>VACF01001137.1:0-18171 GCA_006891605.1 Pleurozium schreberi | reverse complement strand
GTTACCGACTTCCCGGTTCAACTCTCCATGCTAGCATTGTTCACATGCTTGGGGGCTTCTCATGTTGACTTTGTTTGCATGGGGAGGAAGTTTGTTCTTCCACTTGTTCCTAACGGGGATATCCAACAAGTGTATAATTCCTGGTGGCTTTCAAGCTATGTTGCTTTAGATGCCTCTGAATGCCCTATGTTTCAAAAAACAAATTGAATTATCCAAATTTATGAAAGTCAATTTATTCAAACTCGGTGCAAATTGGAATATGATTGTATTTTACTAGTTTCTATTTTCTTCTAGTGTCATTATCCCCTACAATTGTTCCATGTTTAGAGGCCCAAAACTACTTCAATAGACTTGCACCCAAAACAAGGCTAAGATCTTCATCTCTATTTATTCCCTATCAAATCCAACTATAAGATCTTTCAATAAACGTATTTACGTACATCCTCTCAAAACATTTAGAGTAAATATCTCCACTAATTGCAGTGTGCCAAAACTTCAACATGTTGGCTTTGGCCCCTTTCAAAAGGCGAAGTTTAGTTGTCTTTTCAACAATTAATGAAAGAAAAAACTATATTCAACAACTTGTTCATCTTTAGAAAAAGTATAAAGTGGAAGGTGGAATTAAATGAAAATAGAAACTAAACAGATAATAACTTTCACAATAAATTATCAATTTTTAATCCCAGTGGAGAAAGTGCTCTAGTGAACAATTATTATCCTTATTTTTGTTTTTGTTTGTAAATTTTCAAAATTGAGTTAAAAAAATGACTTCATATGTTTTTTCTACCTTCATTGCCCACAAAATAAAATGCCTCATAACTTTCACCCCACTATCTAGATTTGACTCATTCAAATGTTTTGAGTAGATATCAATCTATACAATCCTATAAAATTAATTAGTTTTTTTCTAGATACATATTACTATAATTGCTTGATTTGACATTGAAATAGAAAGAAAACTTCTAACAATTTCAACATTATTTGGATGATGTAAAACAAAGCTCACATTGGGAAAAAAACTGAAATTGAATCAAACCTAAAACAATAACGTTTCAATAGCTCCGCAGTTACCTAACAGTTTAGTATTGTTTCAATTTGAAAAAGAAACGCTTGCAGTTTAAACAAGCAAAATTGATGCAATAACAAAGCAATTTAGCAACGTAAACAAAAGCAATTCATTTTCAATACTATTTTTTATATCTAATGCAAAATATAAATTAGTTTACTACAATGTCCATTTCAAAATCACATTTGTATTGCTTTTGATACGTTTCAATATTGCAAACAAATTGCAACAGTTTAAAAGCAATTAGATTGTACATTTCTTAAATGTCTTCTGCTTGTAGATTTCACATATTCTTGTATATACACAATATGTACATTTGTACATGTTTAAATGTTTGGAGTTAATACATTGTAAGAAAATGAATGCGTCAAAATGTTCATATGAACTAAATTTTGATATTATGGCGAATTTCATTAAAATGGCGGCATTCAGTTATTTTGGCACTTTTTTCAGTTTAGACCGCACGGTCTCAAATCTAAACCCCTCCTAGATTTTTGAAATCTATATCTGTTGTAGATACCTGAAATCTAGAAATGAACTAGATGTTTCAGATAACGCGGTCTGAAATCTAAATTCGTCATAGATTTCTGACATCTACATATGTCGTAGATGACATAAAGTATATACCAAACCTAGATTTCACTTAAGCAGTTCAAACTTCAGCGGTGAAAATGGCACACTGAATACCGCCAATTTAATGAAATTTGCCATTATTTCAAAATGTAATGATGTAGTACATACCTAGCACTTCTACATGTCCAAATTGACTAGAATCTACGACAGTAAGTATTGTCCTCGTAACACATATTTTTATTCTAAAATGTACCACACTAAACAATCTACCATTCCACACATTTCTATTCTAAAATGTACCACGCTAAACAATCTACCATTCCACACATTTCTATTCTAAAATGTACCACCCTAAACAATCTACCATTCCATCTACTTCTGTTGCACATATGGCCTCCAATTTCCTGTAGAAAGCCTCCAAAGAATACAAGAAACCCAATTACAATAAGCTAATTCACCTTTACGATACTTCTTCCTGAACTTCAAATAAGATATTAATAATTTAGATTTTTCTTCTATATTGTACCTACTTCTATTTAACAATTTCTTAAAGACTAAAATTTATGCTTTTCTTACTTTTTTAAATTTTTTCCTAGACCCTCAACTCAATTCTCTACCATAAATTCTTAAAGCTCAAAACTTTGTAGTGCAAAAAATCAAGGTTAAGAAAGTTCAAAGTCAAATAATTTAGTCCGTGAAATACATGTTCTTTCCACTTTAAATGCACATATCTTGCAATTTGTGCGCCCAAAAATTTAAAATGTTTTACCACATATTCTCATACTAGTTAGGTGCAAGATCTTACAATTAGATGTGCAAAAAAAACAATTTTCAAATTTTTTTACTCTTTGCTATAAAAATGGCAGTTTTGGGTGTTTTTTGCAGAAATATGGCCTTGGTCCTTTAGGTGGTAAATAGTGATACACCACCACTGTTCAATTTAATGAGAAGAAAATGAAAGAATAAAGTTTATGTTCTTAACTCAATTGTAAAAATTTGTATTATACTACTATAAAAATGGGTAGAACAAATTTTTAAAACTTCGACCACATGGACTGAAGGATTGTAACGTCTGAAGCTAAAAGTAAGTCTTTTTCATACTTTTCCGACATGGCCAACAGACGGATTATAACGTCTGAAGCTAAAAATAAGTCTTTTTCATTCTTTTCCAACATGGCCTACAGACTTTCATTCCTCTGAGTGTGAAATTTTACACAATACATGGTTATTTTTATTAAATTTTCATTGTATATCATGTGCATTTCAAACTTGCTAAATTTCAAAAGTAGATGAGGGCTTCTGCACATGCTGTTCAAAGTTGCCCAAAAACTTAACAGCAGCATAATTTCTGGTCTAGATATGAAAATTAGAGAAAATTGTATTTACGGTCAATGGTTATTTAGTACTCCAAGCATAAGAAGTACAAATATTTTTTTTGCGACATAGTAGAGGACAAGTTTATATTTTCCATTCAAGAATAAACTTCAAAGTCCTTCTTTTAATTCAATCTTCAATAATTAAAAAATAATAATAATAATAATCATAAATTCAGTCCAGGTGTCTTCAAGAATAAATTGAGAAGAACACCACCATCATGGATTCTTTTTACAAATGAAAAATCACAACTGGTCTACTATTTGTACAAGTAATTTGGCAAATTATAAAGAGCTTGCAAGTTGGCTCGCATTAGGAAAAGTCATAATTTTCAAGCTTTGCTAAATCTGCCAATAAATTGGGACTCATTTTTTTCATGAGAAGTCTTATTTTGTTCTAGAATCTTTCCTCCCCTTTTTATAATGTGTAAGAGGCCATCTGAAGTTTGGATTGCCAACTTTGCATTGGGTAAATTCTTTTTTAAGTTGCCAGAATATAACGAGGTTTACCTCTCTCCACTTCAAAATTTGGATGTTGTCCCTATTCTTATCTTCACATTGGAGATGCTTTTAGGAGCAACTACAAGGTACCTAAGGTCCAAGGTGTTGAAGGGCTCAAGAGATGGATTGAAAATTGCGGCCAAATGCAACCATTTCCACTAATGTTTGGGGAGACCCAATGGTTAGTTCATTTTTAGCCGATGGAATTGGGAAATCCCTAGTTGCAATTTGAAAAACATCAGGAAAAATCCATAAAGAAATCTGTAAAATTTCTATTTAGAGTTAAAAATAGAGAACAAACCGGTTGCCCAGCTAGACCAATACTTTCATGAGCTTTGAAGAGCTCAGAAAAGAGTTCGATATGTGATTGGATTGCTGGTGGAGCTTCTACAATACAGTTCTTTCCTGTCCATATGTCCGCACCCTAAACCAATGCCCTGCTTACACATGTCAAAGAATATGTCATGTGTGGATCCATAAAGTATTAGATCTTTTTCAGCTATATTGGAGGGCCATTTTAGGTTGGAAATGGACATTGCTGGCCATAATTAAAAAAATATTAAAAAATTTAAAAAATTTAAAAATTAAATTCTTTCAAAAACAATATTAAAAAAATAATTTATCAATATTATTATTTGATGTGGAAGTTGCTTTGCCACGCTAGCCCACGCTAGCTAGCTGCCAAGAATTTAAGGAAACTTCAGCCCTTTAGGCAAGCGGAATTTCATTTCATAACAAGCAAAAGGTCCGTCAGTGTGTATGACCCATGGCAAGCGGCAAGCCCGGTAGAAGTGCCGGTGTCAAGCTATTGTGTCGGGTTCCGTAGGAGCGCGACTAGGGACGCGAACCCCTGTTTGGAGAGCCTAGTTTAGTCTACTCCGGCTTTTCTACATCAGCGTACCCAGTCTCTGTCACCTTCGCTTCTTCATCGGCGACATCTTTCTCCGTCTTCTTCCCCTTCTTACATTTGTAGTAGACGCTCATGAAGGTACCCACTGCTTTGTACTTTTCACGGCACCTCTGGTACAAAGAGCCATCAAACATGCGCCAGAAGTCACGCTCGCTGAGCTCAGARACTGCGTACTGGGGTTGGAAGGCGTGATTCTCAATCATCCACTGCTCCATTGYCTTCACTGCAGCTGGACCATCGAACTCCTCACCATTGAATACACATCGCGGCGTGTAGTAAACTCCAACGTCTGTGTACATCTGCGCATATGGGGTGTCACCCGGACGTCCGGCATACTCAAACCCAGGCTCTGGGCTGATCTGGGTTCTCATCGGGTGCTTGAATACACGATGTGGGCAGAGCCAAATAGGGTAGACCTGAAASAGATGAAAAATAAATTTTGAGATCTCATTGGAAGATACCTTTCTCAAAATATAGAAATCAATCGCTTCATAATGTGCTGTGTCCCAAACAGATCTACAGATATTGAAAAGCTCKAATCTTCAAAGAGGGACTCCAAGAATACCTCAAATACACGGTCACTGAACTCAAGGGCATCCCCAACCCTGTAAGACGGCACAAGCATATCCTGAATAACATGACGCTCGTGGTAGTAGTTGCGAATGGCTTCACCCTGCGTGCACAAGAAGATTGTGATGTCAGAGCCTCAGAAAGTATCCTCAAGATTGATCATTGGGATCTGCAGCTCAGTGTCGAGGATTACCTGAGTGGCTTTCAAGAATGAGACTTTCGGTGGCATCATCCAGCCGAACAGGTACCGGAACCAGAACTGGTCAGCAAACGGAAGGATGAGCTTGCCCTCCCAGTAAATGCAGCGAGTGTGGCGATGGTAGTACTCTCTCGTCGGAATGTACTCCACAAATTCACCTCTCTTTAGTGCTGTCTCCGCATGCTGGTAAAACCAGGGCTTGAACCACCATCCACACTACACAAACCAAAATAGAATCAGTATCAGTCRTAWRGAAACAGGCTCACAATACTACAGTCTTCATTYTACTTAAAATATCRTACATTTTCAAACTCAAAATTAGGTGCCAAATATCCAYATAYTTTGAGGAAATCATATACCTTTAACGTATTTGACGAATCTTGCACCTCGAAGTAGTTTAAGGGATGACTCTAGGTAGAATTAACAGAATCGCTATCAGAAGACAAGAGCTGAACTTACTTCATTGATTTTGTTTCCCTTTCGTTTGGCCTCTTCCTTGGAAGCATACCGCCCTGTCATCATCACGCWTTCAGTTTCGGTATACACCATGCCTTCAACGAAATCCGGCACCTTCTCAGGGTTGTCTTGATCACCATCACGAGGACAGTAAGAATCATTGTAGGCCTGAGCAATCTCCTGTAAATTGCCTCGAACAGGCTTGTACGTCAATTTCATGTAAGCGCCGACTTCGATAAGCTTGATCTCGGCTGCCACCAAGAGTCCCAGTGTGCCCTGAGACCATGGGATGGCGTAAAACAAGTCCTTGAACTCATTGTCTGCAGTTGCACGCACAAGGCGGCCGTCGGAGAGGATGACCTCGTATGCAACGCACGTGTCGGCAAACAGTCCGTAAAKGTGAGAGCTTCCTTCGAGTCCGTAGCCATTGATGAGCCCTCCCACAGTCAAATCGTCCAGCTCCGCCACAACAGCCAGGGATAGGCCCATTGGCACCGWCATTCTCGAAATCTGACCCATGTTCACCAGTGGCTCCACACGGGCTATCATATTCTCCCTRTCGATTTCCAGCACCTGGCATATATACAGTTACAACAATAAGTCATCAAAAATGTAAATGCACTACATTAGAGACCAGCGGACTGCAGATACAAGATATACAGACGCTGTGTCATGAGGAAGGCTTACACACAACGCAGTGTACCACCGTTCGTCACAGTCGATATATACTAATCAACACATTTCCCCGCATGTTTTAGAGGCATTAAGAAACTTCCCCACGAAGTGCCATTGAGAAGACTCAWACACACAATTCAATGTAGCATAATTACTGTAAGTAGCGAAAGTTTAAAACATCTGCCCTACATGTAGCGAAGGCATTAAAACTCCTCTAGAACGATGGTAGGAACATCCTCAGTGGAAATTCCAGGCATGCAGGGGGCGAGTCGTACGAAGCTGTGAAATGCTTCTAAAGCACGGGAGAGATAAACCAAGGAGCTGTAAAGAAGTCAGGGCCACAAACCTGGTTGAAGTTGTTGAGATCGACTTCGAAGTGTCGGGCGCGCTTGTAATCCAGATTGCGCATGCCGACGGAGATCCATGGCTTGCGGGCCGTGCACACCAGACCGTCCTTGGCCGGGTCGCGCGACTTCAATCGCTTGATGAGCTTCTCCACATTCTCGTCGTGCTCCTTCTGGCGCCTCTTCTCCGACTTCGAGGCAGACCATTGCTCCTGGAACCAGGCGACAATGTCGAAGCTCTTGGAGATTGGGAGCACCACGAGGATGACGAAAATCCACCGAAACTGCACGGCCCAGTCCACCCAGCTCCAGGCTCGCTTAGGCCGCAGGGGTCGCTCCAAGTCTGACATTGCGGACCTTCAACCAAAACCAAAACTACTCCAAAATTACCCAATGGATCAAACTTCATGAAAAAACAAACTCCGAGACGAAACGAAACGACGCAAACAAAAAGTAAACCAAAACCAAAAACCCAGGACGCAATGGACCTAATAAAACGAAAACAAGCACTCTGAAGCTACGTCATGCATCAAATGCAGTGCAAAACGAATGGTGAAATATACTCCATGGACGAAACGCAACGAACAGGAGACAGAGGACCACCAAACACTTGGAGAGTTCAAACGAGCTGGAGAACAAACCAATGCGCTGGAATTTCCACCGAACGGCGCGGGACCGCAGCAGGAGAGTAACGAGAGAAACACCGTCCCGCCTCACGCGTGCATGCGAGTGGGTAAAATGATGTGCGTAGGAGCTTTTGAGAGGAAGCAAGGCTCCAAGCTTCCTCCTCGCTGTGCAGCGCTCTGCGAAACTGGTGCTGCACAGCGTCGGGTTACATCCACGAGGAAGACAGGGATCCATCTAAACACCTATGGGTGTCCAAAATGTTAACTTTTTTCAAATGCCACTATATGTCATTAGAAGAAAAGTGGGACCTCTAGAAGGCCTCTTTTCTTTGAGAAATTGAATTCTACAGTGAATAATGTTGGCCAATTTTTTTTTAATTATTATTATTATTATTATTATTATTATTATTATTATTATTATTATTATTATTATTATTATTATTATTAATATTATTATTATTATTATTATTATTATTATTATTATTATTAAAATTTAATAATAAAAATCTCAATCCTACATTGTGGAACATTGGCCACATTGAACTGCAATTTTTTTTAAATAATATTTTCAATTTTCGTAATTTTTTTGCAATTATTTTGAAGAAAAATTCAAGAACAAGGAATTCAGCTGCTAACCCGGAGGCTCCGTTTCTTGCCTAATGCACTTCTCCAATGCTCTTTCCAACACTCTTTATGAAACCTTTTTCGACACATCAACATTGTGTTTTTAAATAATAAAAATTGAATAATAAAAATTCAATACTAACATGTTAAAAGGCAAAAACAAAAAAAGGAACAGTCCAAAATGACCCTAAACTACCAGGGTGATGGTGTAAGGTACCTAAACCTAATGGAGAGGTTGGCGGCTCGATCCCCGGCTGTGAAATCCCCTTACCCTTGAGTGGAAAATTGCCGCAGATTGCCTTGCAACTTGTGTGTGTCAAAAAAAAAATATATGTCATTTCTCTAAACCTCTAACTTACTTTTGGAGAATGTAATCTAATAAAAAGCATCTGCTGATATTGAGCCAGCAGCCTGCCTCACGTGGATCCCAATAATTTTTCATAACTTCAATACCGGGGTATAGACTATATTTATTGGTAAATATAAATATTACTGAGTACATCAAGCTGACATACGTCACATGCTCCATCCATCAAGTATGTATGCCACTYAAATAAGCACCAGACACCAGCTCCCCCTCCTAAAAGCTTTGGAGTACTCCGTAAATAAAATCCACACACACACCACAAAAAAAAGAAAATGTGCATAAAAAATATGTGAATACAAAATGAATATGATGTGTACAATTACAATTATCGCTATGGATAAAGGTAATTACTAATCCCATTTTATTGGTTGACATGAGGATTCCAAAAATTCATATATTGAAATCATAGATACAAAAGAGTTTAGAAATGAAATTAGCCTAGGAAATACAATATTATACTCTAATACATCACGTTTTTGCCTTACTAAGCTTACAACAACGAGTAGTACTCAAGTAAAGTGTTATTTTTATATCTGTTTTGAACAAACCTTACAGTCAAGTGTTAGTTGAAGGGAGACCATATAAAATAAGCTCCTCCGCAGACAAAAACGGGATTGTTGTGGGAAGGCAACACTTTTGGGCTCCACCACATCGCGCAAGGGGCTCCGTGTTTTTCTCGGGCAATGCTACAAGGCTCCATCCAAGCCATTTTCAAGGTCTTTTTCTACCTATGCAAGAGCTCACAAACGACTGCACCCTTTGACAATGGAAGAATCACTCTCTTTCATGATGTCCTGATCATGTAAAAGGAATTAGATAAGGTGTTGCCAAGGAGGTGTTGCTTGGATTACATTACGGTAGTTCTAGAAGAAGTGGAGATGGAATGGCAACTCATCCTTGATGTCACTCTATAAAATGGTTTTCACGTACCTTCCCGTATTGCTGTGGTAGAGTTGCTCTAAGATAAAAAGGGCTAAATTGAGTTCTATAAGTTGCAAATAGGTGCTTTTTTAACTCCTAAAGTCTTTGTCACTTTGGGAAACAAAATGGATTKTAGGGAGACTCCTATTGCATGGTCACAATTTTTGTCTTAATTTTTTAATTTGTTTTTGAAGATAAGAAGATAAATTAGTTTTTGAGAAATATAATTTTTATTTCAGTCGGAGCATGGAAGAAATATTTATTCCACCTAAGTTCAAAAGGGCGTTGTTGTCAAAATATTCCATAAAACTCAAAATAAAATTTTCAAAATTTTGTTTCTCATAGGATGTATTTTTGTCTACATGGAAAGATTTGATTCATTTTGCTTGAGCAAGTGATGAAAAAGTTATAGACAACAATGTTTCTAAAAGAAAAAACCTATATTTTTTTTCAAAATTTTTATTTTGGTTTACAAAGTCAAATAATCTAATCCAAAAACTTGCAAAAAAAACTTGTTTTTTTACTTTAAACGCAAATATCTTGCAATCTCCAATCAAATTTTGTGAAGTTTATTCCACACATTGTCATACTAGTTAGGTGTAAGATCCTACATCTAGATGTGCAAAATATATGATTTTCAAATTTTTTACTCTTTGCAACTGAAATGGTAGTTTTGAGTGTGTTTTTGGCAAAGAAAGGTCTTGGTCGTCTAGGGGTTAAAAAGAAGCTTGAAAAAAAGACTTTTTGATGCAAGAAGGGTAGGTCCAATTTATTTGAAAGGTACAATGCTTGAAAAGTTATGGCAATTATGAATCTTCCTATTGTGAATCAAATTGTGGGCTCTTCATTTTTTTGCCAACTTGCCAAGTTTGGAAAGAAGAATGGCGGACTTGGAAATAAAGAGAGCTTGTGTTGAGGAGTGCATTTTGGAGTTGCCGCGTCATAGTATTGGCATGGTGTTTTTTGGTTGGATTGAGGATGCTCTGATGAACTCTCTTCTGCCATAGAAATGACAGGTTAGCTAGAAACATTGAAGGCTTTGAGAGAAGAGTTTGCAAGCCCAAGAAGTACGTCATTTGGGCCTTCCTTTAATTGTTGACAATTTGTCAATATCWTATCAACCAACATTGAATGAATTTAAACCTTGCAACATCATGGGGAGTACTTTGTATCATTCACAAGACATCAGTCGAGAAGTATTTGGCACAGACAAAAAAAGACTATTTTTGTGGTTTTGAAAATTTCTTGAATTAGAGTTGTTTTGTTCCGTGTCGGGAATTGCCCCATTGAGGTGTTGATGACTTTTCTACATAAGAAGATGCCATAAAATGGATCACAAAATGGATCACAGAATATGCTATTTCAGTGTATTTTGGAAACTTGTTATTCTTTGCCCTAGATTTGAAACTTTTCCATAAAAATGATGTTTTAAAGTTTCAATTGAACTAAATAAATAAATGGCTAATTTATTCTAGTTTCTATTCTCATTTAAAAATTTGAAAATTGAATTCTTTTTGCAATTTGGACTTTGGGCATATTTCTAAGAATACTCATTTCTAATTTTTTTATATATGGATTGGTACAAAAATTTGTCGTCATTAAATTTTCTTCACTATAATACACACATATAGTGAATTATTCCAAAAAATTAAGAGATAACTATTTGATATGATTTTTCCTCACTTGAAATTCAAAAAAAATCAATTTTATTGATTATTTCGAAAAAAAAAAATCTAAATTTTTTTTACATAAAGAAGACATGTGATTTCAGCATTGTAAAATGAAAATAATAATTCATATATATCTGGTTGCTAAATGGGACCATTAAAAGYGAAGAAAATTAGCCTAGAACTCCGTGGTAATAGGCCTAATGTTTCAAGGTAAACAGTCTTATGATTGTCCTTTGCAAGTGAATTTGCCTGTTCAAATTGTTTTTCCTACTCTAATAAAATATTGTCAATTCCAAATTTTGTACTGTGTGTAGTTGTATCACTTTACGATTTTGACTACAAAGAAGCATAATTGAAATGTTTGCTAGGTTTTGCAAATGGGAGAGTGATAACAATGGGAATTTCTACCTTGCAATCTTGCTCTTGAGAATGTATATCAAGCCTTTCAATATGGAAATTTGCCATTCTAAACAATGGGATAGTAGAAGGTGTGCTTATCTGACTATTGAATGTTGGTAGATTGCAAAAAACACGTGTAGATTTTGTTGCGTTTAGCTGATTTTTTCGGGAGTACTTTAAAATTAGAAAATTAATTCTCTAAGTAGGAGAACTTGAAAAGTGCCAAATCTCAAGGAAATACATACTTTGATATTTTAATTACTAAAAAATAGGATTAAATTTTCAAAAATAAAATAAAAATTTCCCATTTGCAACAACTTTATGTGGATGTCTAGTCATAAAAAAAATTCACCAAAATCATTTTTCATTATTCAAAAATTCATTGCAAATGGTGCTCACTTTAGGCCAATGTTGAGATATTAGATAGGGACAACCTAATTTCACTATTTAGTGTAAGTTATTCCAGCTTTATCATAAACCTCCGAAGGATTTATGATTTTATACAGGTCTTCAAAGAGCACCTGGAAGGTAGGACCAGAGTCTTCATCTGCGGGAACAAATCCTGGAGTATGCCACCTCCGAATCCTCTAGACCCGTTCTGTAGTAGAAATTAGCTGTCTTGGATTCTAGTAGGAACACTCCTTGCAAATTTGGGGCCTCTGATTGCAAATATGAATTCAGAATTTGAAAATTTTGTCATACGTGGCAGATATGAGAATTCCAGTGTTTTCCCCAGGGCTAAAAAAGGGGGGGGGGGCAATGAGGGGGTCAGTTCACCCTGGCCCGAAAAAGCTTCCACCAAAAGTAGCAGTAACACAAAAATAAACAGTTGCAAGTAATATGACAAGCGACGCACTTCCATTTGTGAGAAAAATAGAATGGAACAAAGGATCTTAATTAAGCATCTACTTTTGCCACATTTTCTGCACCATAGAACCCACTAACAATTTTCAAGTGTTTCGAGAATCACCAATACCTACGTTTCACTGTACATACAACACAGCTTTGCTACGAGCAATTGTTAACTTAGGCCACAAAGTTGCATATATTGGCACGAATTGGCTGACTGTAGAGTGTGGACTGTTTAGTGTTAGACAGTGGGAAGTTAAACCATGCAACACCTAAAAATTTGATGGACATAAGGGACTTGCAAGCGTGGGCATGAATTTCCATGACTTTGTGTTACAATTTACAGCACCTAAAAATATCAATACATTCAATGACCCTTATTCATGCTTTCCATGTCAAAGCACATCCGTACTTTCACGTTTACCCCCAAAACGGATGAAAAATACCTTTTCTGCATCTGCTGCAATTGATTTCTGTCATCCAGGGACTCAAAACGTCCCTGTCGTCCTTTAAGGGTTCAGTAGAAAGTTCCATTCCGACCCTCCTAGTATTTCAAAGCCCTWCTCAAAGCTATCCCTCCAGTACATTCGAAAAACTATCACAAAACTATGTGCTTTGGAAATAGCTTCTAGAAACCCTAAACACGACTCCGCACAGCAGTTATGTAGAGGCTTCTCAACGCCTTAGCTTGCGAACAAAGTACGCTCGTTTGAATCTTCGGCAGGGTAACGACAGCCACAACTCGAGGAACCATGTAAAGCAGGATATACAGGAGATGGGCAATGAAAGGGTTGACTATTCTGAAAATCTAAACCCCTAAATACCTAAATACCAAATCCTCCAACCCTCGAGGGACAGCAACACATAACTATACACAAGTTGCAGTCTTATGTCAATCAATGCCCTTCCTCTAGTGAAAAAAGCCAGAGAAATCAAATGAAAGACCTAACTTCTGCGTTGAAAGTAGTTACCATAAACCCCCACAATTTCGAAGAGTTYCTAGTCACCAAGACCTAATCACCTGTGCTTCACAATATTTACAGTAGAGCTTTTGCTACCAGGAAGGGCCGAAAAAGCAATTCAAACCCCCGTCAAAGCTCATTTCAGATTCTCTCTCCAAGCAACAATCACACCTGCATTGGAAACAGCTCCCCAAGCCCTAAAGTCGACTCCTCGGCATGGATTTCCCGAGGCTTCCCATCGCCTTAGCTTTCGCTCGCAGCACGTGCTTCTGAATCTTCCCCGTGGCCGTTTTCGGCAATGGACCGAAAAACACCGACCTAGGGATCATGTAATGTGGCATCTCCTGTCGACAGAACTGAATCACCTCCACTTCCGTGATGGGAATCTTCCCATTGGGAGTGACGAACGCGCACGGCGACTCGCCCCAGCGCTCATCCGGGCGCGCCACCACCGACGCTTCCAGAATGGCCGGGTGTCGGTACAGAATGCTCTCGACCTCCAAGGAACTAATATTCTCGCCTCCGGAGATGATGATGTCCTTCGCTCGGTCTTTGATCTCGATGTAGCCGTCGGGATGCTTCACCGCGATGTCGCCGGAGTGGTACCAGCCCCCTTGGAAGCTCTCCTCGGTGGCTTTCGGGTTGTTCAGGTAGCCTTTCATCACCATATTGCCTCGCATCACGACTTCCCCRAGGGAGGACCCATTCGCCGGCACRGGCGCCATCGTCTTCATGTCCACGACGTCCAGGCCTTCGAGACCCACGTAACGAACGCCCTGTCGGGAATTCAGACGCGCGCGCTCAGCAGCGGGGAGCGCGTCCCATTCCGGCTTCCAGGCGCAAATGGTGCTCGGTCCGAAAGTCTCGGTTAATCCATAGGTGTGCGTGACGCGAAACCCCTGTTCGGCCATTTTGGACAGGACCACRGGGGGAGGCGCCGCGCCCGCGGTCATCACGTGACAAGGGTGCGAGAGAGAAACCCGCGCAGATGGGGGCGAGTTCACCAGCATGTTGAGCACCACGGGCGCGCCGCAGAAATGCGTGACGCCGTGATCGCGAATTGCGTCGTAAATTCCAGCGGCGGTCATGTGACGGAGACAGACGTTCGTACCCGCTTGGGCGGCGATCCCCCACGAGTAACACCAGCCGTTGCAATGGAAGAGCGGCAGTGTCCAGAGGTAGACGGCGCCGATGGGAACCTCCCACACGAGGAGGTTGCTAAGGGCGGAGACGTAGGCGCCGCGGTGGGAGAGCAGCACCCCCTTGGGACTCGAAGTCGTGCCCGAAGTGTACCCCAGCGAGATCGAGTCCCACTCATCCGCKGGAGGCGACCATTCAAACCCAGGATCGCCTTCACCAAGAAACGATTCGTACTCAATTGCGCCTCTCTCCAGACAATTGCAATCCGCCCGCCCGAGCTCGGCAACGACCAGAAGCGGGAGCTTGAACGAGCCGAGCTTGGAGCTGAGTATGTTGAGCGACTCCTCGACGAGTGCAAAAAACTCCCCATCAACGATCAAAGCCTTCGATTTCGAATGTTCCAGAAAAAACGCGATCATGCGCGCATCGAGGCGGATGTTGATCGCGTTGATGATCATCCCCGCCATGGGCACGCCGAAATGGGCCTCGTAGATGCAAGGCACATTGGGAGCAACAACCGAGACGATGTCCCCAGGGGACAAGCCGTGCTTTAGAAGCGCAGACGCCATTCGCCGGCATCGCTCGTAAGTCTGCGCCCAAGTGTATTGCTCATCCCCGTAGATCACCGAAGTTCGGCCGCCGTAAACAAACGCCGCGCGCTCCAGAAACCCCAGCGGCGTCAAGGGTGCGTAATTCGCTGCCACTTTGGGGAGCGTCGCCATCGCGGGAGGACAATTTRCAAATTGCGACACGGAAAATTCTTGCGCAATGCAAACCCACTTTGCTCGGTGGACTCTAAACTAAAAAGCGAATCRAGCTCGGGCACGTTCCAGATCCACGCCACCCAATCTCCGCTGCAGGAGTTACAATCGCTTGCGCACATTCACCCCGCGCGCTTCCTCTGTTCAGCTGACGCTCCTGCACACAAGGATGAAGACGACATTGACAAATCAAGGGGCAATTCGCGTGGGTTATAGTGGGATTTTCTCCCGAGCCGTACCTGTGAGTGTACATTAGAAAATTCCTGGTTTGAAATTAAGAAGTCCTTGAAAAAAAAAATTCATTAAAAAATAGAGGTCACAAGTTTCCAAAAAGGTTCAATGATGTGTTGCACACTTTTTTCAAATGTGGCAAATATGAGCTTCGAGGATTACATTAAGACCCACCTCACTAAAACCAATAGAAGCTAAGAATTTTTCTAAAATTTCAAATGTTTTTTGGCCTATTTATAAGCTAAACTATTTAAGAAGTAAATTAAAAACATTAAGTGGTTTATTTTTGCCCCATTGGTGTTTTACATCAATCTAAAGAGTGTACTCTTGAAAAGAGGACTTCGTAATAACAAACAAAAGAGCTTGGAGAGTAAATCTTCTCTATTTTCTAACCTCCTCGTTTGTAAACTAAGCCTTATCCATTTCAAAACTAACAATTAACCTCCAAATAAAAGAATTATATAGAAAGATGAATGCTTTTAAAGAAAATATTCTAAATTGCATAACACCAAAAGAAATTCTCAAGGAGATATTCTTATCCAACGACAAGATCTTTAGGAAGATTTAGTTCCAAATTTAGATGGACTTTAATTTTCTCCCTATGAATAGAGAATATTTCTAAATTTCTAATTTGCTGGAACTACATTCGCACAATTCCATTGCAAATTGTATATATGTATATATAAAAATCCAAACATACCAATGATAAACTATAAGTAGTGTAGTACGAACTACAAATTAATGATTTTTCCATTCAATTGTGGGTGGATTTCCAACAATGATATGATTCTAAATTTTTTCTATTGAACTATTTAACATTGAACTATTTTTAACAATACACATATTCCTAGTTTTTATGGTGTGATATTCTAACCTTCTCTATGCAAGTGTGTAATAGTAATCAATAGAGTAAAAACTACCATCCTATAGATTCAAATTCTTAAACAATTTAGTCATCGATGTTAACTTAATAAGATTTCAAGGTTGGAACTTAATAAGAGTTCATCCCACTTTGTAAGTTCCACAAGAAACAGAGTGAATTATATCATATTTATTTATTTTTATAAAAATTGTTTAAAGCCCTCCTAAGGTATTTTCAAGATGGATTAAAAAAGAGGGTTAAGAGAGTTCGTAGGAGGGTTTTGAAATTGAAAATGACTATATTTTTGAATTGCAAAGTTGTAACTAATAGAATGTGATAGATTTATCTATATTTCTTATGCAACTCTCAAAATTGAATGAGCTCATGATCAACTTGTAACCTCTATATTTGTAAATTGATTGAAAAATTAAATTTGTAAGGAATTAATTCATCTAAAACGGTAAGGTGTTGTTTGATTACTGACTCATGCTAGTCATGTCATCGGTTGAACGAATTTGAAATGTTTTCATGTTCTATTTTTTGTTTGACCCTTTCATTGAATAAGATAATAAAAGCATCCCCACCCATAATGGATGACTTGTCAATCAGTGCTTGCAAAACTGCCCCATCCATTTGGCATATTGGATGAACTTGTTAAGAGGCAGGGCCAAAACCCTTAAGTGTCTTGCAAAATTGGGCCCTTATGCCAACCAAAGCACAACTCGCAAACGAGCTTGTAAGCCGCATGTGACAAGCACTAAGGCACTTTTCCAACTATAAGCATGGGATAGAAACAATGAATGCAAACTAGAGCCAATTGAATCATCTTTTGTTTTTGAAGCCCAAGTTTGTTGCAATAAAAAATTTTAATTTTATTTTTATAAAAATAGTCATCTTAGCAGGTTGCAGAGGGGCGGTATATTTTGTATTGGCTTTGCAAAGTGTATGGCCTCTATTTTGCCAACCAAATCACCTCTACATTTTGGCAAATGGATGGTGATGCTCTAAGATAATATTCAAGTAATGTAGAACCTCCTAGCAACCTATTAGCAACACTTGTGATGGTTCCACTATCTCAAAAGTCAAGTGACCAGATAAAGTCGATGAGATTATTAGTAAGCTCAAAAGAAACTCAATCCAATTGGTTTCAGAATTTCCAATCTTAAGTAACATTTTACAAATTTTCAAGATTGAGAACAAAGGCTAGCCTATGCCGTATATACACTAGACTCACCTTAACCCTACAAGGGCTTGAAAACCCTTTGTGGCCGTCCAATATATTACAAATACAAATACAATGGTATTTTATCAAAAAGACATTCACCCAAAAGTGAGACTTCGAAGGATATCTCTATTTTATCAATAATAATATCATTCAATGCACATATGTAAGACATGAACTTTAGCTTAAAAGTCATTGGCAAATCATACTTTCAAGTAAAACCTTTTTACACACCTTCACATTTTCGGACTATCTCAATAGCCTTTGGTGGGCAACTGAATGTAATCTAAAGTTTTCATCCACATTACAAACACCTTGGTATAAAAATGTATGTAATGAACTATTCAAGCGCATCCATATTAGCATCCAACTAAGTGTTCAAACAACATTCATCAGGGTCATCCAACTAAGCGTTTAACCAACATCCAAAAGACACAGAAGAGGAACAGGCCACATGATTAAATTGAAAGCGCCCACAGACACTTTTGTGTCATTGGTTAATGCCAATTAAATAATATGTCTTCGTCAATCAGAAACCAGTTCAACTGATCTGGAGAATGACGGAAGCAGAGGAGATCCAAAAACTTTGGCCTCTGATTCTGCATTTACGCTACTGTAGAATAGATAATTTAACGAACTACTGAATCGTCAAATATTGACGTCCGAGTTCAAAACTTTAAAAAAAAAAGGCTCAAAAGTCTGACCACCACCATGAGACAGCAAAAATTTACAAAGGCCGGAATCACAAGACCCCACGGGCGAGAAACCGAGAAAACCACTTAGCTGATTCCTTCAGTTGCCTCTGTTGGTTGTTGTAGTCCACATACACCAGCCCAAAGCGCCTTGTGTAGCCCATCGCCCACTCAAAAT
>VACF01001136.1:0-39802 GCA_006891605.1 Pleurozium schreberi | reverse complement strand
GTATGGATTAATTTCCGGCCAAGTAACAAAAGGGTATAAGGCATGTCCTATATGTGGTCCAAACGTAGTGACACGCCGTTCAAAAGCATTGAAGAAGAATGTTTATCTTGTACATAGACGGTACTTGCCAATGAGCCATCAGTGGAGACAACAGAGGGCYAGATTTGATGGCCAAGTAGATGTAAGACCTCCACCAAGAAGGATGAGTGGTCGAGAGCAGCTCCGTTATGCAAACAATCGAGAAGAGTGGTTGAAGAAGGTTTTCGTAAATGAAGCAGGAGAAACGACAAATCCAGTACATGAGCACGGAGTAAAGAGGAGGACATGTTTGTATGACTTGCCGTACTGAAAAGTAAGCATATCTAAACATTTGATGCCTTATGTAGCTTGGTGTATTTGTGTTCATGTACATTGTATAGGAGTGTTGTATGCACATTTGTGTCATACAAACCAAGCACTGGTGATTGTACTTAGTCATGTGTCGGATATGACTCGAATTAATCATAATTGAATGCGTGAAAAGAAATTTAGAACAACCTGAAGTCACATTGTGCAGGATATGACTCAAAGTAGTCATAACTTAATGCGTAAGAAGCAATTACTAAAAATCTTAAATCACATTGTGCAGGATCTTTTGATTCAACATACATTRGACGTCATGCATTGTGAGAAGAATATTKCTGRCAATATTTTGAGAACTTTATGTGGAGAGAAGGACAACTTGGAAGTTCGTTTAGACATGAAGGAGACGGGTATACGTAAACATCTTTGGCCTATACCTGGGAAGAAACCAGGCAGTGCCATATTACCTCGTTCATTGTATGTTCTAAGTAGAGGAGAACGTCAAATCTTTGCAGACGTAATCCGTTCACTACGAACGCCTACATAGTATGTGGGACAACTAAAGAAGCGCGTACACATGAATGGGAGCGTGAAGGGCTTAAAATCCCATGACTACCATGTTCTCATGCAGCAAGTGTTGCCACTATGTGTTCGCACTGTGCTAGCAAAGGAGGTTCGCACAGCAATAATAATGTTAAGYCGTGTATTCAAGAGGATATGCGCTAAGACCATTGATCCCACTACTATTATTGATTTGAAGTCAGACGCGGTGCTAGCATTATGCATGCTAGAAAAAGAATTCCCTCCTTCATTTTTTGACATCATGAGCCACCTAGATATCTTTCTTGTAGAAGAAGTAGAAATTATTGGACCCGTGCATACACGCTGGATGTATCCCATTGAAAGGTATTTGAAGACACTTAAAGGTTATGTGCGAAATCGTGCTCGGTCAGAGGGAAGCATGGCCGAAGGGTATGCTGTGGTTGAAGCATTGGGATTCTGCACGGAATACATGCAAGAGTACACGGTGACCACTCGAAGAGTGTGGGATGACAAAGAAGATCCTTCAATGAATGACGAAATATTAGAAGGTAGTGGACGGGTACGCCACCTCTCATTTGACCTTCGACAATGGATCCACGCGAGTCATCTACAGTGATTTTTGTGTGAGTCATATTTTGAGATTTTATGACTCACTGCAGTCATATTTTGCAGTCATAAAATACCCATTTTGTTGTAGTGTTCTCACTTCCTAAAATGTTCTTCTCCTAGAACAAGGAAGTTTCAACCTCTAGGAACAGTAAGATATAGCTTTAAAAACATGCATGTATTAATTAAATCCCTGCTATGGTTCTTATTCTAAAGTGGAGACTAAAATTAGAACCTAAATTAGTGCCTTCCTAACTACTTCTTTTATTATGAAGACTCTGATTTTTAGAAACCCCAAAATTTGCTCTAGAAGTTGGTGTCTTAAGTGTTAGTGCTTGCACAATGCCCCAAAATTTGTTGTAGAAGTTGGTGTCTCGTCTCTGGAAGTTGATGTCTCAAGTGTTAGTTATAACACAGTGCCTTTAGAGCACTATGTGATTTTGATAGTTTGCTCTTTGTTGCTTGTTACAAAGTGCCTTAAGTATTAGTATTGTATTAGTATTGTACACAGTGGACAAATAATGGAATGCGAACCATTACTCATTGGCCATCTAAACCACACACTGTAGTGGTAACTTTGCCAAATTCACAAAAGTGGACAGGTGTGAATTATCCTCAACATTTCCCTAAAGAAAGTGTAGAATTCTATGTGGCTGAGGCTTTTGCAAGACTACCCCAGTATGAAGGCACCATTTGTGGTGATATTGCTACAGGATCCTTTTTTAAACGCACCAAGAAACGAAAAGGAGTAGGATTGGACAGAGTCTACAAACTAGAGCCATATGTTCAAGAGGCAGGTTTGGTTTATGGAAAACTTAATGCGAATATTATGGTGGTATATTTACCTATGTTGGAGAGTTGTGCATCGCAATTGCCTATATGTAGAACACCTACACTACAGCTCCCTGCATTTGGGTTGTCTCAAATGGAAACACCTATATGGCAATTGCCCACATTTGACTCACCTCCATTACAATTCCCTATATTTTCACATTCACCACCACAACTACTTCCATCTCAAACTTCTTTGCGAAGTGAGCCTTTGTTTGAGACTACTGTGTCAGAATTGCCTGCAAATGATATGCCTTCATTGTCATCATCAGTGATAGACTTGACATTACCTCCTTTCTAAAGCTTTGGATCTTCAAACAAGAATGACCTTGACTTTTTGTCAAAGGAATGGATACGCCTTCAAGAGGCTTATTTTGCATCTTTGGAAAGGAAAAACAAGAGAATGTGTGACTCAACTATTGAAGACATTGAAGACATACATAGGAGCTGTGCATTTTGGAAGGCCTTTGACGAACTTGAGGAAGAGGTACTCCAAGATGCGACTTCTTCAATTAAGCATATTGTCTTTCAGTTGGTTCAAAGGAGGAATCTGAAAAGAGGCCTCAATTGCAGTGACTCAGACATCATCAAAGTGACTTCACACATTTCCATGCAAATGTTTACTCCAACGGATTTGAAATTGGAGTTTGAGAAGAATGCTAGGCTTTTTCTTTGGAGGGAATGGGACTCTTTTGATGAACTTATCAAGAAAGCCCCCAAAGATGCTGCATATGTTGAGGTGGCTCATATTGTGCTTCATTCACATGGCAAAGAGGGGGTTGAAAGATTGAATGAGTTGGAAAAGTTGTTCCAACTTTGTACCAGGAAAAATATGTTCCTCAAATTGCTTGAATTGATGTGCAAATCAAATACTGCACCAAAAGACATGGAAGAAGAAGAATTATTGTATAGAAGGAAAGAAGTAGAGACGACTTTATTGGAATTCCAGAAGTACTTTCTTCAATATAAGGTCTTCTACTCATACATGTGTTTTTCTAATACTTTGAGGTTTGTTCCTACCAATTTCATCAAAGTTATTCAAGGCAAAGAGTACCAAGCATTTTCTGACCAATGGAGGGAAGTGTCACTTACAAGCAATRCATGTTACAAAGTGAAAGTGGATTTTGTCCACAATTCGGGTATTCAAGAAATGAACACGCTTGATGCTGATGGGCTTCGAAACTCATGGCTTACAAATTGTTGGAAGCAATTCATATCTATGCCGTTTGTGAGTGCAATCACCATTTCACAATTCAAATTCATGTAATCAAGTTTAAAACAATGGAGGTTAGAATATAGATGTATTGAAGTTTTTTTTAATATGTATGATTTACTTAATAAATTTTTTGCTTCATATAATTAGGTCTATAGTTGTATTATTAAAAGACAAAACACTCTTACAAGGTTACCATTAAAAGACAAAACAATGACCCTGGAAATCATCTATTTTGAATCACTCGTTTCAAAAAATCCCAAAGCACTCAATGACAACCCAAGTATAATATAAAATCTCACTACTACCTTGGTTATGGATTAACCTTGTAAAGATGCGGCCTTCATAACCAAAGTGGTCACCAAAATTCTCCGATTATTCAACCAATAGGTGCATTCTCTTCTCCTACACCAAAATTCTCCGATTATTCAACCAATAGGTGCGTTCTCTTCTCCTACAGTTAGCCTCTATTAGACCACTATGGTCTGCAACGATCTTACAAGGTTACCCACCAAAATTCTCCAATTATTCAACCAATAGGTGCATTCTCTTCTTGTAGGAAAAGAGAATACACCTATTGGTTGAATAATTGGAGAATTTTGGTGTAGGAGAAGAGAATGCACCTATTGGTTGAATAATCAGGGAATTTTGGTGACCACCTTGGTTATGAAGGCCTTGTCTTTACAAGGTTAATCCATAACCAAAGTAGTCACCAAAATTCTTCAATTCTTCAACCTATAGGTGCATTCTCTTCTCCTACAGTCAATAGTGAAATCATCCATTAGTCCATGATTCTTAATCTTGTCTTTACCTAGGATTATTGAAGGTATGAAACAACCTCAAATTGTTGAAGGAAAGTAGGAGTCTACAATGCATGATACATTTTATGCATTTGAAGAATTTGCTTTGCCACCTGTAGGTGTTATTGTTTGGAGTTGTTTAATGACTAATGCAACTAACCACATAACAAACATCTAATTGAGTGTTGGTAGCATACATGAGATTGTTGTCCATTGAGTGATAGATTTGTGGTTTGATTAGAAAATACTTTGTCTTTTACCAATTGATGTGTTGCATCGAGCCAGAACAATTCATGAAAGTAGTGAAGTTTGAAAATACAATCAGCATGGATCAACAAAATTGGTTTACGAGAGCTGTTCACGAGATGACAGACTCAGAGAGAATAAGGCTTGTCATGTTTATTACAAGGTTGGAGTTCTTTGGAGGATCCCAAATCAAAGTTGTTCTACTAGATAGGGATGATGACCCATGCATCCAATCTAGTACATGCTTTGGTCAATTATATCTACTTCCATATAGTTCGCATGAGACCATGGTGAGGATGATTAAGTACTCTACCATGGATAGTAGTTATGGAAGACCATAGTTCCAACTTCCAACATCATTTTATTAGATCATGTCAGTTGATTAATCTTTGTTTGAAAGAATATATTGTTGAAAAGTTTTGACTCCAACAAGAGGCTTTCTCCTTTTTTTTATTAAAAGAAATTCAGATAGTTTCATCTTGTGCCAATTCCCCTTCCAATCAAATATTTGTAATTTGATTGAAAAAACATGTTTCTATAATTTAGAAAAAATGTAGACTATGATTGTAACCAATCAATTTGTGTTAGATATGAACAAAAATAATCATTTGTTGTGTAATTGCACTTACCATTTGAAGATAAAATTACGCCATCATCTAGGCATTTTGAGATTGGAAAGACAAATCATAGCGCTTTGTCCTCTATTATTTGCAATGTTAAGCAAAATTTGATATCAAAATAGCTAGAAAATCAATATTTTTGGGACAATTGACTGTATATGTTGTACTTACAGAATGTTGTGTTCTTCAATTTATGCATTAGAGATTCAATAACCNAATGCAACTAACCACATAACAAACATCTAATTGAGTGTTGGTAGCATACATGAGATTGTTGTCCATTGAGTGATAGATTTGTGGTTTGATTAGAAAATACTTTGTCTTTTACCAATTGATGTGTTGCATCGAGCCAGAACAATTCATGAAAGTAGTGAAGTTTGAAAATACAATCAGCATGGATCAACAAAATTGGTTTACGAGAGCTGTTCACGAGATGACAGACTCAGAGAGAATAAGGCTTGTCATGTTTATTACAAGGTTGGAGTTCTTTGGAGGATCCCAAATCAAAGTTGTTCTACTAGATAGGGATGATGACCCATGCATCCAATCTAGTACATGCTTTGGTCAATTATATCTACTTCCATATAGTTCGCATGAGACCATGGTGAGGATGATTAAGTACTCTACCATGGATAGTAGTTATGGAAGACCATAGTTCCAACTTCCAACATCATTTTATTAGATCATGTCAGTTGATTAATCTTTGTTTGAAAGAATATATTGTTGAAAAGTTTTGACTCCAACAAGAGGCTTTCTCCTTTTTTTTATTAAAAGAAATTCAGATAGTTTCATCTTGTGCCAATTCCCCTTCCAATCAAATATTTGTAATTTGATTGAAAAAACATGTTTCTATAATTTAGAAAAAATGTAGACTATGATTGTAACCAATCAATTTGTGTTAGATATGAACAAAAATAATCATTTGTTGTGTAATTGCACTTACCATTTGAAGATAAAATTACGCCATCATCTAGGCATTTTGAGATTGGAAAGACAAATCATAGCGCTTTGTCCTCTATTATTTGCAATGTTAAGCAAAATTTGATATCAAAATAGCTAGAAAATCAATATTTTTGGGACAATTGACTGTATATGTTGTACTTACAGAATGTTGTGTTCTTCAATTTATGCATTAGAGATTCAATAACCGTATTATTGAGTAGATGGACATGGTGAGTCAAAATATTAGTGGGAAGAATCTGGTTTTTAATGTCTCCAATACTGAATTTAGGTGTAAGTTACAACAACACTCTTGGTAGGTGTACTTTCTCATGAAATGAATGACCTACATTGCTAATCAAATGAATAATAGTAGATTGTTTTTTCTTGAAGGATATTGTTGTGCTAGGTACACTATGTATTGATGGAGACATTTTCAATCTATACCTTATGATAGGTTGTTTGTTTTATTTTGTTTTATTTGATACAATGATATGTGATGAATGGTGAGGCCTCAAATGGCGATCTTGGTATCACTGGAAAGCTCTGGGAAAGAGGGTGCGTAGACTTTGTTTAATGGCATTTGGACCTTTGGTGTAGAAGTTATTGAATTTCAAAGTTTTTTGTGGATAAAAAAATACATCTAAATTACCTTTTTATTTTGGAAAATTCAAAATTGAAGGTCTATCACTTATAGTTGGAAGATAATGCTCTTGACGAACAAAAAAGGATGCAATCCCATGGAGTAGTAATTGCACAAGAAGTCTTCCAATCAAGACGCCAATATTACTTACGGTACTATGCGCATTCTTGTAGTCGAAATGTTGAATTTTGTGTGTTTCATCTTTGCAATATTGTCCACGATACGGCGAAGTAAGAAGATAATGTACACTGTGCCCTTGGTGCTTTACATATTTAGAACATTCCTAGTCCTTCGCAAAGCACTGGTCGCCAAGGGCCTCCGAAGCAACCTAGCAAACATGGTGATCAACAATCTCTACTACTACTACAAAACAATAACAGCTCGTTCCGAAACTTAACCCCTCACCGCCCGAGAGGACCAAAAGTGTCCACAACAAATTTGATTGATGCTACCCACGCGCCGCACAAGGAGGAAATTGTGGGCCCAAGTACCACTGCAATTTAGGGTTTAGTCTGGGACCGCGCAGTGCCGTTGTTGGGGTTATTGCGCAAACAATTTGTGAGTTGTGGAGGCTAGAACACTAGAAAGAAACCGTATTTTTTCTGGTATAGGGTATCTAAAATCGGACATAAAATAATTGCGTTAGCTTGGACGTGGTACAGGGTATCTAAAATCGAAATAAAATAATGTTTTTTTAAATTCCCTTCAATGGATGGATGCCCGCCTAATATAGGAGTAGACCTCAAAAATTTTAACTCTAAATCATTAAATTTGCCTGGACATGGCGTGCAAATCGCACGTCCAAGCTAACGCGATTTTTCAGACGCTGAAATGAACGTCAAACCTTGCATCCAGATGTCAAAACGCAGGATCCAGAAAAACACTGTTTTCTTCTATTCGAAGCATAGAGTATCTAAAATCGGACATGGCAGTTTCCCATAATTGACCGTTGCTTGTTGGTCTCCAACCATTGGCTTTGAATGTTTCCTCACATTGAGTACTTGTCAGAGTGTTCCACCTCCGCAGGTCTCCGTTGCTACTACCGATGTAGCAAGTCACAAGAACGAGCTAAGCCGATCACCATGGTTGCTATCAGTGTTTTCTCATGTTCATGCAAACCTCCTCATGATCACATTGATGGATAATTCCTTCTACAATTTCAGAAAGTCACCCATCTACTATTGACCCTGACATTCACCAATTTTTGTTTTTTGAAAGTGAATACTCTGCTTGCTAGAGCTGTCAAAGAAAACCACACCTGCAAAAGGAAAACCATTTTCTTCTCTGTTGCAATTGCATTGAATTGGACCCTAACCATACAAAATCCGATTGTCTGATTTTAAATCAGGAAGATGCTTCGACTCTCTCAACAAAGATACTTTCCATTTGTGCAGGCCGTCTTGTTTGATTCCCCTCTAACTCTTGCACCCGTGTTTTTTTTGCGTGGCTCCTGACAAACACCTCGCTGTAGAGCGTCTGACCGTGGGCGGTGAGGGTTAAAATCCTACAAATATTTGATCACATAAGCTACATTGCCCGCGAATGCCTCCGACGATCAACAAACAAATTTTGATCACATGAACAATTCCACTCAGAACCCTACCCTAAGCATCAGAAGCCACGGAGTGCCGCACAAGTACACTTTAGTCGATTCTTTTGGATGAATACTGAATGACTGTCACGTATAAATGGGCAGATGAAGATTTTTTTTAAAAAGGGGATCCCAAGGCACCATGGGTCCCCGAGTCTGGACCGTGGGTGACCCGCCCTCAAGCACAGGTGTCCCGCGCTGGAGGTTAGGTGTCCCGGGCTTGCGAGGGAGACAACTTATAGAGCATAAGGTAAAATAGCCTATTACGGACTAAATGGGGGGTGGACTATGTTCCACTTAACTGAAAAATTGGAAATGAATTTCCAGAGAAGGATAATCCTTAAAAAATGCATTGGGTGTTGAAAAAATAATTTTCTGATGTCCTCACATTTAGTTTTAAATTTCCAAGCATGTCAGCCTAGGGGCATCATTACAGCCCGTAGGTAGGGCCATCACCAAACTTAATGCCACCTACCGCAAACCTTAACTTCTCCTATTGCGGTTTAAAAAATAACTAATCCAAATTTGTTTATGACCCATGATGTAGCACATGTGGTCATAATTCAATCTACAAAGGTTAGATAGGCAGTTGTGAGAGATTTTCACCACATGTGGCAAAAATCCCTCCTAGAGTTGGTCGGCGGGGAGTGTATGGGACCTTGAACCTAAAACGCCTCTAAGCAATGGACTCCTTCAATTTTTTGGTAGCATTGTCATRAATTGACCTCAAGTGGAAGAGAATATGCCCCCTAAATCCCTGAAAAACAAGCCCTAGACTACCTCAATCTCTTAATCAAAACTCCCAACACTTAGGGCAACTTCTTGAGTCAAAATCACACCCAAATATGCCTTTAGAGGCCTAAAATGGTCCAAATTGAGCCCTAATTAACAATTTCAGCACACCATGCTAGCACAAACATCTAATTTTCACTAGACCCTAAGAATTAGACTTGCAGGCAAATTCAATCATCCTCAAGCATATACTTTGACCATCATTGCATTCAAGATCTCTTTCCATAACCATATGCAATCAAAATTGCAATCTTACAATGACCAGTGTGAAACACTTCATCAAAAGCCTCCTCCTAAGGCCAACAGACACCCCTTCACCAAAACAGCTACCAACACCTCATCTCCACTCCAAATTAGGTAAAAATGGGTTTTTTTGGAAGCTAACTTGAAGGCGCATCTTCTCTTCAAAAATTAGCTTCATTGACGTTGCCATGCTCCTCTCGTTGCTTGCCAAAGTCGCTGTTCCCAATCGTGGCGGCTGCAACCCTCTTTCCACAAATTCAGTCGCTCCGACCTCGTCCTTGCTCTAAATGGGGTGAGTCATAGCTTCCCGGGAAGCTAACTTCAAGGCTCTCCATCCCTCCAAAATTAAGCTCCATCCAAGCTTCCATGCTCTCAAAATCGCTCGTCAAAGTTGCACTTTCACCTTGTAGCGGCAACACCTTCTTCTTCAAACCTTTTCTCGTTTGACCTAAACAACTTCCATTTTTCACCCCTTTTCTCCCTCACAAGGTGAAAACCTACTCGACAAATTATCTATCATCCTAATCTAACTCCTTGCAATCCTTGTTCTAGTGTTTTCTTGTCACTTTCCACCACCTTCTTTCGCCTACACACCCAGAAAAAAAAAAAAAAAGAGCAAGAGAAGGAGAGTTGAGAGCCAAACCCTAAGATTCACATATCCAACTCCCCTAACGGATTGATCTTCATTTCTACATTCATCTAACACTAAATTAGTGCAAAACCCCTCTAAATTAATGTAAACTCCCTTAAAACTCTGAAATTTCACTAGTTTAGTGTTTTTACACCATTTTAGAGTGACTACCACTATGTTAGTTGCATAGTCTTGTTTTTAACACTACTAACTTGTTGTGTGTTTTTCGTATTTGTGATTTTTTTTTGTTTCTAATTGATTACTAATGTCATTTTGAGTCCCAACATTTGGTCTAACTTTCTAATTACTTTTGTGCTTTTTTGTATTTGTTATTTTTTTTTGGTTTTTTTTGGTTTCCAATTTATTTCTAGTTTCATTTTCTACTTGTATAGTCTTTTGTTTTTTATTTATTTTTGTATTTTTTATCTTTTTGATTTCATACTTAATTCTTATCTCATTTTCTACTTAGTAGTATTTTGGCTTTCATTTTAYCATCATTTTMTCGTTTGCCTAATTGGGTTACTTTCCAAATTTTGCTTAAGGTCTTTTTAGTTTCAATTCCCGKKTTTTTCCCTAGAAGTTCCTCTCTATTTTCTCCTAATTGCACTTTCTAAATTTCATATTACTCTTCCCAAGTTCCTACCCCTATGTGATGGAAAACTCCCTAATTGATAATTGTAGTTTAATCCGGAGTACTAACACTTCTGAACTTACAAATTTGCACATATTGTTTAAATTTTCTATTTTCTCAAAAGTGAACCAGTATGGTGGTTCACAGAAGTCAATAGATACACCTAATACAGTCCTATCTGTGCCCAATATAGCCCCAATCCTACCCATTATGGAACTAGGTGAGCCCCATTTCAGGTTTTAGAGGTTGCAAAGCCAATTAATTTTGAAAGTATCATTATTTGAGCAACGGACTTGTTGGCAGAGGTCAACTGGCTTCATGAGACAACTGCTGTTGGTGCAACGTGCTTCTAAGAGAAGTCGTTCCTTATCCCTCCTAACATCCAATTCCCGCTCTCCACTTCTTTGGATCCTCTTCTAGCACACGCAAGGCCTTCCATCTCTACTTTCCGACCGTTTCTCCCTTGCCGCTTGTGTTTTTGCACTAAATCTTTCCTCGCTATTTCTTTTCTACTCTACAACTACAGTAATGCAAAGGTATGTTTAAGGCAAAGCACAAGAACAAAGTGGCAAGAGGATTAGAGGAAAGCACCATAGCGGCGCAGCAAGAGTACCGGAAGGATGCGAGATCACCACAATTAACACTCTACTTTTGGAGGGTTTTTGTTTGAATATGCTGCCTTTGGTGCTCTTTTTCAAGTTCAACTCTTATACCATACTGGTACGCTTTCTAACAAATCCATTCTAGATTAGAAAGAGAAACTCAAATATAGGAAACATAGTATCCAAATACTTAGTCACAAGTGCTCTTGAAAGGAGATAGATTTGTGATTTATGGAAGTTGTACTCTCCTTATCGGTTTTGTCATTGGAGGTCAAATGAATGTTGCCAAACCAGAAAGTTCTACTTTAGAGCATTAGTGATCATCTTTCAATCATGCATTTGACCTCTTAATACCTCTCCAGTGGTGACAATGGCACAAGGTCGACAAAGCCAGAACTAACGAAGTCTAGCAATGTGCAAAGGCTGGTTTGAAGAGCAACTTTCGAGTACTTTTGATGCTATTGCAAATCTCAGGCGCTCGTTAAAAAATGTTGGATCAACCTTAATGATCCGAGAAGGCCGCAATAAAGATGTGCTACTTGCCCTTGTAAAAAAGGTGAATATATAATACATTGTTTATCTGCCATTGTGCGGTTAGAGAGCTTTATTGTCAGGAAGTTCCAGTTCAATGTGTCGTTTTTTTTTCTGCTTCGAGTAAGAATATGCTTTCATTCTACACCTTAAGTGTGGACAAAATTGTTGTTTTTGGCAAGTTGGTGCAACAGAGATAATTGTTGAAGAAAAACGGAGCAAATCTGGTATGACCTAGTGGGATCTATTTCTGCATCTCTATCTGTGAAATGTTTATTTGGTCAAAAAAGTGGAGTGAAGCACAGGTGAGATTTTTTATACGACCTTCAGGTATATTTACTTAACTCAGTGCATCTTGAAATTTAGATGGTAGGGTTTTGGTTTGATCAGTAATGTCTGAATTTGGTTTCATTTTTAGCTTCAACTCTTCCATGCGGGTTTGTTTCCTTGGGAGTGTATAGCATTGGCATTTTGGTGAGGTGGTGGATGTGGAATTGATTAGCAGTTTCCTAGGTGTAATTGAACTTTTGTTGCCACCTTGTGTTTGGGCAATTTTATATGGAGTCGAAGCAGTGGATTGGTGTTGTGGACATCATTTCATTTAAGCTATTAATGATTGGTCTCACAAGCAAGATCAATGCCCTTAACTGGGATTGTATGCTACAGGAGCTATTTGGAAGTCCCAATAGCTCATCGATGGAGTCCTGGAAATGTTGCAATTCATAGTATGTTTGAATTTATACTATCATGTTTTTGAAGTACCTTTGGATTTGAATATTGTGGGGTAGGATTTTCCCAATTTTMACAATATATAGTATATATTTAGATATTTGTGATGATGTTTATGATATTTTGGTATTGGTTGGGGATGCAGGATAAGCGTCTTTTATTGGTGACAAACAATTCCACCAAGGCAAGGAAGGAGTACGCAAGAAAATTAGAGAGTTTCGGATTCAGTGTCGTAGAGGTGAAAGCTTTGTGCCTAATGATTCATGTGCATCCATTAAGAAACCAAAGGAGCCCAAATTGTTGTCTTTTGGCTGTTTGGATTAAGTCCTATGGAGACCTTTTGTCCCGTATCTACAATCTCACCAACACATGCAATGTTTTCATCGATTAGCTGTAGGTTCACTTGTGAAATATGTTGTCCTTGATATGAATAGTCTAGACCATTTTGAAAATCACAAATTTTTGACTTTTGGAGATTGATATGTTGCCCATAACCACTTATTTTTGTTTTCCATATTTGATCCTAAAAAGTACTATCAACTTTGCAACTGTTGCAGGATCTTTACAACAATTTTTGCATTGTCGTATTCAGCAGTTGCGTATTTGACAAAAAAACAAATTTCCTTCCTACAAGAAGGTAGTGTTGAGACCTACTTCTATGGGACATGAATCTGCACTCTTCTGGGATATTTATATTGTTTTTAGTCATAGGAACTTTTAGGTGAAAAATCATTATTTGTGCAGTTTTTCTTACTTTCTTGCTATTGGACTTGAACCATGTTTAAAGTATTTGGTGAAACTGGTAGTGAGTTGGAGATTAAAAAGACAGGCATCAATTACATTGGAGACCTTGTGCATCACTCAGTAAGGTGGGTACACCCTAGTCCGCCACAAATTTATATGGTGCCTATGTGCCTAGTTACTATAATTAGGCTAGTCAAATTTTCATATTGTCTTGTTGTCAATTGAAAGGAGGTTTCAATGTTCCAAAGAATGCGTCATTTGAATACAATATGGAAAATTATGAAGGGTCAAAGTTTGACTCTAAAAGTGTTTCTTCCACATCGGCACATAATTGATTTTGGAAATGTACATAGTTTGAAGATAATGGTTTTTGATCAGGGACGATGTTGGAGGTGCCTACCAGGGCTTTTTTTTTCATTTATAAAGAAGTGCCATTGTGGCGATATAAAATGTTATAGTGGTGCTCCAAATTGCAACATTCATCCACTTATTGGATGTATAGTATGGTTTTCATCCACAATTAGGCGATTTCATCTAATATATTTTTTAATTTCAAAGTTACTTGGCGATTTCATCCAATTTTTTTGGCATTTTTTATAACCTTTTTTAGCCAGATTTTTTTTCTAGTGCAATCTAGCAGGGTTGCTATTCTGTGAGCCTGTGAGCGTGAGCTTGTGAGCTTGTGAGCCTGTGAGCGTACAATTTATAAGAGATTTAATTTAAAAAATTTAGCGAAAAATTATAATTTTTAGTAAATTTTAGTACCTATAATTATGGACCTATTACCGTGGACCTATCACCGTGGTCCCTTGAACAACCTTGATGAGAAACTTATTGGACTTTGCTAGATTTTTAAAAGAAAAAAAATTGATAATAACTTAGGATTTGTGGAAAATTAAATGAGGTCATTTCAATAGGATTTAGATTTTTTTGATCAATTATCTCTTGTTGCTTTTCTCCCCTCGGCGCCGAGGGGAGTTCCAGGCCGGCCACGACCAACACAAAAAAAAATAAAAAAAAACAAAAATCTTTTTTTTTAGTCGCGGCCTGAGGCTCCCCTCAGCGCTGAGGGGAGAAAAGCAACAAGAGGGTCATGATTAAATTTTTTTAATCTCAATGAAACAATCTCATTTGATTTCAAACAAATCTTAAGTAATTATCAATTTTTTTTCTTAAAATCTGATAAGGAGCACATCAAAATAGTAAGTGCTTGATCTTCCTCTCGGCGCCAAGAGGTCCCAAGCAACAAGGGAGTGATCAACCAAACGACCATCAAATCAAGATAAAAGAATATAATTCCTTGGAGGGGCCTACAAGAGGATCTACATTGCTATAGGRCAATGATCAACCAATATTCTATGTAAACTTATTTCCGTCTCCATTCATCTTTCACATCAATTAAATTCTTCATCTTTGTAATGTATACTTCTAATATTCTATAAGGACATTAYTAAAAATAAGAATTTTAACGAGGATTATACTTAACCACGGTAATAGATCCACGGTAATAGGTCCATAGTAATAGGTACTAAATTTACTAAATATAATAAATTTTGTTCAAAATTTATAGATAAAATCTATTTTTAGAAATATTTTTAAGTTTTTTAATGCCACTTCAAATTTTTGGGCTCTTTGCTCACAAAATCCCTGCTCTACGCTCATAGGCTCACGCTCACAGGCTCACAGAATAGCACCGCTGTGCAATCTGGCACCAAAAAGCCTAAAAAAAAGCCCTAGTGCCTACCATATTCTTGATATTTTGCTTTGTGTTGGGATAAAGTGTTCACATCAATTTTAATTATATTACTTTTATATTTTTTGTGCTCTTTATGCAAAATTCCTATTCATATATTGCAAAAGTTTTATATTGTATCAAACAGAATAGTTTTGCAAGAAGATGGAGACAAAAAGATAGACCTGGGGCCTCTTCAGCTTGTGGATCACGACTATCAAGTATATTATGCCTATTCTTGATCTTATTCTTCCTTAACATCATACTTTTTTAGATTGCCTTTCTTTCATCTTTGGGTTGGTTTGATGGAAGACATGACATGTCTACAGGTTACAGGTTGAAGCTATGTTTGGTTGTGTTAACAATCATTTTGCTTCTTTCACAATATGATAGAGATCATGCAAAACTATGACAAGTAAATTTCTCTACTATCAAGCGAGATTCGACAATGCTGATGGATGTGGTACTACAACTTGTCTAATTATGTGTGTTTTATCTTTTGGATGTTTTTAGATTTGCTCCTTGATTTTTTTTTGTAATGCTATGATTATTAATTTTGCATTTCTTAGAAGCAATTTTATTGTCTCATTTATCCTCTCTAAATCCATGCTCTCCATCATGTGGATGCAGTGATGCTAAATATTGTGTGAGGTTGTGTTGGCACAAAGTCCACAAGCCACTTAGGAACACTAGTTGTTGTAAGTTCTTTTCTTTGATATCTACCAACTCTTATGTTTATTCAATTCTATTCATTGGAATGTACATTAAATTGCCTTTGATTATTGCAACACATCTCACTTATATTACATGCCCATGTATACAGGACTTGACAATTAATTTGGTTGTTGATTTGGAAAATGGTCTTTAAGAGGCTAACATCAAGAAAGACATCAAGATGGAAGATATTTCAGGGGTAGAGTTGGAATATTCAAAAATCTTGAATTTGAGTGCTACTCAAACTTGATTTTGTATCATAATATGCTTTATTCTCAAGGTTAAGTGAAAGATCAATATCTACAAGAATAATGGTTCACATTATTGTTTGGACCTTACTTTTAGTATGAATAAACAATTGGATTCCACCTATAATGGAGTGTTATTTTTTTAACTTGTTACTAATTGAAGAGTATTTTAGTATTATTAAAATCATTTGACTTGTTTTTCTCCTTCTTTTTAAGGTACCCTAGTAGTGAATGGTGTATATCATTCATTATCACTGATAGCAGAAATTTGAGAATATGCAACATGCATTACACACAAAGAACATCTGAAAAATCATAACTTAGACTTTCAAGCAACAAATAAACCACAATGCTATGATATCTTCAACACTTTTTTTCAATGCATTCTTCAACTTGTAAACAATCCGTCAAATTAATTAGATAAACTTAATGAAAAGCTTTCTTCTAAATATATGAACAAATTGTCACTTAAATGTTGTTCAAACTACCTTCACTACAACATAATTCATACTTGTGAACTTTAGTATCTCACCTTAAGTCCTTCATCTTGCTTCTTTTGGCCTTCCTTTATCTTCTATCCCTAGTAGCTGCCACTAAGGTAGTAAGGTAACAAACTCATTTGCCCTTGTTGGACCATGCCCAATGTTTTCAATGTCATTTGTAGGTTTTGTTGTTGAGATGTTGCCTTGAATTTGGGCTGCTCTTTGAAGATGTGGCAATTGTCTTAGTTCTTCTATGTAGACTCTCTCCAGCCTCTTTTACAGCTTTGTTTGACCATTTTTCTTTGAATGTTTTGTTTGCAATCCTATCTTGCTTTCTCAAAGCCTTGGCAGCCTCCATCTGGACTTTTTCCTCCTTTCTTTTGGTCTTGGTAAGCTCCCTTGTCTCCTTTTTCTTCTAGGTTTCTTCTAGTGCCTTTGCTTTCTTCATTGCCATTGCTTCCACTCCTTGTATGTATGTTGGGTGCTTGTCAAAACATGTGACTTAGAATAGTCTATTCTAGAATCATCAAGTCTTCTCTTTGGTTTGATAACTTGTTGTGGTAATCTTAGAATCCTACTAAAGTGCCCACTATCATCTTCAGAAACTCCTTCATTAGCCCTTTCTTGTTCATCATGAGTTTCTTCTCCTTCTAAATCCACATAGTAGTGAACAACATCAGCTTGTGTGCAAGGTATGTTTTCCTCCAAGATCTCTTGAATCTAAACCTCCAATGGTTTTTCAATGAACCCCTCACTAGGTTTCATCTTATTGTTTAGCTTTCGAGGATTCAAAGGCCAAATTCTTGTTGCAGAGAAACCAGCCTTGATATTGCTAGGTATCATTGCTTTTTTGAGGCCTAAACTCACCCATTGAGCCAAATCCTCCTTTCTAACAACTTCACCTTTGTCTTGCATGTTCCAGATATCTCTATAAGCTTTAAAGGCTGTTTTAAAGGGCTTAAAGATTGCAACATCAAGGGGTTGCAGTGCATGACTTGTATGGGAAGGTAATGAGCATATATCTAAACCAGCCTCTTTTGCCTTGGTGATTACATCTAAAGTCACATGGGAATTATGACCATCTAGGATCATAAGGTGCCTTTGAGTAGTACTTATGCCTCCTATCTTTGCAATATTAGCAATGAAGTGATCTAGCCACTTAGAGAACAAAAAAGATGTCATCCATGCATTGGGTTGCATGCCCATGGTGGAATCAGCCTCACATAGGGCCAAATATTCCCTCATTCTAAGGACTCCTTTAAAAATGTAAAAATTTGGAATAGTCTCTCCTCCAGCATTCATAGATGATAGGACAATGAGAGACTCTCTTTCATTGGCAATTATTGAATGAACAACTCTAGTCCCTCTCTTTGCTAGCACCTTGCTTCCCCCTTTCCCAGCTTGAGCCCCACTCTCATCAACATTCCAAATTTGATAGGTAGAATATTGATTTTGATCATATAAGGTTGCCAAATTGTCATAGAAAGATCTGACATTTTCAAGGCATAGTCCTTGGGCTCTATTAACCTCTAGTCCTTGGGCAACACGTAGGCTGAATTCAGGGTGTCTATTACAAAACCACTTCAACCAACTAGGGCCTGGAATCCCATTTGTGAATGGATTAGGCCTATCCTGCACCATTTCAGCTACTTTATTTTTCAGATCATGGGGAGTAAGAGGATATCTCCAAGCTAGCATATTATGAAGATAATCTACCAGGCCATTTTCTTTAGCAATGCTAAGCACCCCTTGACTTTCATTTTTCCTTGACTTCCTCTTCCCAAGTACATGCTCCATTAAGCTAGTTTTAGGAATGTTGTAGTAGTCACTCACATCTTTTAACTTATGCCCATCTTCAATAGCTAGAATTGCTAATTGCAATGATTCATTAAACCATGAACCTCTTCCATTGTTTGAGGGTTTTTTGGAAGATTTTCCCTTTTTTGGTGGCAATGGCATTCTCTCCCTAACATCTACTACTGGTTTTCTAAAGGTGGTTGGAAGGATTACCTTTGCTTGTGTGGTTTTGTCTCTGAAGTTGTAGGAACTTGGCAAATCTTTGCTTAGAGCTTTGGAAGGCCCCTCTTTTAAATTGGCACCATCCCCTTGCCTCCAAATGGACTATGATACCTCTTTTCCATTCTTCTCTTGGTGTCCTTTGAATTTTTTTTCCTCTAGATTCATTAGAATCACTACTATTGCTCTTGGAAAGATTGAGGTTCTCCTCACTATTATAGCTTCTATCATAGAAATTAGCGGTATTGTATGTATCAATTTTTTTCTTCCCCTTAGATTCTAAGACCCCTTGCTTATCTTTTTGTACTCTACCATCTCCTCTATTCAAGCTAGCACCATCATAGGCTTGGTTTTCTTTACCTCCATTGTCATCCTTTTTTGACTTCAGCTGGTGGTCTTGGTGCTCCATGGGATGTGCATCTTTGCTTGATTTGTTTTGGTGGCTGCCACCATCTCCATAGCTGCTGATGTGTAAGTCCTCTTCTCCAATAAAAGTTGTCTCTATCTCCATCTCTCTTGATGCACAGGTCTTGCTCTCCAACACTTTTGTCTTCATCTCCATCAATCTTGCTGCTCCACTCATCCTCATCATTGTGGTTGACATTGGGGTCAATAGCCCCTTTTCCAACATGCTTGTAGTCTCCACTATTGCTGGTATGTCCTTCTGCTCCTTTCTTCTTGTGTTGAACACTATGTGGACAAATGATGGTTGGCTGAAGTGATTCAAATGCTTGGTGGTTGATGTTGCTCTCCTCCCTTTCCACCTTCTCCTTCATAGTAATTCTATCCCCAACTCTTTCATCCTGCATTTCCTGACCTTTAGTACCACTGTGTCCATCATGTTTTTGCAGAAATTTACCTTCAATAGCTGCCTTGGAGACTGCAGACTTCCCTCTCCCTAATATGTGCAACTGCCTTGCATGGAGGCCTTGCAAACTTGCACTGTCACTTGGTTCTTTCTTGACTGCGATTTGTTTGTCAAGCACCTTTTCTCCTTTCTCTTCCAAAACGCGCTCTGCTTCATCATGGAATATTCAACTAATGAGTTCTTCATATTCAATCTCCTCTGCCTCATGAGATCCTAAATCTCTCTCCTCTTCACTATTGCTTGTGTAGTCATTGTAGTCATCTTCCTCATCTGCTCTTTCAAACCCACTACTCATGTGCACATTTTCAGAGTCCTCCTCCTCAGAAATGGATGATGTCATCTTCCTACTCACTTACTGAATTGACTTTTCAGTGGTCTACTTGTCTGGAGCTCAGAGAAACTAAACTTTGATCAACAAAATCACAAAAAATGGATGCTGCAAATGTTTTCTTCAAAACCTAACTGCTCTTTCTTACTCAGTGTGCTCTCTTACTCAGCCATAATCCATTCCTAAGACCGTCATGTTGGGTTGTATCCAAGTATTGATTATTCCTACTACAAACAAATTGATGGCCTTGGCAGCCCCTAATTTGAACAAAGAATCGTCATGTAGTTCATTAAATACCAAATAGAAAGCGCCTATTTTAGTCATCATTACATCTTAAACAGCCCATTCTCATCCATATGCAAAAAATTTGAATTCAACTTTCTAGTGTCCTCTATTTGTCCAAATAATACGGGAATGAGGTCATTTATAGAGGTTCGGAATGGGATAAACGTCTGTAATAAGCCGTTTTACCTTAGTTCGAACGCGGGTTTGCTCTTTACTGTCTACTTGTACACGCAATGGAACAAATTTGAGGTGCGGAGGATTTCTGAAGCGGTTTCAGTCGCTGTGAGAGTTCGAGTGACGATTTCTTGCCGCTTGTAGAGTGTGAAGCTCTTGGATTCGACATTCACTATGGGTGGATTCTTCGTTGTGGAACGATTTCGTTGTGCGGACAATTGAATCTTGGAAGAGACGACGGTGTTTAGCTGGGGATTGTACGTAACGAGCGTGTGTGTGTGGAGGGATCGGGAAACCTTCTGGAAATTGTCCATCACAGACCGCGGTTTCCGTAATCTGCAGTACTGGAACAGAACACTTACTTTTGAGGTGGGCCTTGCGCTTGTGTAATTTCTTGAGTCACTAATGAAGTGGTGTTGCATGTACGTTGTGATTGTAGTTTTGGAAGTGTTGTTTATGCATGTTTTCTTCCATTTCCGTAGTTGTGTATTGCCCACATTAGGAAAAATATGGACTCTCAAAGGGGCTGCTTCGCAGCGCAGCGCGGTAACAGTACAAAACTTTTTTTTTCAAAAAAAAAAAATTAAAAAATACACTACAAAAAAAAAAAAAAATTTAAAATTGCCATATCTGACGTGGTCGCACTAGTGCCCCGTCATTTCTCAAAATTTTTTTTTTAAAATTAAAATTTTTTTTTTTTCCCGTAATTGGACCACTGCGGCAGCAAGGTCGCGGTCTCTTTGAGGGTTCAGATTTTTCCTAATGGTTGCAATTACGTAGTTGTTATTGAGGGTTGATGCTGTTCATGGTAAGTTATGCACACCTAATTTGTTGGAGAAGATGTTCTTCACACAAAGGGTTGTCAGTGAACACTTTGGTCTTTTAGGAATTTCATATGCAATAGATACACGAGAGTTGGCCAGCTATCAAGCGGGGAACACAAACCAAGCGTGAAATAGCGCTTCCACTTCCTAACAGCTTCGTCCCCTGCACGGAGCCCAGGGCCCTAATCAACCCCACCATACAATTTTCTTTTGGCATTCGAGGAAACCTACGGTCGGTGCAGCATCGGATTTGCAATCACAGGGAGCGATGGCGTTGGGAGGGATGAGTGTCGCGAAGGGTACGAATGCTTTGTTTTGCAGAGGAAACAATATGGCGTCGTTGGCAATCCGGTTGCGAGCTGGGGCTGGCCTCCCCGTAGGCACCATGGAAGTGACTTCTTCCCCTGTGAATCATTGAATATGGTTTAAATTTCTTAAAATGTGGCAGTCAGAGAATTTTTATTGCTAGATTTTGCAGGTGCAAATCAATTTTTCGAATTTTTTTGTATGGTCCCTACTTATGGCATTATTGACGCGTTTTTTGAGTTCACCTTGTTTGATGTGCTGATGGGATGTAAATTTTGTAGAATGTTGTAGACGGAGGTACATTGTTGTTAGGATTCATTTCTTTTCAATCAAATTGAAATTTCGAAATTTTTGTACCTTATAATTTCTGCTTTAAAATGCGTTCAACGCGTTTTTAGGTCACGTTGTTTGGTGTCATTTTGAAAAGTCTCACTCTTTTGCTCTTCGCAACGGAGTTCTTAGCTCTTGGTTTGATCGATGTTAGCTCTTGGTTTGATCGATGTACAGTGACGGATTTGTTTCTATTGCTTGGATTTACTTTGTTGTAGGGGAAAATGAATCTTTGAAATTCTTTATAGTCTCTGATCGAGGACATGCTCAACATGTTTTTTGGATCACCTTGTTTGGTGTGATTGTGAGATTCCTTTCTTTTTTGTTCCGTATGACGGTGGTGTTGCTTCTGTTTCAGTTGGGGTTTTGAATTTCGACCTGCCCAAGGTATTGATTGAATTTTTTTCTGTTTTGATGTGTTGTGTGCAGCTCCCCGAGAATGCAGAGCTCACCTGGGACGATGGAAGTGCGTTTCCGGAGCCTTGTCTTGATAATGTGGCTCCCATGGTTGGCAAGGTACCCTTTGAACTACTTGTTTGTAAGAGACAATTTCAGTACTTCCAACTTTGACACCCGCTTATGGGTAGAAAAATTGTTTTTTTACCATGAATTTTTTTTTGACAAGATTGTATCTATGTTGATAACATATGTGCCAAATTTTAAGTTCAAAAGATTTGCCCAACAAAAGTTATTGTAAATCTACCAACACGTGTAGTTATGAGAATGATTTCACTATGGCCAACTTTGACACCGTCCCAAAGGCTGAAAATTTTAAACCTTTTAAAAATSAGCATAAAAATGAAACAAAGACATTGCTTTGAGCGAATGGAGACAATCAGAAGGCTCAATCATTTCATCAACGTCCACGTAGATCTAAGGTGGGTACACCCAAAAGCGCAATTGACCTTAAAGCGCCATCTACAGTCTGTGCACATTTCCGAAATCAATCATGTACACAGATTGTAAATGGCGCTTTCAGAAACAAACTTTGACCCTTAATAACTTTTGCATATTGTATCCAAATGCTGCGTTTTTTGATGCATTGGACTGCGCTTTCATTTGCCAACAAGACAATATAAAATTCTGGTCAGCCTAATAATAGCAACTAGACATAATACCAATTTGTGGCGCTTTTGGGTGTACCCACCTTAAATGGCAGTGTCCACAGAGATGAAAAAACCACGGACAACAAACCCGATTCCCTGAAGCTATTTGAAGGGCGTTTCACCGTCCCCACCGGTCCCCGGCACCAGCATCCCTGAGCACAGAACTAACACGGAGAACGGGAGAGCGGACTGTTCTGTCCACTGGGGATTCCGGCCTGTCTCCCTCACGTCTTATTTCGGTGTGCTCCTGCTGCAAGGGAAGTTCCAGCTCCGCCCGACTAAAGCAAAAGGGAGATTAGGGTTTGAGTGCTCACGCTGAGAACAGTTTCTTCTTCCCTTGAAAGCGGCGGCCGCGCGTGTCTTCATTCTCTGTCATTTTCAAGGACGCTGATGGATCTCGCCTTCATTAGACTTTGATGAAAGAGGTTGACGAGGGTGCGGGCAGTTCCTTGACAGTGCGGGTTCCTGGAACTCTTGAAACGAATTAGGGTTTGCTCTTTGCTGTCGGCTTGTATACGCAGTGGAATACATTTCAGTGCGGAGGACTTCTGAAGCGGTTTCAATCGTCGTGAGAGTTCGGGCGACGATTTCTTTCCGCTTGTAGAGTGTGAAGCTCTTGGATTCGACATTCACTGTCGGTGGATTCTTCGTTGTGGAACGATTTCGCTGTGCGGACAATTGAATCTTGGAAGAGACGACGGTGTTTAGCTGGGGATTGTACCTAACGAGCGTGTGTGTGTGGAGGGATCGGGAAACCTTCTGGAGATTGTCCATCACAGACCGCGGTTTTCGTAACCCGCAATACTGGAACAGAACACTTACTTTTGAGGTGGGCCTTGCGCTTGTGTAATTTCTTGAGACGCTAATGAAGTGGTGTTGCATGTGCGTTGTGATAGTAATTTTGGAAGTGTTGTTTATGCATGTTTTCTTCCATTTCCGTAGTTGTGTATTGCCCAGTTGCAATTACGTAGTTGTTATTGAGGATTGATGCTGTTCATGGTAAGTTGTGCACACCTAATTTGTTGGAGAAGATGTTCTTCACACAAAGGGTTGTCAGTGAACACTTTGGTCTTTTAGGATTTTCAGATGCAATAGATACACGAGAGTCGGCCAGCTATCAAGTGGGGAACACAAACCAAGAGTGAAACAGCGCTTCCACTTCCTGACAGCTTCGTCCCCTGCACGGAGCCCAGGGCCCTAATCAACCCCACCATACAATTTTCTTTTGGCATTCGAGGAAACCTACGGTCAGTGCAGCGTCGGATTTGCAATCACAGGGAGCGATGGCGTCGGGAGGGATGAGTGCCGCGAAGGGTATGAATGCTTTGTTTCGCAGAGGAAACAATATGGTGTCGTCGGCAATCCGGTTGCGAGCTGGGGCTGGCCTCCCTGTGGGCACCATGGAAGTGCCTTCTTCCCCTGTGAGTCACCGAATAGGATTTAAATTTCTTAAAATGTGGCAGTCAGAGAATTTTTATTGCTAGATTTTGCAGGTGCAAATCAATTTTTCGATTTTTTTTTTGTATAGTTCTTGCTTATGGCATTATTGACGCATTTTTTGAGTTCACCTTGTTTGATGTGCTGACGGGATGTAAATTTTGTAGAATATTGTAAATAGAGGTACATTGTTGTTTGGATTCACTTCTTTTCAATCGAATTGAAATTTCGAAATTTTTGTACCTTATAATTTCTGCTTTAATGCATTCAACGCATTTTTAGGTCACGTTGTTTGGTGTCATTTTGAAAAGTCTCACTCTTTTGCTCCTCGCGAAGGAGTTCTTAGCTCTTGGTTTGATCGATGTACAGTGACGGATTTGTTTCTATTGCTTGGATTTACTTTGTTGTAGGGGAAAATGAATCTTTGAAATTCTTTATAGTCTTTGATCGAGGACATGCTCGACATGTTTTTTGGGTCACCTTGTTTGGTGTGATTGTGAGATTCCTTTCCTTTTTATCCCACATGACGGAGGTGTTGCTTCTGGTCCAGTTAGGGTTTTGAATTTCGACCTGCCCAAGGTACTGATTGAATTTTTTTCTGTTCTGGTGTATTCGTGTGCAGCTCCCCGAGAATGCAGAGCTCACCTGGGACGATGGAAGTGCGTTTCCGGAGCCTTGTCTTGATAATGTGGCCCCCATGGTTGGCAAGGTACCGTTTTGATCTAATTTCTAGAGACTCATAATTTTGTAGAGAACTTTGAGCTGTAGTAGGTCTGGTCTTCGTGTCTGCTACTTAGATTCCGGCGATACTCAATTGACTAGAATTACCTGGAAATGTCCTGGAATCATTTGGTTCCCYTCATAGATGTGAGAAATTAACATCTTAAAATTGCTGTGCCCCATTCTATAACTGTTCACAACCTGAATCATCATAGTAGACATACTYGCATGTAGTTTACATCTTAGATTAAAAGTGATGTAGAGATCTGTTACGGGTGTCGAGGACCCATTGTGCAGACCCAGCGTTTGATAGGTTACTGAAGTATAGACCTAATCCTATCTGAAGTATCAAGCAGAAAGAATATGCATATCTTTGGCACTTACGCATATGGGATATGTCAATGAACTACATCCCTCTTGACAGGGTTTAGATCTAACAGAGTTTCTCTCCGTCCCTGTCTGAATCCCAAATCTGTTTGGAAATAGCTATCCTAAAATTTGGAGCTCGTGCAGTACGAAGCGTTAGCTTGGACGTCGGGAGGTTTGGGATTGTTTGCGGCGATTGCTGGTTTGGCTGCCTGGAGCGACAAAGCTTCAAGAATTCCCTTTGTAAGCAGAATTTCTCATTTTCGCTTCCACCTCAAAGTCAGTACAACGTGGTCCATTCCAGATTGCTTCTGTTTTTATTGTCTGYCTGTCAGTGCATTCGTGCATTATCAATGCTGAACAAGGTAGCGGATACTAGTTGCAGCATTTCGTGCATTTTAACATATGTAGGATATTGATTTTTGTAAGATGTAAGGTAAGTGCACCCTGAATCTACACTAATAGCAACTGAGCATACTTACTACGGAGTATTATTCAACATAAATTACTTTTATTGAATCTTAGTACCCAGTTAAAGAGGATTCCAATGCACTTTGCATGCATTATTTGAACACTGTATGAATAAGTTGTAGATTTTAATGTATTGCATGTACTGGTACCAAAAATAAACACTAGGCTCTCCTGTGATTGTGGAAATCTTGTGTCATCAATATCCAAGTTTTAGTGTCACTATTTGTTCAAATCTTAAGTATCACATATTACCTTTGGTCAGTGATTATGGGTGCACATACCATATACAGCTGTAGAGAGATCTTTCCGCACAAGAACCAAATCTGTTGGGATCAAGTTTTCATCCCGATGTATGAATTTCTTGGGCAGTTCCAAATTGGGAAGTTTTAGGCCACCATGAATGCCCGTAGACAACTCCATTTGCATTCCAAGACCAGTGGCCATAGACTTCTTATGCAAGTCATGCGTACACGCATACACGACTTCGTAACAAGTCCAACTGAGCGCATGAGTAGATGAGTTCTTGTTGACAGAACTGTGTCAGGACGGTATAGGAGACAGGAGCAGGTCTCTAATTGTTTTAGTATCTTGTACCTATCAACGTGTCACTCAGATCTTTYTGAAATTTTCTTGCAGGCACCACGGGAATACCCCTACGACAACTTGCGAGTGGAACTTGGTAAAGATCCTTTGTAGGCTAATAGTTCTAATGTAGGGTAACGTAACACCTACCGTGGCTTCTGCTGTGTGTTTGCAGTTTCCAAGCTGCAGGGAATTCCCAGGATTGACATTGAAAGCCACCTACTATGGATGTCGATTGAGCTTGGTTATGCTAGGACATCAGGCAGTGTGGCCTTGTGCATGTAGATGCAATCCACTTGCTAATCTTTTCTTGTACAGGCTGACTGCAATAAATGGCTATGGGTAGGGTTTCTTGCTTCCACGTTACTTATTGTTGCATCTCGGCGTTGTAATATGTGTAAGGTAAAACAGCCCATTGTGATCAGAATTTGGAGTCTGCCCTTATGCTATTGCTGAAATTCTTCAAATTTTTTTCCATGTAAAGACAAGTGAGAAATAGTGAGAGCAATTGAAAKCWTATTTTTCAGACTAAGTATGAATTAGTTATGAATTTTTGAAGTGATATGCGCAAAAGAGTCACTAGGCTACCTCATAACCAACAAAAACTGTATCCCATATTCTCATCTTAATCACCTAAAGTGGTCACAATAATTTCAGAAGGCCTTGAAAAGTCACTTTCTACAATGATTTACACTCAAAAAGTAGGGTTCTCCTAATGAGTGTCACTAATCACTCCATGGAGATTGAGTTAGACATTGATTATGGTCTAAAAAATTGTTGTGGGGTCATTGGGTGTCCACTGTGGGTCATTTGACCGCAATGGGGTGTTTTATCTTACAAGGAGGTTAAATACAGAAACATGTTGTCCTATCTATTTCATTTGATGAACTTCACATAATAAAATATGCAATTAGCATTCTTTGTGATGCACAATAAACATTGCATTCTTACATATGGTATTCTCAATCAATCATACCATAATAAGCATTGCATTTCTTTGAGAAAATGAAAACTCTCTATTTTTGGTTGATTTTTTTATTGCTTAACCCCTAAAGGACCAAGGCCTTTTTATTGCAAAAACACTCAACAAGAACACACTCAAAACTGCAATTTTTATAGCAAAAGATTAAAAAAAAATTTGAAAATTGTTTTTTTTTGCACATCTAACTGTTGGATCTTACACCTAATTAGTATGAGAATATGTGGTAAAAATTTCAGAAATTTTGACCGCATAAATTGCAAAAGATTTGTGCTTGAAGTGAAAAAATAAGTTCTTCAGCACATTACAGGACTAGATTATTTGACTTTGAACCTTTTTAACTTTATTTTTTTGTTGTACTGAGTTTTGAGTTTTAAATCTTTATAGTAGAGAATTGAGTTGAGAGTCTAGGGAAAAATAAATTAATACAAAAAAGCTAAATTATTATTATTTTTTAAATTGTTAAGTAGAAGTAGGTAGAGACAGAAGAAAAATCTAAATTATTAATATCTTTAAGAAAGAATCAAAACGCACTAATTCCAATGGTGAGATTGTTCTAGCAAGCAAAATAAACCATGTAGAACTTCTTTTTTTGAGAAATTGTAAAAATTGCATCAGAAATGAACTTTACAACCTATTTTTTCAAAGAGATGCTTAGATTGCTTGAAAAACAAGATTGCCCATAACTTCTCATAATAAATCCAAATGGAATGAATCAAATCTTTCTATGTAGTAAAAAATATAATCTATGAGAAAAAAAAATTAAAAAAACTAAAACTTAAATTTTTAAATTTTTTTTGGGTTGCCCCTTCTCCTCTGTTTTTCAATCTTCAAAAAAAAAATTCAAAAAATTCAACCACAAATTCAAACCGTAGTTACCTACCCAAAATCCCATTTGTCCCCCCAAATGACAATGGTTCTTTAGGGGTTATCAAAATGATTTGATTGAAAAAGATTGGTAGAGAATTTCTCAGATTTGATGAACCCTTGAACGTTAATGCGGACGTTTTGCATCCGATGAATGATAGAGAATTAAATGTACAATACAGAAGTGCAACTATTCATCTATGGAATTAGGGGTGGAAAGAGAAGATCTTCTATAGTATTTTGACTTCCAATGAGTACGTTTGGATTTTTTTAAACTAGTGATTTCCTCAATATCAAAATCCTTTAAGTATTAAGTATTAACCCCTAAAGGACCAACATGCATTTTTTGGCAACATAAAATTTTTGGGTAGGTATGTGTGACTAGAGATTTGCATATTTTGGGTTGAAATTTCAATAGAATGTGGAGACAAGGAATATCTTTTATATGCACAAATTTCATGACATTTGAAAATATGAGTCAAAAGTTATTGCATAATATGTTGTTTGTTTCTCAACTCGGGCAGTCCGGGTAGATTTGAAAAAACCACTTTTTTAAGAAATAAAAATTTGAAATTTGTTCCTCAGATTTATATGTGCTCAAAAAGCTTTGAATCATTGCATTTCAATAGTTGAGATGAAAGTTATGAGGCTTTTTAGTTTGTGGGCAGTTATGGAATCCCAACACCAAAAAAAACTTTGAAGTCCTTTATTTTATTGAAATTTCAATGTTTTTGAAAAAGAATAATGCTCTTGGATGTAGATTGTTTATTACAACAATTCAACCATTTGGATTGGATTTTTTTAATTTTATAACTAATTTATTAACACTTTAGTATTTTGAATCATTCTCTACTTCTTTCTACTTACTAATTTTTCCTATATGTTGTACAACTCCAAATGATCTGAAAATTTTCATGTATGTAGCCAACTTGCCTTGAAGAATGAATTCAAAGAAGTACAATCAGTATGGACATTTTTTCATAATGATCTGACCTTGTGAAGTGCAGCTGCTCGATTTTTGCAGGCCCCAAAAAGGATTTTTGCCACTTCAAATGCTTATATCTTGCAATCTACATAGTGGAAATTTCTGAATTTTTTTCCACATACTCTCAAACTAGAGAACTACAAGATCCTATGGTTACATGTGTCAAAAAAATGACATTTTTCAAAAATTTGGTACTTGTATTTGAAATGGCAGTTTTGAAGCATTTTTGGTGAGAACATAGTCAAGGAACTTTAGGAGTTAAGGTGAACATGTGAAAAATATCAATGCACACATCTCTTCAACTTGATGAGATCTCATGAATGTTGAAAGATTCATAGTGTAGTCAATTCACTATATGAAAGATACACATCTTCTAGTAGTTAGGAGGGCAATTTGTCACACTGAATTAGTGTATCTATTAATAGATTGAAGACTAGAAAGAGACAAGCATTGATATACTCTAAAAATGTGCAATTTTTTGTGCAATTGGAAATAAAAGATGAATGACCAAAGATTCTAATCAATTATTATGTGAAGCAATGAAAAATCAATTTTTTTTAATATTCATTGAAATCAATTATGTTATTAAGATATCAAAGTTGAGACATTATAAATGATTGAGATTGTCTTTTGAAATTTATCATTCACTAAGTATTGATTTTGTTATTGGATATCAAAGTTGGTACAATATATTGGATTGAGATTGTATGACAAATTAGTAATGATTCACAAAACATACATCGCAAAACATCATCCATTCTACATCGTGTATTGTACTATACATTGGATAAAGAGGTGCAATGTTGCACCAATATCCAAGGAAGTTAGAAGACTTGGATTCCCAAAATGATCATTTGCATGAGAATGACCATTCTAAGGCAAAATAGATGACTTTTCATCTCGTATCATCAAGTGCCTTTCAAAGGGCATGGCATATAATTGTGTCACTTTGTCGTTAGTTAGGAAAAAAAACATATCACATTTTACTATCAAGAAACAATATCCAATTTTTTTCTTCAATTATTAGGCAACTACTGAATTACACACAACATACTTGAATTGTCTTAAGGAGGACCCATTGCATAATGCACCTTGAGCTCATAACTTTATTGATTCATCCTCAATCTCTCCATTTAGTCTTTTGAATCAAGAAAATAAAAAATGATGTTAAATGAAGCTTTCTCATCCAAGGGAAGGGAGAACAATACGGGAGAGGCACCCAATGGCGTCCTTGTACCCAATGCCGTCCGAATCTACAAGACATAATCATTTCACGTTGTAAATGTAGGTAGGTGGTACATGGCTTATTTCTTTTGACCTAAAAAAATAAATAATCTACAGTCCCGCTATATTTATGTTTTAGAATGAATGTCTGACCTAGAAAGGGAAGCCATTGGGTGCCTCTCCTTTATAAGTGACAATTTACTTTTCACTATTGACCAAATTTTGACAAACGAATTTATCTCATCAAATTGTTCCCAAATCTCTACATTCACAATTTCAATTCATTTGTTTAGTTTCTTCTATTGAAAACTAGGCACATCCTTGGTACTATAACATAAAAATAATAGTACTTGACATTATATTACAAAAATGATGGTCTTTGGTATTATAATCATTATTTCTTTGTACAATCATGTGCTCATTGCTCAACATTTAAGATGGCAAAGGTCTTTACTATGAAGCATTCTACTTRAATTCAAGATAGTGCCTTCACATAATGAGTCACTTTTGAATGTYCGAGGCTTTGCATTATACATATTATCACCTTCTATTTGTTGTTGACTACAAAATGGTATCATTTCTCAAGTTTATTCAATTAGAAAAAACATTTGAAAAGTAAAAGATCCTTTGTACAAATTCAACAAACTTTGGATGAAAGTTGTCCAATTATAGCCAACTATTATTGATCAATGTAGATGAAGTTTAATTAAAATTCTATGGAATACTAGATGAAAACTACTTGAAAATGGTATGAAAAATGGATAGCAATCATACTAGTTGTGATAGTATGAAAATAATGTATATCACATTATATTGAATTTAGTTAAAAACAAATTACTACGAATTTCCCTATTATCTTGTAAGAGAGTTGAATTTGACATGAATCAAACATTATTTTTTTTTAAAATTGCCACTTGTCATCTTATGATTCATTTAGGGTGACATTGACCTTTTGAAATTTGAAGCAAACATTCAATTTTGACAGTTCCTTGTCAAGTCTAGCCCTTGCCTTCATATACTATGGTTAACCTTTCAATTTGCTTAATCCCTATATTAGTGCTAGTTACTACATTGGGGTGAACTAATTGAACTAACTTGAGTAATACCTATATACATTCCAAATTTTTTGAAGAAAAAGAGTTGCCCAAATCACATGATTATAGATGTCATCTCTACTTCTAAAAGGAAGTGCAAGCATAGCTTTGTCTACCCACGTTCTAGAGACCTCCAATAGATTCTTCATTCACAATGGTCTTCTAGTAATTATGAGGATGGATGTCATCCACCCTTGTACTTTCATCAGCAAGTCAAAAACCCCTTATGGCCAAGGGCTCCTTGAAACAGAGATTTTGAGATTTTGAGGTTTTGTCACTTGACGCAGAGATCGATTGTGAATTGCAGCGATGGCGTCAACGGCGACTTTGGCAGCTGCAGCAGTTGTGGCCCTGCCCTCCCCATTCGTCTCAACTTCCCGCGTATCCGTCTCGAGAGCTTCACCTTCTGCTGTTGGTCTCCTCTTGAGTTCAAATTATCCTACAATGCGGTCTTAAACCGTGCTCGGGCAATTTCCTAGGCCAATTCCTGTGAAWTTAATCGAATTTGCGTCCATGGCGTTCTTTTYCCTCTTCGTTCGTGCCTACACATTCCCGGGACTTAATTTTGTGTGGTGGTGATAACCGGAGGAGTATTTGATCTTCTGTAACGTGGTTAGGTTTTCCTAGGGTTTCTTGTGTTATAACTGGATTCTTAGAAGCAACGACGATTCTTGTTTTTGAATTCGTTACGTTTACATTTTCGTTTTGAACATTAAGTTGTGAAATTCCGCAATTGTATTCTTTTCTGAATAGTTTGAAAATTCTGGTATGTAGGTTCATTTGTCGACGTTCGAGGGGTTGAGGGCTGATGGCTTGGTGAGCAGCTCAAATTCGTTATGGCATTCTTCCGCGCACGCATCGTCTWCTCCTAATTTTCCAAGGCTCACCGTGAGAGCAGCCGTTGCTGCTGAAGCACCGGTACGGTACTTTCTGTCGAAGTTCAATCGAATWATTCGTTAAAATGGCTAACTTTCAAAAAATTGATATATTTAAGCCTCCGGCCTGGAAATATCAGATCCATGTCTGTCCTTGTTTTTAGAGCTCTGCGTGCTTGATTTTCATAGTTTTGGCGCTCTGAGRCACGCCATTTTGACGAATATGACTACGGTYAGGTTTGAACGTTTGAGAGCTACTTTGGCATTCTATCTTCTGTCATAATCCTYCTGACTTGCAWTTTATKTGTTCCGGTCAGGCTGTGACAAAGCAGAAGATTCGTGTCAAGCTTCGTTCATACTGGGTTGATTTGATTGAACAAGCTTGCCAACAAATACTGGAAGCAGCACGAAACTCGGACGCCAAGACCATGGGACCCGTTCCTCTGCCCACCAAGAAGAGAATATACTGTGTTCTGAGATCTCCTCATGTGAACAAGGACTCACGAGAGCATTTTGAGATCAGGACGCACCGGCGTCTCATTGACCTAGAGAATCCCAATGCTCAAACGATTGATTCTTTGATGCAGCTGGACCTGCCGGCTGGTGTTGATGTAGAAGTTAAGCTATCATAAGTGGTTAGCACATTTTTGGTTTAGTAATTGACAGTCGTCGGGATTTTCATTCTCCTGCTGTAATCATTATTTTCGTTTATCAAGTTGACCTAACAATKATTAGGTCAGAGACCAATTCTTTTTATTCATGTTCAGCGTTAGCATGGATCTCGCGTTGTATGCTTCTTGTCGTGTATGTGTGGTAGTCTTGAATGAAATATTAACTGATGAATTTTAGTGATATGCATTAGACGTTACTGAGAGTCAATGCAGGGTTTGTGTGATGTAGTCACAGCCGTTACCTGAGTAGTGTGGCGACGGAGCCGTGGAATACTCTGTTTTATGATTCAAGTAAGTTGGATGTCCTGAAAATTCGCATTGATAGCACACGAAAGGGGGGATTGGAAGGGCCATGATGCATTCCAACCTTTGGGCTCCTGCGTGATAAGGTCGCGACCCTTTTCACCAGCTCTGCATGCGCCGCCGTCCTTCTCCCCGTCCATGGGCGCACGCAACCTTAGGTAAACAATCCCAACTTTCTGATGACTAATCTTCTAGGTTTGTAAAGCCCCAATGAATGCACATRATCTATTGTAGAATGTAACTTATCCTATCACTTAATTAAACGATAGTGCTTCATCAAAATTCTCCAGGCTGTTGAGAGGGTTTTCTTTCTCAGCATTTCTTTTTCAGTTCGGGTGGATTGACAGATGTAGACACACCGGAAATGATCGTTGGCACATTCTCGGCATGTGAACTGGCCATCATATACTTTCAGTTCATACCAGATTGTTGCATCTGGTCGTTGCTTTAGAGCTCAGGATGCAGGTACGAAGTGCAAGTGAATGTTGGGAGTTGTGTGGTGGAACACGGTGGGTGAGGTGGGGTATATTGGTGACGCTACAGAGTTTTTTGTATGAGCTGCGGCAGCTGGAGGCTTACGAAGTAGGTGGACACTCGGGGCTTGATTAAATTGACGAAGGCCAGAAGGAGAAGGATTGTTATTCCATGTTTTGTGCTCTGGACACGGTCGCCGGGTGAGTTGAGTGCTGTTGAGCATGATGGGGTTCGATATTTATGGTGATGGCTGAAAGTTACGGCATTCTGCTGTTTMTGCTCTTGCTTTTGGTCACCAGCTTGCAGTCTTGCAACGAAGCGAAGTGCAATGAAGCTCAAGGGTTACAATAAAGGCTAGGTTCGTTTCTAGGGCATTGACCAAGAAGGTAGTCTTCAGCTGTAGTAAAATTAGGGCAACTCTCACCGGTCAAATTATGGCAGTGGGCGGTGGAAGGTGGGATGTAATTCACACGTACCTTGCACCCTGTCCTTGATAGTTTTATATATGTTCAGTATACCATCACAATTCAAAGAACCCCATTTAGACTGACCAAGTCCTTGATGTTAAGGCAACTGTCATTAGATTCACATGGTCCTTATCTTGAGTTGATGTTAAGTTAGTGTTAGTACGATGCGGATGATGTTAACTTAACGTTAGCGTGATTTTGAATATCTTAATATTTCACTTGCAACTATCCAATTAACATTAAGAAGCTTGAAAATCAACAGTAATTTATCATTGATTTTGATATTGAACTAATGCCCATTTAGAATTTTACGAAATTTAATAACTTTGTCAATCTAAGGGGGGGGGGGCGGGGGATCCTTTGAGATGACACCAGCAACAGCGTATATACAATACATAGATTTTTCTGTACTCTGATAGATGTTGGATCAAATTATGATCGTTTCACTCGCAGAACTCCAGAGATGTCCAAGATGCATGGCGATGAGTCTGGTGACCTTCGAGTGGTGGCCAAAATTTTGAGGGACGTGTTTGGGGTAAGACYAAAAAAACGATCTACGTTGCCTGAATGCGATTTTACATTTTGCATTATGTTTGATGATGTTGATGATGATATTATTGAGTTTTTTGGGTCTAGTTTTATCTTCGATGACTACAAAAGCAATCATCTGGAAGTGATTGTGCATGCTTGGCTGCTGGATTAGGTTCAAAAAACCGAATTACCTGCGCGGAGGATCGTGCACGATGTTTGTGACATTGTAACCATGCGCAGTGCAAGGCTGGCGGCCGCGGGCATTGTAGGCATCTTGAAGAAAATTGGAGGCGACTCGTTTGACACGGCGGGTGCAGGTGGAACGCTGAAAACGCTRCACCGGAACTCCCGAGTGGCTCAAAAGTTGGAGACCGGCAGGATCGTGGTGGCTATGGATGGAGGGCTGTACGAGCACTACACTCAGTACCGAATTTACATGCAGGCCGCGGTGAATGAACTTCTGACTGAGGCGGCGGCCAAGCGCTTGGTCATCCAGTTGTCCAAAGATGGGTCGGGTATAGGAGCCAGCATTCTTGCAGCTTGTCACTCTCAATATAGGTAGGCAACTCCCAATTCTCTGCCTGGACACTTGCTGTAGTGGGGTGCCTTGCATCATGTCCCATTTGAGAGCAATTCAAAGAATGACTGGCCTCTTTCTTTCTATGCGTGACACCAGATTGGGGGCCCTTTTCGTTATAAAACTTTCGTTACTTCTAGACGAAGATAACTGTTTGAAATAGGATATTCACCTAAGGTTAAAATTTYGCGTCAATTGGCTTAAAGTTGYTAACTAGAGAAGATCAGACTATTGGTGTCACGCATGGCAAAGAGTTACCCTAAATACCTTTCMTACTCACATTGTAGAATGACTCTTTTGTTGTACAGAACTCCTTGTCCATGTGCAAGATGATGGAATGCTGGATCACTCTTTGTTGTCTGTCAACTAGTGACGAAACTCGTGAGGGGAGAGAGAGAGTTTCGACACCTTTAGTTGTGCTGATTGTAGTTCCAGAGAATATGAATGTTTGGCCCATAGAAGTATTACTTTGAGGCTCTTGTTTACCTATGACAGATCTGTAGAGCCTGACTTGAAGGATAAGCATATTCAAAGTTTGCCATTGGATTCTTATCATTTGAGATTTAGAGCTGAAGTCCCTCTTTGGGTTGATCGTGTAAGACTTAGAGTGTATGCCTGACATTGAACAAGGTATTGTAATGAAAATGCCTTCAGTCTTTAATATGACATGCAGTTAATTCATTGAACTGTCTCTCGCTTGAACTTGAAGAACAACTTTTTTTTCTTTCCGAATTCAGTTTTTTTTTTTAACGTTTTTTCACACCTGGCCGCTTTCGGATTTCTGTTTCACAGGGGATCCTCCACCAAAAGCTCCTATGAAAGAACCGAAAGAGATCACGCAAGTCCTGAGAAACCGAGTCGCTCTCCCCGGGGGGTCCACTTCGGTGATTCGGAAGAACCCAAATCATCGAATCATTCCCAGTTCACCCAATCGGATCCCAAACCCACGACTTCCCAGCACACTCAGTATGACCGGCCTAACCTTTGCAGCTCTCCGTCTCAATACGATAGACCCAACCTCTGCAACTCCCAGTCCCAATCGGATATGCCCAACTGCCAACCTGCTGCACAGCATTCCATTTCTTACATCTATGGGCTCAACATTTTTTGAGGTGCAGGTCTGTTTGTGACACTGATTGGGGAGTGCGTGCAAGGTAGAAACAAAGTTGGAGGTAAGGACGCATGCCAGACAGTCAATAGTTTTATTTCAATAGAAACTCGACTTATGCAAATCTCTAGAAAACAGGGGGTCTCTTCGGTCATTCGAGCACTGTGTGTATGGCTAACCTTCAAGTTTTAGTGGGTAATCTAGATCGATGATGCAGTTACAGATCCAACCCATCCGAATGAAATTCCGAAATCTAGGGCAACACCATTGTCAAGACTTTCGGAACGTATAAGCTACTCTCAGTTCTCTGATTAGTGTTTCGTATATCACGATGGAGCTTGGAATCCCGAATCTGGAAACTATCGTAGAACTTGACAGCAGCATTGTGGAGCTCGATCGATGTACCAGTCAGGGATGCAGACCGGCTTCCGAGAAACCAGGCATTTGGAAATTGTAGGTTTTATCATCTTAACCAGATCGATGCCAGTATTGAGAACAGAGGCATATCAAGAATGAGCACGAGACATTGAAATTGCCCAACATCTAGATTCATTTGCAGCAAACCAACATTGCCTTCAATCCGACTTTCCAGTCGCAATTCCTCGAAACCCGGCATTTTGAACTTCGGCAACACAAGGCCTGGTTTCGATGTCCCTGGATTCGAGAAACGGCATACGGTGCACAATGCTCTGACTCCCGAAGAACGATTACCTGAATGTATCTAGATCGAACACTACCGAAATAAGGGTACACCTCGTATCAGGCAAAGATGATGTTATCAAGGGTCCACAAACCAATCATGAATTCTAACCTCGCTGGGCACGAATCCTGGCATCTGTTTTGCTAACACGAACAAGATTACACCACTCACATGCAAAATCCAGAATCTCGAAGCAATAGCAAAGCTAGATTCCACACATCCCTGTAAAACTCCACCTGGAATCAAGCAGCATTGTCTACAATGTCATGTTCCAGCCACGGGTCTAGTCCACTGTCCACCGTTCAGAAAACCAGACACTCAGTATGAAGTTGGATACGCTCAGCCTGTGGTGACGCAAACAAATAAAAGCCACACAGTTTCACGAAACTGGCCGAATGTATCTAGATTCCAGTGACTCAGTCCGAAATGACTCAGTCCGAAACTCAGTGCAGCCACCAGCATTGCCCAGATATCAGTTTCAGATGAAGCCTTCAAAGTTGTGGTAGACTTACATAAAGAGTTGTCACGGTTCCTGCGGAGTCATTGGGTGCCAGCTTTATCCAGGCTCCAATGCTGCCATACAGCCACGCCGACTTCGAAGTCAAGCTCGCGTAGGCTGCCATCCAGAAAAGCGAATCACATTACAACCATGCTTTCAATAATCAAGATCTACAATCGCCGTATTCAAATCTCCAAAACAGGAACGAGCGTGCACAGCAACGTCTAGAAATCAGGAGACTTGAATCTGATCAAACCCAGTTATATACTGTCTCTGCAAATCCGCACCAATGCTCAAGATCTGCAGAACCGGCTTAGACTTAAATCTAGACAACTTGTTCTCGCTCCGACAGCATAGCAATAACAAAGATCAATAAGAACCGGCGCTCAAAGCAAAGCAAACTACCTCCGCTCTGAACTCAAATCCACTAACATTCAAGAATACGAATTACCCATGAGCGAACTCACGTTCTTTCGGGTCCTGGAGCGTGAGCGCGACCTCCCTCCCATCCGAGGAGAAGTTACATCCCTTGGGCGTCCATGTTTTGAAAGTTCGACTAAGCTGCGCTTCACTGGTAGCCACCATGCTCAGAAACAACAGGGCGGCGATGGCGAGGTGCCTAAACGACGACCCCATCGCTACAAACACTTTCGCAACAATCAACAAAACGACAACGCCCTTGGTTGAAGCTCGAGCCAAACCTCGAAACACCTGTTGCTCCCACAAGTTCAACACCTCATGTGGATCGAGTTTGTGACAATGAGATTCAGGGTATCGATATTTGAGAGACTTCAGAATGAGTGCCGTAGCTTGCAATGAAGCTCTGGAGAGGTGCCTTTGGCAATATATAATACCAGCACAAGGTTTTCGCTGTCTAGAAAAATTCTAGAGAATACTACTTAGGAAGTACTACTAGATGTGACAATCCAGAGCTGCTGCTGCAGCAGAAGCTTGCAGGCTCGACCTGGGATTGTGAAATGGAAAGCACYAGGGAAAGTAAGTTATATGAAGGTGATGACGGTGGGAGGTGGGAGGTGGCGAGGGGTGTGTTTGTGGAGAAAGTGCTGTAGCGATGCAACACATTCTAATGTTAGGATTCGTATTTATTTCGTCGATGCTGCACAGAAACGGTGATCAATGTTTATTTTTGTCGAATGGTAATTGTGGAATGGGAGACGGAACGGAACGGCTGCATTTCGACGGACTTTGGAGGAACTTATTAACATGCCGGAACGGGAATAGCGGTAGCTAGTTTGATGGAGCTCGCCGAACCGGAACCAAGAGTCTTGATGCAAATCCGGGAATGGGATCGAAGGTTGAACTTTGAGGGTTGAAATTGAGGAAGAAAAGCGCACACGAGCCATTTTTGTGCTTCTACCAACAACTTCTACACTAAATAGGAGTATTAAGGGGCCCCATACTAATTAGTTGACATTTCACATTATATAAATATCTATCTGAATAGGAGTATTAAGGGGACCTATACTAATTAGTTGACATTTCACACTATATCAATATCTATCTGTATCATACATTGGCAACACTGGAGTGTTCGGGGGTTGTACATCGTGTTTCAAACATCTCTGGTTTTCCTCATTCAGTCCCCTTAATTGTTTGGTCCTCTTAATACCCCTATTCAGTGTCATGTACATTACAGATACTTCATTAAAGGGTGATTGCAAGAAACACCTGTCGATTTTGTTGCGTTTGGCTGATTTTTTCGGGAGTACTTTAAAATTAGAAAATTAATTTTAAATTTTTTTAAAAAATATGACTAATGTATATACCTTTAAGAAGAACATACCCTAGGAAGGAAAAGTGTAGGAAAATTCTCTAAGTAGGAGAACTTGAAAAGTGTCAAGCCTCAAGAAAATACATATTTTGATATTTTAATTAGTAAAAAATAGGATAAAATTTTCAAAAATAAAATAAAACTTGGCCATTTGAAAAAACTTTATGTGGATGTCTAGTCATAAAAATTTTCACCAAAATCATTTTTCATTATTCAAAAATTCATTGTAAATGGTGCTCACTTTAGGCCAATGTAGAACTCACTTGCAATAGGAAATCAAAAATCCCTCTCCTGGAAAGTTGTATTTCCATATTATAAAGCACCCCACAAAGTTTCATAACCTAACTCTTCAAAAAAGGTACTCGATAGTACTAAAAACCACCAAAATTG
>VACF01001135.1:101757-255544 GCA_006891605.1 Pleurozium schreberi | reverse complement strand
ATGGACAATCTTGTTTTTCGGGCAATCCCAAGATTTTCTTGAAAAAAAAACTTATTGAATTAATTTTTGAATGCAATTTTCACAATTTTTCAAAAAAAATTGTTGGACAAGGTGAAGTTTACTTTCTAGAACAATCTCACCATTGGGATTATTGTGTTTCAATCCCATCTTAGAGCCACTAACCATTTAGTTTTTCTTTCAATCTTGAACCTACTTCTACTAAATAATTATTTAAAGATTGAAAATCAAGCGATTTAAAAAATAAAAAAAAAATTCTAGACTTTCAACGCAGTTCTTCAACATAAAAAATTTTAAATTCAAAGTTTGCAAAGCAAATGTTTTTGACAAATGACGGTCAAATTCATTTGAAATTGCAAGCCAATGTTCAAAAAAGCTTTCTTTTTCAACTTTGAATGTTGATATCTTCCAATCTATTCGGTCAAACTTCATGAAATTCTTACCACATGATCTAAGACAAGTGAAGTACAAGATCTTACGGTTAGATTTTGGAAGAAATTCTTTTTTTGTTTTCTTGGATGAATGCAACGAAAATGACAGTTTTCAGTGGTTTTTGACAGAAAAATGGCCTTGGGACTTTAGGGGTTAAAGCACCAAATAAATGAATATTATTTGGATGAAGTGCAATTATAATTTCTGGTTGTAATATTCAGATTTTGAGCATTTTTCAATTCCTTGTCCTATATGAGGAAAGAAAACCCTCTTTAAGAAATCTCAGCAAATAAATCTCTACCTAAAGTTCAGATATATGAAATACTGGTACCATGGTCATCTTAATGCATTCTCTACGTTGTAAGATGTGAAAAAATAATCGTTCCGGATCTTTTTTCACTCATGTCTTTTCAAATAATATTTGCGTTGGGAAATTTCGTCAACTGAAAACTGAAGTAATGAATTCATGATCAAACACAGCTCACAATATAGAATCAAATCAAGGTTTATGAAAAGTATAAAGGAGATTTWAAAACACGTGAAACACGAGGTTTGCCATGGGTACACAAAGTGATCTTCCTGGGACAAGGTTCTCTGTCACCACTGCAGTTCAGCATCGTCTAGAACCTTATAACTTACAAGAAGCAGTTGCTGATGACTTAGTGAAGACCAGCGATCTTAAAACTGGCTAAATTGCGCCAGAAATCTACCAAAAAAAATGGGGAGCTAAATGTCCATATTAAAAAAAAAATTTGAAATGAAGATTTGAGCCAAAGTTCACAGAAAATTTTGCGTTCGTTGGCAAAAGTTCGATTTCATCCCGTGCTGGGATAGCATTCGTCCCCCGCCAAAATTCATCCAAGTCGCATCGGTGCTCCTTCAGCCGTCCAGATTTAGTTTGGCGGCTACATCTTGGCCGTTGAAATCGCAATGTACACAATGTAGAGGAGCTCTCCTCCTCCAAGTTCAGTAGCACTTTCTTCTTCCTCCTGAGCACCTACAGAACCTGCATTCGCAAGCAGACTCTGCTGCAGCAGTAATTTTTCTGGTTAGTCTTCATTCTTCAATGCTGGTTGTTGCTCGGAGCCTCGGAGTGCTCGCCAAGTCGCCAAATGCCTTCAATCCTTCGATCATTGCCTCGTTGCCTTGACGCCTTGTTGATGCGTTCATTAATTGCCATTCAAAAAATGGCATATTCGTCCGATTTGATTTCCGGCTCCAATGCGCCACTTCCAAACTGCTGTGAAAATCTTGGAGGYGCGCTTGGCTTGGATGCCGCCCTTGCATTCACTCCAATTGGGAAATGGTGGCTGTGGGAGTGTGGGAGCGTGGGTGTGTAATCTTCTATCCTGCAACGGACGATTTCTGGAACGGAACTGAGGGAAGGCGGCGCGAGACGGTTTAGGGTCTTGGGTTTTTTTGCAAGCCGTAGGATTTAATCCCTCCCTGCAATTGCAATCGCACCACTTACCTCTCGATCGCGCCTGCTTTTGCTTTGCTTGCTGCTGTTGCTTCTCGTGCTGTAGTGCTTGCCTCCGTCGCTTCTCTTGCTTTAGTGTTGGTCTGCTAGACTCCTAGAGTCTTGGTTGTTTGCTCTTGCTTGTTTCGTGGTACTGTAACTACTCTTTGCTAGTTTGCACTGTGTGTTTTGTGTGCAGTTCTGCACTATTGCTGTTGTCCAGGTTTCATGGCGCCCCGACTTCAATTGCCTGATAACTTCCGGGTGCGTTGCTCTGGCTCCAGCCGAAATGCAAACGGCATTGGTGAGTATCTCGCGCCAAATCCTTCTGCTGTGCAGCCGATGGAGATTGACAGCCTTGACATCACGCATGTCTCCGAGACTCGCTTCTCCCTTTCTCCAGCAATTACCCGCCATCCGGCTTCCGAAGACACCGTAGCGTCCCCGCTAGTTGCTGATCCTGGACCTCAGAGCGATGGCGAGTTTTGCGGGACGGGGAAAAGGAAGAAAGCGAGGGGGGGGGAGGGGGCACAATCGCGCGGAAGAGGAGGAAGCCCGATGCGCCGACCCTGACTTGGAAGTGGCAGGAGAAGTGGGCATGCAAGTTTGCTTGGGCGGAGGGCGAGTTTGATGCAAATGGTTTTCTGATCGGAGTCATTTGCCAGAGCTGCACGACTATCACCGGCAGGAGGAAGGTGATGGTTCCAAAGCTCGATAATTTGGAGAAACATGAAGGGAAGCGTACTTGTCTTGCTGACAGTGTGCCGCTGCCGCATTTGAAGAAGGGCGACACGTTTTGCAAACTAGACTGCAAGTACGTCAAGCACTGCAAACTCTGGGCTAGCTGAAAGGCAGGCTCCACTATAGCTGATCAATTGACGGCTGGTATGGAGGGCGAGTTCAAGAGGAAGGGAGTACAATTCTCTACCCTAGTCCAAATTCTTACTCACGGCCGTCCTATGTGCGATTACGAGAGGGAACAGTATTTGCTTAGGCATTTGAAATTGAAGAACTTACCTAGAAAGCATTGGTCGGAATCTTCTGGTTGGGAGATGAGCCAACATTTGCACGGGATTGTTCTAACTGCTTTGAAAGGTATTGTGCAGTCAGCGAGATATATCTCAATCAGTGCCGATGAGGTCACTGTGGTTGATAATACCTATTGGATTGGCGTGCATGTGTACGCCATGGACAACTGGGAAAGAGTGCCGCACTTGTTGCATTTGTCTTGCGTGTTTGCAGGGGGTACATCGGACCACCTTACTAATGTGATTATGCATGCACTGATTGATGAGGGAGGTCTTACTCATGATGACATTGCAGCTAAGCTTATATGTTTTGGTGCTGACGGTGTTAGTACATTTCAGGGTCCAAAGACTGGTGTTACCACCCAAATCCGGGACAAGTGGGCTCCCTTTTCGGTGGGGGCCAGTTGCATAAGTCACCAGGTGAATTTGGTTGTGCAGACTCTATCGAAGTATCCCATGGTGTCCAGACTCGAGGGCCTCTTCCACTTGGTGTACTCTTACTTCTGCAGAAGTAACAAAAGACATGCTGAGTTGCAGAAACTAGCAAATCTCATGGAAACTAAGGGCAATAAAATGTTGCGCAATGTTGAAACGCGGTGGATCTCCATGAGGAGTCCAGCGCAACGAATTCTTGCTGAATACAGCACTCTTCTAGTGAAGATGGGGGTTGATATGACCTTTGGTCCGGGCCACAAATCTGTTGCTGGGGCTTCTGATAACTTCGACCTTCTCTCTGACGGCTTTATTGCAATGTGCAGAACAAAATTTGCCGAATAATCCCAAAATTGGGCCAATCACTTWATCAAGAATAGACTCCGGGCAATCCTGTGTCCCTCAAGTAAATGCTCCCCATCGTAACCCCTCCTAATTTCTACCAGGAGCTACTTAACTCTAGCGACAAAATTGCGAGTAAAATTTACTCTGAAGTCGATTTCTTCAAGAAAGCAATAAGGTCAGCTCGCTCTTGTGGCTTCTTCAATCCAGGGAAAACCATCTTTGTGCCTGGGATGTACTGGAATCACCACAGAAACCAAATTCAAGACCTAAAACTGTTCCACATCAGACTGTTATAGATATTCCTTGTCAAAAAACTAAGACTTAATCACACAACTATCAAACATATGTAGATAGGTAAAATAAAGCAACGCAATTCCTGAGAGAGTAAACATAAGCACCGTAACGACAAAAGATAGTAACAGATAGYAACCTTCTTCGGGTTCAACAAGTACTCGTACAGACACTCTTCATTCCATTCGACAGCCTTGTCCTTGTTAGCCTTAGAGTAGGTGTATCCAGCGGTAGTCCCAGAGGTCCTTCCCAACAAACCACTCAAGTTCGGACCTGCACCAAGATGTTCAGCGAGACGCGTTCATCCACTTTGACAACCAACTTAAAATTTTCTTCCCAAGGACTCGCATCAAACAGTACTGCACCTCTCGGCATGCCTCAGTATCTAAGTGGCTACGAAAGTAAGCGACACAAAAGAGGTCTATCTAAATCCACCTCACGTTCCATCACCACTACATAAGCATGAACTCCCAAACCGTTTTAAAACTCTCCTTGTGACGGAAAATGCTTGCGAAACTTAACGAGCGTCAGAAGTTCACTAAGAACAAATTCATCTCAGCACAATGTCAGTTTCGTTGGTTGATTCTTCCGCTAACAGCAACAAGTATCCAATCATCCAACAAATTCAATAGTACTCTCCTWACCAGAACACACMAGACAGAGGCGAAAAAACATCAAAACAMGAAACAGAAAACAAAACAAGCAATTCAAGCATTAAAACAYAAATTATCCATTCATTCAGCTGATCCACACATCACACTGAACCATCCACCTTCTCACAATCYAGAAAACAACCTCTWCACCGGRACGAAAGGCAAACTGCATCCAACTGGTAGACACAGGTAGCCCTGTCTTTCTAGTAAACCTCCGTCTAATCCAATAGCACACGATCGCCAGAGCAAATCAGAAAGASGAGAGAAAAATCATTAAACTTAACCAAAGGAGAAAAAGAAGCAATAATTCAAGCAGCAGCAGGAGAAGAACCAGAAATCGTACACAAATATCTTACTTCTCGTCACTCGATGAGAGAACAACCTCTAAACATGGACAGTAACAAGACTGCATCCAAAGTGACCAAGACACCAACCTCCGCAGAAATTATCAAGAAAATGCTTGCAACCGAGATCTCCCTATATAGCTCCTTCCTTCCATCCAAAGGCAGTAAAGTAGAAAGAATGCATGAGATGCAGTGTTAGGCAAGAAGAAGAACGACAAAAACATGATGCGATCGATCGATCGATCGACTGCGTGCGCGCTCACCTTGCTTGTGGCCCGCGGCCTTCTCCACGGCATGGCATTGCGCGCACTTGGTTTTGAAGATTTTCTCGCCGGCTTTATCATTGCCCTTGGGCGCCTCCGCGAATGTGGCCATGGCGGAGAATGATGGCAGCGTTAGAAGATGGAAATCGAAACTGTGGAGAGTTGCTGCGATGAGCTTGAGGAGGAAAGCGAGCTTCAGTTACTAAGTTAGTTGGCGATGGTGCAAGGGAAGGGAGCGCGTGAGTCAAAGAAGGGGGCGGTCCCTTGCGGCTGCAGCAGGGCGAGTGCGAGTGTGGGCATGTGGGATCCCCAGTTCCGAGGTTTTTAATTAGCTCTACGATGGAAACTCCTAAAACCGTCAATATAAGCAATTCAACACACCTTTTCCTAAAACTAATATTTTTAAAAATATAAGTATTTATAAATTAAACATGTTAGTATTAGCAATTAAAAATCATGAATTTTCAAAAAAATAATTAAAATTTTCAAATATGGCACGTAAGTTCTATGAATTTTCAAAGTGCAACTATTCATCCTTGGAATTTTGTGTGGAAAGGGGAGATCTTCTAGAATACTTTGACTTCAAATGAGTTCTTCTGAATTTTTTAATACCAATTGTTCCCACGGTTTGAGAAATGATGATTTCTACCGGCTTCCGTGTTCTTCTAGCGTTAATGATACTTTTGAGGGATACTTTAATGGAAGTCTAGGGCACTTGAATGGAAATCTATTGTACATGAATGGAAAGAGGGACCATTTTGGAGGTTTCTACCTTAAAGTCTAGAATCTAACATAAGACAAAAAACATCTATTATCGTTTGTTCAAGTTGACGCATATAGATGGAAGTCAATCAAAATCACAATTTTTTTGGAGTTTCAGATTCTGGCTCAGGAACCGGACTGTGTGGAAGCGAAGCAGTGTAAGGTGGTGGCGTTGATTCAGGACGCGAACAACGAAACCGAGATTCTGCCCGCCTTGCAGGTGATTGAGACTTCCAAAACCCCGACCCTGAATCTTTCCTTCGAGAAGGCGTATTGTTTGTACCGGCGTAGTAAGCCGTCAGAAGCTCTGGCCGCGTTGAAGGGCCTGGAGCGAACTGCGAGTGTTTTGCAATTGGAAGCGCAAATCTTATGGCGACAGGAAGAATTGAAAGAGTGTATCACCAGCTACGAGAATTTGTTCAAGCAATTCAAAGTGGCCAACGATGTCAAGACGAATATCGTGGCCGCTTACGTTGCGGGCGGCAGGGCAGCCGAAGTTCCCTCGCTGATGGAAACGCTGAAAGTTCAACCTCGCACGGGGTTTGAGCTTGCTTACAATGCAGCATGCGCGGTGATTGACAAGGAGGATTATGCCAAAGCGGAGGAGCTTCTTCAACTGGCTCATCGGATAGGGCAGGAGGCTTTGATAGAGGAGGATGTACCAGAAGAAGATCTGGAAGGCGAGCTTGCCTTCATCTCTGTGCAACTTGCTTACGTGCGACAGATGCAAGGGCGCGTTGATGAGGCCTTGGAGAGCTACAATACTATCTTGAAGAAGAAGCCGGCAGACCCGCCATCGGTTGCAGTTGCTACTAATAACCTGATAGCTCTTAAAGGTGCAAGGGACCTGTTCGATGCTTTGAAAAAGACAGAGAAGTTGCTGGAGAAGAAGGATGCAGGTCAGAAGCTTCAATTTGCCGAGAATTTGGAGTAYAAGCTTTCGGTGCGTCAGAAAGAAGGTCTYAGCTTCAATCGATGCTTGTTACTGCTGCATTCGAATAAGCTGGATCAGGCACGGGATTTTGCTTCWTTATTGTCGAAGACGTTCCCGGATAGTACTGTTCCTGCGGTTTTATCTTCTTCTTTGCTTTGGAAAGAAGGTAAAGCTCAGAAGGCAGATGAGTTGCTGGCAGATTTCGCTGAAAAACATCCGGAAGCTGGAACGAATGTACACTTTGTTCGAGCTCAAGCTGTTGCAGCAGCTGGAAATTATCTGCAAGCTGCGAAATATTTGGAACTAATTACATCTCTTAAACATAAACCAGGTATGATAGCCACATTAGTTGCATTGAAAGGGAGAGGAGGAAATGTGAAAGGTGCGGAGGCCGTGTTTGATGAAGCAATTGAGTTTTGGGATTCTTACATGGGTGATGACGACCGSAGTTCCATTTTGGAAACTATATTGCAAGAGGCAGCAGCGTTCAAATTGAAACACAATAACATGGAGGCAGCGGCAAAGTTGTATGAACGACTTATGAAGAGTCCATCTCCTGTGGTCAGATCCGAAGCCTTGCATGGGCTAGTGTCAAGTTATGCTTATACTAATCCTGACAAAGCTGCTGAGTATGAGAAGAAGCTGCCAGCTTTGGGAGGTTTGTCTGGTTTGGATGTGGAGGCTTTGGAGATGGTGCCCCCCTGGTCACTCAATGTGAAGAGAGGACGTGCTRTTGAAGAAACTGGAGACAAGGTGGGGGAGGACAGGTCCGAGAACGYCAAGGCTAAGAAGAAGCGCAAACGAAAACCTTTATATCCCAAGGGCTTCGATCCTGCTAACCCAGGACCACCGCCTGATCCTGAAAGRTGGTTGCCAAGGAAGGAACGGTCCTCTTACCGGCCCAAGAAAGGTAAAAGAAACCAGGYGCCTATTAGGGGATCCCAAGGGTCAGTTTCAAGAGACAAGGCTAGTGATTTGAATGCTGCTGCGTCAAGTGGACCGAGCGCAGACTCGGGTAAGTCYGTAGGTGGTAATAAGGCCAATGCACCTGCTGAGATCCCGAAACCTAATCCTCCAGTTCATAGGGGAAAAAAGAAGGGTCGCCACTAGTCAATCACCAGTTAGCTTTTGAAGTGGGTTTCGTTCTTCTTTTGAACTGTACAGTACAGGAGAACTAATGATTACCAACCTTCATCAAGACTTATTTTTCTTGCGTAACCGTTTCGGGAGAACCCGCACGATTCCCAGATTTGGAAATGGGCTACTGTTCATATTTTGTATGAATTTCGCTGTTCACATAGCTTCTGCATGTAATGATTTACACAATTATGTGAGCTGAAGCTCACACAGTTAATAACGAGGTCATACCATGGGATGCGTCGAAATCGAAAACCAGTCGATAATGGTTCTTGAATTGTCAATTTATTCTGAGGTGAAAGTGGATATTGCATTGTAAGTACTGGTGCTCAGCATGCTCAGTCACCTAAGTGTGAAGGTCCCGTTGCGGTTTGGCAATGGGGACCATCTTTTGTAGTATAGGCTGTTGCAATTTGTAATTACGGTGATACTTGTGCCAACGTCACGGAATTTGAMTAATTTGAAGGGATCCGTTTAATAATCCTGGGATTTTTCTTCACAGTCAGATGGGGTAGAGTATCGCGTTATCTTTCAATAGTTGACTCGGACACAATGGTGATCAGCAGACAGATGAGGAGTGGTGGATAGTTTATGGTATTTTCAGTGTTCTGTTGTTTCAGTTGAGATTTAGTGAAACCTTTCGTAGTTGGTTTAAGTTGTAGGTGGTCTTCGGTCCTGTAATGTACTCYGCGTTACTTTGAATTTGTGTGCCTCTTCAATTTCAGCCTCGAAGCTGGGGTGTCCGACCGTTCTTCAGTCATAATTCTTTTCYTATCATTCCAGTGTCACATGGCATTTCATTAGGGGTAGTCTCACCTTCRCCCCATTCTCACCCATTCTCAATCTTTAGAGAATGGGGATGTGCCGTAAGTACCATTGATTTCTATGAAAGGTCCCATTCTGTGAAAATTGAGAATGGCCATTCTTCTCCTCCATAAGTGAAGAATGGGCATGAAGGAGATTTCTTCCAAAAAAAATTCACTCAATTGTGCACTTACACCCTAGTTGCCTTGCCGTGTTCACCCTGCTACATTCCTTGGTGGTTGTAATGTTGTCATTCGAGTAACTCCCATTGTTGTTTTCACGTTGTTTCTTTCTTGGGTAGTGCATTTGAAAAATTGTAAAATTGTGTGATTGATACTTCATGGCATCCTCCCTTTTCATTCTTCAAATGACCTTGAAGGGTTGTCACACCTTCATGCAGAATGACTCCATATTGGCTCCTATTATTCCTCTTGAACTTTTCGTTCTTCATAAAAAATCATTTTGGAGTTGTAATTACCTCTATTGTCTCATGGCACAACACATTGTAATTGGAGAGGAAGATAATTTAGACCCCATCCTCACCACTATTTGATAGATCTCCATTGATARATCTCCATTGAGTCTTGATCTAGTTTGAAGGAGAGATAAATGTCCTCTAACTCATTGTGTTAGATATATGAAAATTTACATATAGAAATTGTATTTGAAAGAGGCTAATGCATCATTGTTATTTTGTGTTGAAAATATTGTTGGCAAGATAATATCAAAGAAATTTGATAATTGAGTATCTTTGGACCAAATTCACTTTGTTAATACCATTGGAGACATGGTGTGATAAGKTCATAACTTAAAAATGAAACTCATGGTCTTATATGAAAAGATCATAAGTTGATATTGGAACTTCGTAACTTGATTAGAGACAATTATAAGTCAATAATGGATCATTATAGAGTGATTCTTGGAATTCTTGAAGGTAAGGTGTGTGGTAAAACATAAAATAGCTTCTAGTATTAAATACAAATTTTCATTGTCTTATTGGCAATGAAAATTCTAATTAATTTTACAATTCATAATGCTTGATTGGGATCAGGCACCTTGAAAAGAAGATATGAATTTTCAAAGTAWTATCTCTATATGTACTAAAAGTTGACACTAGGCTCTCATAGATCACCCTATCATATTTTGATTGTAAACATCTTATGTAACCAATATATAGTTTTTTCTGCTTGGGAAGTCACTCCCAAGGTCTCCCTTGCTCACTAAGGTCACTAATGCGCTTCGAGCACCCCAAGAAAATAGGAGCATGATAAAGTCCCTCTAATTCTTTCCATTGAAACTAGAATTCTTTCCTTAGATMTTTTAATCTTAGACTAGCACTAAGTCTACACCCCTTTGTTACTTCAATTTTATATTTAGACTTTTATTTTTATTCAATAACTAAAATTTATCATCACTATATATAGGAGATGACTTATCCCCTTGTAGATTTCATCCATTTGAGTTGTGCATCCTTCATTCATTTGGAAATTGTTAACTTTGGAATGAATGCATATGTGAGTGGACCAAATCACTATCACAATGATGCTTTCTAGGACCTCTTCCTATTGCATGGACCATTGCGTAGAATATAAAATGTATTGAATTAATTAAAAAATCATACAATTTATTCTATATATGGTTTTTTAAATAACCATGTACTTAATAGTTAGAAAATCATTCACATTAAGTATAGAGGGGCTTTTGTACGAATTATTATAGATAGTCACAATGTCAACACCATATATATTCAAGCTTGCTTTCTGAATATATAAACTTCTACAAGGAAAAAAAGGGATTTTATAGTACATAGATTTTCTATTAAATATTCCAAATTGATGTTTCATATGTCATTGATGTATTTTAATTGTGATTTAGGGATTTTTTTGTCATTTGATATGGTATATATTTTCAAATGTCCCATTCAAAGCCTTACTTTATTATTTCTTCAATTTTTTGGGCTGATTGTTTTGGTATTAAAACTTTTACATGGATATGTTTTTCAWCAAAACATTGTACAAAAATATGGGATCATTCTAAAATATAGTTATTTGGAATTCCACCACCTAGTGGAGTACTCAAATTGTAGATTGGAACTCCAACAAAAATTAATGGTGTACTACTATTGTATGCTTTGCCTATACCCATCTAATTCAAATGYACACATGTATTCTCCCCTCTTTCTAGGGCACCATTAATAGCATGTGAAATGACTACTASATTGAAGCTTGTGTATGGACTTTGARAGATCCTTCATCAGATCACCAAGTGCCACTCTTGGTCAACTCAACTAAATGCATAGACCTTTTGTTCATTGCATGCTTGTATGTATACTACAGAGTAATTCATATGTTAGCCACATTCAATTTGAGGTACATCACAAATTCACAATTAATCTCCTAGACTAATCCAAGAAAGAATTACTTTAGGATAAATATGGGGTCTTTAAAGGGCTTCAAGTTCAAAACGGCCACGTTGCTATTATGGATTTTATTTTATTTTTTTGAAATCTGGTGTGGCACTACTAGTGCCAAGTCAGATTATCAATTAAAAAAAATTAATTAATTTTTATAATGGAGAATTTTGAGGAATTTGAAGATATTCTTGTTGTACTTCAAAAATTTATGCGCAATTTCCAGGTTGATTAGCACAAAATGCATAGTCTAACTACTATTGAGCACAACCTACACAAAGAGTACATATATAGACATTGTATATCAAATAATTCATACAAATGAATCATTTATGTGCAATAGGAGAAAAAAACATGGAAATTAAAAAATCCACAAGTAGTATTATATTAGTTAAGCTTAACTTATGCAACACATCCTTAAAAAATGCTAGCCACAAATTTGAGTTGAAGCAAATGAACAAATAACAACTTAAAAATGAGAGATTGTTCACTAATTCCTCTATTCGTAGATAAAAAATAGAAGCTTCTCAACACATGTTTTTTCTTTCTTTTTTAAACTATCCCTTGGACAGATTTACAAATCATATTCTATATATCATTACCATGTATTGCAATAGTAATACATGGTAATTGTAGTTGTAATATGATATATAATATGCTTCAAAAAAATGATGCTAAAGTAACTTGATTATATTTTAAGTTATTATCTTCAACATTTTAAATGTACCTTATAGTAGGTTTCATGTTGTTTCTAAAGTAATTGCTAGTGAAGTAAGTAGAACAATTTCTCATTCTAATTTTTATTTTTTGTCAAATCCCATATCATTCTATTATTTAATTTAGCTATAATTGTAATTTTATGCATACATTACACATATAAAAAATTCATAATAGTTTGATTTTTTTGACCAAAATATTTGGAAATTTCAACTTCTACCACAAAAAATCATTTTTTCACACTTAAAAGTGATCAAATTTTTTAAATTAATTATATAATGGTTAAATTTAAGAATACTCGACGAGGACGGACGAATAAGGGAGGACGAAGCGTCCATGTTCCGTTCGTCGGAACTACTTGATATTGCTGTCTCTGGCGGTGGTGGTTCTGACGGGYGAAGCCAGTGCTCCTGTCGCAGACAGACAACAGCCCGTTGCCGAAGGATTTTTTAGTGTTGCCTACTGTTTCTCAGAGTTTTTGCAGCTTTCTCCCGCAGCTCGGAGCCTCTCTCCTTCCTCTCTTTCATTATTGCAGTTTCCGACATTCTCATCCTTCGGTTCTTTCTTTCGGTCAGAGGAGGTGGTTATGGGGGAACAGAGAGTCGAGTGAGGCCGAGGTGGATCAATGCGCGGCAAAGAACATTGTAAGAATAATCCAATGGACGAGACTATGGAGACGACGAAGACGACGAAGGTGAAGGGGTTAGAATGCAAGGACCCTACGGAGGTAGTGTTGCAAAGCATTGACAACTTGTACATGGTGCGCGATACGTTCTTCCCGCTCGATCCTTCTATTAAAAAGGCGCGTCTGGAGAATCTTTTGCGCGATGTTCTGGTTGTTCTCAACGAAATCTCATCAGGTTTGTATATCGTTGGCGTTGGGAATGCTGGTGTTCGTGGAGTTTTTGTTTTTTTTGTTATGACTGCGGGGTGCACTGGTAGCTGTGAGATGTGGATTTAATGCTTTTTACGCGCAATTATCATAGTCGATGGATTGATACGGATCGTTTGGAAGTGTTGCCTACATTGAGGGCCTTGGTATTTTTAGGTTTCAAGAATGTTACTGCATGGYCGGGGCACGGTCTGAATATGCGTCGTATGGATTGTCTGCTCTGGCCTTTGCTATTCTAAAATTTTGAAGCCGGAATAATAAGATGATGTAGTTTAGGATTGCCTATGTAGTGTTGCATTGCCCCAAAGATCGATTGACTTTGGTTGCATTGACTTCTAATCACGTGAATTTGGATAGTTGAATGGCCTGTCGTTTCTATCTTCTATTGAGGTTCACGAGCTTACTGGACTTTTAAGTGAAGTTTCCAGAGACTGTTGAAGCGGAATTTCGGTGGTGTAGATTGCAGGAAGCAGCCCCAACGGCGCGCCCAGTGGGAGTATTTGAGAGGGAAAGTTCTTGACGTAGGACCAGATTATTGTAAAGAGGCTGAAGAACATCTGTCAAAATCGGTAAATCTTCCTCTCTTCTCCTTTTCAAGAAAGCTTAATGTTTCGAAATAGGCCCTCTAGGAAGTTTAAGAAGTGGATAAAAATGGAAGAAGTCGTCACGGCCATCACGATTGTATAAGGTGGACGCGGTGCAACGGTCTGCAAGTAGYGGTTCTCTTGTTCGTTGTCTCTTCAGTCTGAAGCTGAAAGGCAAGCAATATTGGAATTTTTATTGCATCTTTCCTAACATTGAACGATCTGTGTTCAGAACCCCACTCTTTGGAACTAATTGTTGATGCAAAGAGCCTTTCCTTGTAAAGTTATGTAGTTGTGAATTTTGTGATCAAGAACATTGTTATTTGGACGCCTGTCGTTTTCTCAATGCGCTTACAGCTGAAATTGATGTCTGCAGGTTAAGCTAGATCCATCTATAGTGGATGCGTGGTGCTGTTTGGGAAATTGTTTCTGGAAGAAGGGTGACCTCGCACAAGCTAAAAATTGTTTTAACATCGCTCTTAGCAAGGTATCTTTCACTCAATTCCTTCCTARCTGATGAGATTGTTGCTGATGCTTACGTTTCTGGTACTGTACTCTATCAYCCTGAACAATGGTGTAAAAGGTTCACTTTCTGAAGAGAACTAAAAACTCTTAGGTTTGGAGTTTCTCTCAGTGACTTAACTCAACCTGTAGTTTACGAGGTATTGCTTTGAAACGCATTGCCGATCAATTTCTAGGTTGACAATCTGGAAAGCTTTTCCATTTTGGTGCAGGGACTAAATAAAAAGGCGCTCCAACAGCTTTCAATGCTAGAGAGGCGCATTGGAAAAGGTGAACTGTCTTCCTTTTCTCTTTGCTGATTACGAAGTGCAAGGCAATTGGATCATACTGAACGTTCTCAAGTTTGGCAGCTGTTAGGTACTGCAGGCAATTCGGCCTGTGGTTTCTCYCTCTCTAATTGCGACCTTCTTCTATTTCTCTAAATTGTTAAAACATTGAAGTGGCATAGATCAAGGGTCTTGATAAGTCGGAGTAGTAGGATACTAACGTTTGAATCATGATTGCTGCATCAATGATACAGGGAGCGCAGATGAAGCTGTGATAGTGGAAGAGAGCATTCTTCATGCGAAGCAGGCTGTCAGTCTTGATATCAAAGATGGCCAGTCTTGGTGTACGATACCTTTCAACCTCTCTGAATTACATCTGCTATTGGTGTATTGGGAACTTCAAATTAATAGGCACGAKTTTTTACCTCATTCCCCCAAAACAYGGATTGACACGTTGTACACTTATGCAGATACTTTAGGAAACGCTTACTTGACTAGCTTCTTTGTGTCGGGTGCTTGGGACCGAAACAAGCTTCACCAATCCCTTAAATCTTATCAAAATGCTGTAAGTAAAAGTATTGGAATATCATAGTTGAGTTTAAACGCAAGGCCACAAATGTATTTGTGCTGAAACATTTCGCATGTATTGATTGGGAACTCTTCATATAGCTTGTTAGCATTGATAATTATACGAGATTTGACTAAGTTCAGGTATGAGAATTTRTGGAATAGCTTGTATAATAGATCAGTGAATCCAACATGTTTCGTTTTAATTATTGCCGTGCAGGAAAAAGACGTTTTGGCAAGTACAAATCCAGATCTTCACTTCAATAGAGCCACTGTAAGCTTGTTTCTTCCCTCAAGCCTACTTTTCTTGAAGCTGATTTTCCTTAGTTTTTCCTCTTTTGACTTTCAAGCTGAATGATCTCAGAATGTGGATTGCTATGCTACATGAACAGGTTCATCAATACTTGGAGGATTATGAGAGAGCATTGCGAGGTTTTGAGGCAGCCAGTTTCAGAGACCCAGGGCTACATGCTGATCATGAAGTTAACAAATTAGTCAATCTGCTGAGTAAACTTGAGGACTTAATAGTAAACAAGGTATACTTTTTCTCTGTTGACCACATTGTTACTCAATCCTTGATCAATCATTATGTGGCTTTACTGTTGTGTGAATAAAGTATGACGAATCAGGTCTACAATTATTCCACTATTGTCGATACTTGTAGCTCACCGCATTATTTCCGCGATTGTTGCAACGGTTCTCTCTGCATTCATACTGACATTTGACAGATATTCTCCTCTGGTTTCTTCGCAGATCAAAGAGGGCACTACAGTTACCCTGTTGGAACCTTTTTTTCATGAAGTCAATGTCACATGGCAAGACAAGGTGGGTCAACATCAATGTTGTATCATAATACTATTTTTGTTTATTCTCAGAATGCTTTATTCGTGAAATGCTCTTCCAAAGTTCATGCCTAGTTTAGGTGTCACATTATTGATCAAAGGGGTACTCTTTAGTATTTCTGACACAGATGCTTAAAATCTGCTGGGATAATCCTCAGCGCACAAGCACTGCGCTGTATTGTTTTTACCTGACTGAATTTATCAAGAGGTTTGCAGTTATGTTGTTGTCAATTCTACTTTGTAACTGATTCTTAATAAGAAAATGCTGAAAAAAGTAATTTGTATGGTTTGCTGATCCTCAGGTGTACCGGTACAAGGCAGTTCGGGTAGATCTTCCGCAGCAGCTGCTATTGAATGGTCGACCACCTCTATTACAGGATGCTGTGTGTTCCACACTTCAAGCTGAAAACATTCCTCCTTGAGATGCTGCATCCCAGTACATTTTAACAACTATACCCAAATATTGGCAGGTTCAACGTGGTTGATTTTGATCGCACTGGCATAACGACAGGATATCACTGTTGCCAGCTTCGCAAGAAGTTCTGGCACGGAAATCAGAGCAGTCATTGRWTAGGACACTTYTCAGTGACCGACATCCTTTAGGAGTTGATCCAGTGAGTTCAAAATTGGGCCATCATGTAACGATACAAGGGAATCATGCTGCTAATCGTGGGATGCACTACTGTAGCTTGTCTACCGGCAGTAGCCATCAAGAAATCAGGTGATCACCAGACGTCTTGAATACTTTAGTCAGAAGTTTGAAGACTGATGAACTGATTAAGTGCCGTTACTATTGTCTGTGAGGCAGATAAAAGCGGAGGCAAGTTGGCAAATTGGAAGTTACTGTGCTGTTATTGCGTACTTAGCAGTCGAAGTCACTAATTACTAGTCGACCCGGGTCCTTGACTCTGGATGTCAGGGCTGCTTTACACTAGGGACCAAGGCAAGAAAATCAAATCTTCTGAGCACTTTCATTTGGTTATGCTGGACCATTTCTAAGTTCTTTGCCAATGGGATTGCTCAGAATGTTCTATTTTCTTGACTTAAGCATTAAACGGCACAGTTCACAGTTCATTGTAAAGTCGATTTCAACCGTGACTACTGCAATTAGCTTGCAAGTATTCAGTTCAAATGCGTTTAAGCAATCAGTTGACACTCTTCATAGAGAAAGTCTGGAAATTCCCCATCACCAGTAAGGCGACCATCACCAATTTTTAAGTCAAGGCGCTACTTTAAACCTCCTGCGTGGGACTCTCCAGAGGCCCAAGTGTAGTTGTAGTAAGGAAACTATGCCTGGGACAACAAATAGAAATCAAAAGCTGGTTGGAATAGAAGTAATCATTTTCTTGCCTTCTGAAAATTTATTAAGCCGTGAATTTGGACACGAGGTGCATAAATCAACCTACTTTAGATTGGACTTGGACTCAAGTTGAATTGTATGTCYGGGTGTTGCGGTGTTGGAAAATATTTAGGTAGTTCAGGAATCTTTTGCTAAACTCCTCATCTACTTATCTACTTCTGAAATTTGCAATATATGTAACTAACATGACATGGTATGGAATTTTTATTAGAAAACGCTAATTTAAGCTCACAATTCACACTCCAAGAGTAGTGGCAAACTTTGTAAACTATGTTGGGCATTTTGAAAGGAAACATGTTCTTCTAACTTCAAATGTTGCTCCCTTGCAATTTGTGTAGCTATTAATTTTGAATTTTCTTTTTTTACATTCCAAATGTTTGGTTCAATGTTTTCATCATTGGGATATCCATTATACAAGAAATCATCAAAAAATGGTTGGTTTATTGTTGCTTTGATAGACCTTTGAATAGAGCAAATCTCTCATTCGAAGAGAGCTCAAGTTTTGTTTAGTACATGTTTTGCAACATTTTAATGTTATAATTTTGTAGTCCATGCAGTCACATGTGCTATAACTTTTTCTACACATTGCTCTAATACTTAGTACACTTAGAATGGTTAGAGTTAAAAAAACAGTTCTGATTTTAGTTTTGGCCAATGCACCAATAAATGGTAATTTTTGATAATTTCACTTAAATACTCCTTTTTGCCCTTTTTAGATTAAATTATCACTTATAAACTGGTAAAATTTAAATGAATTTGTGCAATTTTGAAGGTAAAATTTTCTTGATTTTTTTGGCACATCATTCTAGAGAGGCTTTTAGTCTTTCTATTACGTGTTTAGTGCATTATTTGTAGGTAAATGATATGTAAAAATAGTAAATTATTTTTGGAAAATCCTCAAAAATTGGGAATGGTATAAAATGGCTATGAGTAGCTTTTGTGTAAATTTTGAGTCATTTGGAGCTAAAACAAACAAGTTATGGCCAAAAAAAAAATAAAAAACTAGGGTGTGACAAAACGCTACAAATAGTACAAGTGTTTCTTGCAATCATCCTTAGCTCTAACTTTTGCATCACATGTCCAAACACTACAAAACCAAACCATTCCACTCCTTTGTGCATAGAGTTTTCTATTTGTAGTTTTGTGCCAAGAACACAACCTGTCATAGTGCAACAAAGCCATTGCACTTGTTTTGTTGCGAAAAGACATTGAACTTTGCTTCATCGATACCCAAGATGTTTCGTAAGGGGGTGATTGCAAGAAAGACTAGTACTATTTTGCGTCACAATTGGAATGACCTAGTTGTCATGTGCTATAACTTTTGAAGCATGAATCCAATTAATGTGAAATTTTTATTAGAGATGTCTAACTTGATTGTTATCAGATCCCTTATTTTTCAGAATTTTTAAAAATCATTATTTATTTAAATTTGAATTTAGCTAATTTGTCACACTTTGCGGTTTAGGGGTTTTTAGTACTGGGGAGTATCCAAAATTAATGATCAAGAGCTGAAATTTTTGTGGTCTATTCCTAGACTAGGAATGCATAATACACCGAAGGAAATTTACAAAAACATTATTTTATGTCCTCCATGTTCATTCAAACAGGGCTCCCTTGCGCGCACAGTTTTGAACATTGAAAATAGTTTGAAGATCATTCTTTTGGTACATTATCTTCACCAAGAAGTCTTTCCAAATGGCCAATTTTTAGTTTCTTTGAATTTTTTTTTTCCTATTTTTGACAAATTAAAACGTCAAAACACTAATTTTCATGAAATTTTGCACTTTTCTAGTTCTCCTAGTTAGAAAATTTTTCTACACTTTTCCTTCATAGGGTACCTTCTTCTTAAAGGTGTATACATTAAACATATTTTTTATAATTGTTTAAAATTGTTTTTCTAATTATACAATACTCCCGAAAAAATTATGAGTACAGTGGAAAACGCTACAAAAACAGGTGAGTCTTTCTTGCAATCACCCAAGGTTAAAGTCATTGGGTCTATTCTCCAAGGATTTGTAGTATGGTTGATTTGGAACTCTAAGAACAGTCTGGTGTTTTACATGGATCACTGGCCTTTACTTAACACTCATAATGCTTTGTGGGATGGCCACTGGCCTTTACTCAATACTCATAATGCTTTGTGGGATGGCCACTGGCCTTTACTCAATACTCATAATGCTTTGTGGGATGGCCTTCTGAATACTCATTGAGCGGCACTTATGACGACCCAATGTAGGGTGCGCTAGTTCCAGACTCATTTTTTTGCTAGTAGGGTTAGCAATAGTATCATTTGGAATAGGAAGGCCCCCCTCCTGTTCTCTTATCTTATTATGCTTTCTCCTRTTTTCCTGGTCTTTTTGTTGCTCATTTTCTTTTCGTTTGTCCACCTTGTTTGGCTTGACTATTTCGGTTCTGTTTCTTAATACAATGGGACAAAGGTTTCATAGCAAATTTCATTAAAATGGTGGCATTCCGTTATATTGGCACTTTTTCCAGTTCAGACCGTGTGGTCTAAAATCTAAACCAGTCATAGATTTTTGGAATCTATATCTATCTTAGATTTATGAAATCTACACCTGTCCTAGATGTTTCAGAGTGCATGGTTTGAAATCTAAATACGTCATAGATTTTTCACATCATTCTACATACGTTGTAGATGACTCAAAATCTACACATGTCCTAGATTTCACTTAAGCAATTTACACTGTAGACTCCAGGGTTGAAAATGGCACATAGAATACCGCCAATTTAATGAAATTTGCCATAGTTCCCATTTGTTTCAAGAAACACACATTGCACTTCTAAGTTATTATGAATTCAATTTTTTTTTTTTTTTTTTTAATTTAAATTTTTTTTTTTTTTTTTTTAATTTAAATTTTTTTTTTTTTTTGTCGCAACGACCGAGGCCCGAGGGCAGTGAGGGCACACTAGCAGATATACAGAATTGTCCGTAGTACCCATTCCAAATGACCCCATACATGAGCCAGCATTCATTCAATCTCCTGTATACTTATTACACTGTAGCTTCTGAATTGGGAATCTCACCAAGTCTCATCAACGATACGATGAGCTRGCTAAGTTAGCACCGCTGGATTCAGGGTAGCCCGCTTCATGCATCCCCTGTAGCAATACGAGAGCTCTTACGTAAGTCCAGCTAGCGTGCAGTGCCAGTAAGAACTGCTGAGCACTACACTACAGTAGCTAAAGCCAGGTCCATKCAAGGGAAATGAACTTGAAACGACCGAGACCGAGACTTGGCCTGGCCTGACTTACGTAGCAAGCAAGGCGGCCTGGTCTCCGAGTCACTGGTACCAAACCAAATACATCTCCCCTTGTCGGTCCTGACCTAACAACTGCCTGCACTGCGCGCGAACAGCGCCCCGGCCTATCTATCCAACGCTCTACAGGAGCTCAATCCCGCGCGCACCAGACAGGCAATCATGTCTCTCTAGAAACACGAAGAATGCTTCCTTCGAAGACAGTGCGCGGTCCATCTTGGAACAGCCCAAAACCTCAGCTCTCCACAACTTGAAGTACATACTGGAGTACTGCGCTTACAAATGGCTGAGCCGGCCGGCTTCCGAAACCAAGAGTTGAGACTTCTAGATCGGTACCCTGTCGCCGACGTACGTACACTTGAGGTTCCGTTACTTTTTTCAAGTTGACACCTCTGGTTTACTAGCTAGTAGTTTCAATTCGTATATATACCATGCCAGCGATCTAGTTCTTCAATATGTTGTAAACAACTTAACTTAACTTCACTCAGCAAGTATAGTAGCGAGTGATTGCGTCGATCCGGTGATTGGGTTCCTTTTTTGATTGTGAAACTGGAATCGTACCGGGGCTGGCATGGCTGGACCTCAGCTCATCAATCGACAGRCAAGGGTTGCGAAGGGTTACCGGGTAAAAGCGGCTGTTGGCATGCCTTACGAGGGCCGGAGTAGCCGGGTGCAGCGGCCCAGTTGGGACGCGGACAACGACCATGTCGAGGTTTCGTCGCTGGTGATGAAGGCGTACGCGGTGTCGCTGCTRCTCCTGGCGTCGGTGTTGGTGTGGACGACTCTGGGCGACTCGTGGATGCATTACGGCTCCCCTTCGCCGCTGGACGGCAGCAGCGGCGGATTCTCCAACTTCACCGCGCTCGACTTCGCTAATTAATTAAGGCCGGGGCAATCCTAATTAAACACCGATATATATGTATGGAATTAACCTAGCCTGCCGATGGGATCACGGATTCACGGGAAACCCTGGCCTTAATCAATATCCATGTCAAAACTACTGTTGGCAATGGAGCTAGACGTACGTACTGTGATTACGTAAGCACGTCCTGCAAACATGCATGATGCAATCCAAGGTTTTGGGTATGCATACAATTAACACCTGTAGGGAGCTAGATAACTGGTATATAGTACTCCGTTTATATTATATAGCATTGGTAATTACGGCCATTATCTGGAGATCCTTTCAGGAGTGGTCGGGGAGAAATGATCAGGGAAATCAAAGCAGTGCGTACTGCGTTAGTAGCACGATTATTTCCGGKATGGCAATTGGGGGACCAAGAGATAATCTCCCAGTGCAACCAATTCAGTTCCGGAGAGGCTGAGAGGAAAGAATGGCTATGCATCTATGCACATATGTACGATATATGAAGGTGGTTGGATATGATATCCTTGACTATGGTGGGCTCAAGGGATCCAGAGTCCAGACAAAAAGTAGCTGAAGCGCCGATCGAGAACTGATTGGAGGCTGATTGAAGATTTGAATCTTGACTGTATATACTCATTAATTTGATTGTGCGGTATGCATGAAGTAATGCAATGTGATCGATTACATTTGTTCAAAGTTAGTAGCTAGAGGAGGGAAAGGAAATTCAATAAGACTTTTTGGAGCTAGATTGCATGCCAATTTGGGTACTGATCAGCAAATTGGAGGAGAAGGCGATGCTGCTGTAGTACTGTTGCATTGTTGCAGAGATAATATAATGCCCATTAAACTTCAATTGTGAGGTTTCATGTCTTACAATCCCTACGTGTTAGTGTGTTACACTTACACAACTTACACATGTTTGAAATATGATGCCAGTTTCATAGTTCATTAGGAATGAGCATCATCAATGGCAGTGCCTATACCAAAGTACAATCATGAAATATGGMTCATAAGTCAATGGAAAAATGAATTTAATTAGTAGCTCATTTTGTATATTAATTATTGATATCTGAGTTAGTTTAATTATTTCTATTCATATGTTTGGTAATTCAGTTTGGTTCAGAAATACCTGCATAAAGATGTCCTTCAAATGTTGAGATTCAGGTGATCTCTATACTGCCTTCCAGTAGTAACTTGGTTGCAATCAAATGATGTCTTTTGTCGTTGAAACGCTTAAAACATTAAAGCATAAGTGTAATTATGAATGTGTGATCTCAACTCACGTTAAAGGTGGTTTATGTGACGGTCTTAAAAATGAATTCGTGAAGGTGAAAAGGACAACTAGAATTTCGAGGGTCAAGCAACGTTTTTAGGTATGCAACATTTCGGAAGATGTTTTACCAACACTTTTTTTTTAGCAAAGTTAACATAAGAATTTTAAGACATACTTTAGCAAACATGTAATGTATTTTTTAACAAATCTATTGAACAAAGTTGTGTTCTTTGGAGTTTGGACGACGTTTAGTTATTTCATAGCCTAATCTTGAATGCTAATGGTGAATTTCATTAAAATGGTAGTTTTACTGTAAAATGGCACAAAATACTGCCATTTTTGGCACAATAAAACCGCCATATTAATGAAATTCACCATGTTTAAAGCAATGCTATAAATGTTGATGTAGGGGGTGATTGCAAGAAAGACCGGCTGTTTTCGACTTTTCGTAGCATTTTGCCCAAATGGTTTTGTCTTTCGCTATCACTTTTGTATTATAAATCCAATATCCAAAACAAAAAATGTGTTCTAGAATTTTTATTGCAATTGTATCCCTCATTTTTCAGAAATTTAAAAAAATCATTTTATATTTAAAAGTCAATTTCTCTAATTTGTCATACTTTTGGGCTTTTTTGTTTGTAGTATTGGAGAGGACCCAAACTTAATGATATAGAGCTGAAATTTTGGTGGTCTATTCCCACACTAGTCAAGCATAATCCATATGAGGGGTGATTGCATGAAACACCTTGTGGGTTTTGTAGCGTTTGGCATAGTACTCATGTTTTTTTCGGGAGTACTATAAAATTTGAAAAAAAATTTGAAAAAAATTTGAAAAATATATTTATTGTATATACCCATAAGAAGAAGATAYCCTATGAAGGAAAAGYGTAGGAAAATTCTCTAAGTAGGAGAACTAGAAAAGTRCAAAATTTCATGAAAATAGGTGTTTTGATGTTTTAATTTGTAATAAATAGGATAAAGAATTTTTGAAGAAACTAAAAATTGGCAATTTGGGAGAACTATATGATAAAGAGATTTCACCAAAAGAATGATTTCAAAACCATCTTGAATGTTTAGAAGTACGCGCGCAAGGGAGCCCTATTTGCACGCATGTAGAGGAAATAAAAGAATGTTTTTTTAAATTTCCTCTGGTAGATGCATGCATTCCTAGTGTGGGAATAGACCACAGAAATTTCAGCTCTAGATCATTATTTTTGGGTACTCCCTAGTACTAAAAAACCCTAAATTGCAAAGTGTGACAAATTAGCTAAATTGAAATTTAAATATAAAATTATTTTTGAATTTTTTTTGAAAAATAAGGAATCTGATTGCTATCAAGACAGACATCTCCAATAAAAGTTTCAAGTTAATTGGATTCATACTTCAAAAGTTATAGTGGATAACATCTCCATCAATCCAAGTGTGATGCAAAATAGTACTCCCTCAGTCCCATAGTGATCTTCCTGTTGGCCTTCTTTTTTTGTCCCAAAATGATCTTCCTATTGCACTTTTTGATGTTGAAATTAATCAAATTTGGCTTATAATTGTTATTTGGGACTAACAAAACAACTCTAAGTGGTTGTTTTTGCTCCATCCATGCAAACATCAAGCAAAAGACAAATATAATGATTGAAAGCATCAATCCACTCTTACAATTTTTATTTTTTGCATTTCTTTGAGTATTTCCCAATTGAAATAGATTAAACTTTAGAAGCCAAATCAAAGGTCTATACATGGTCTTAGGCATATGCTAAATGCCCTCAAAATGGCAACCTCACATTCAACAATTAAGTGCTCACTGGTATTCTTTAAAAACACCCCAAAATATTCACTTTTCAATATTCAAAAACTACACTTTGAAAAGGGCTTCAAAACTCAAATTTTTTAGGATGCAAAGAGAACACCAAACTCTACATACTATGCGAATTGAGTCTTTAAAAAGTTATTTTTATCCTTAATCCATAAGATTTGGTCTAACAGGAAGATCATTTTGGGACGGAGGGAGTACTAGTCTTTCATGCAATCACCCTGAAAGGCATCAAAAAATACATTATTTTATGTCCTCCACGTTTGTGCAAGTAGGCTTCCAAAGGGGCTCTATGGCGGGCACACTTCTAAACATTGAAGAGGGTTTCAAGTTCATTATTTTGGTGAAATGCCATCACCGTGAAGTCCTTACCAATTGCCAATTTTTAATTTTTTTTATTTCATTATGATTAATTCATTAAAAATCAAAAAATTGAAATACCCCCTTTCTTGAACATATAGACTTTTGGAGTTCTAGGTAGAAAAGGGGTATTTCAATGTTTTGATTTTTAATGAATTAATCATAATGAAATAAAAAAAACTAAAAATTGGCAATTGGTAAGGACTTCATGGTGATGGCATTTCACCAAAATAATGAACTTGAAACCATCTTCAATGTTTAGAAGTGTGCTCATCATGGAGCCCCTTTTCTTGCACAAACGTGGAGGACATAAAATAATGTATTTTTTCATGCCCCTCATATGGATTATGCTTGACTAGTGTGGAAATAGACCACCAAAATTTCAGCTCTATATCATTAAGCTTGGGTCCTCTCCAATACTACAAACAAAAAAGCCCAAAAGTATGACAAATTAGAGAAATTGACTTTTAAATATAAAATGATTTTTTTAAATTTCTGAAAAATGAAGGATACAATTGCAATCAAAAATTCTAGAACACATTTTTGTTTTGGGTATTGAGTTTACAATACAAAAGTGATGGCGAAAGACAAAACCATTTTGGCAAAATGCTACAAAAATGGCCAGTCTTTCTTGCAATCATCCAGGGGCGAATTGTAGAACTGTAGAAGTGAACTTTGGACTTAGGTAACTGGTTGATTGCAAGAAAGACCCCCCCGGGTTTTGTAGCATTTGGCATAGTACTCATGTTTTTTTCGGGAGTACTGTAAAATTAGAAAAACAATTTTTAAAAAATGTGAAAAATATATTTAATGTATACACCTGTAAAAAGAAGGTATCCAATGAAGAAAAAGCGTAGGAAAATTCTCTAAGTAGGAGAACTAGAAAAGTGCAAAATTTCATAAAAATAGGTGTTTTGATGTTTTAATTTGTAGAAAATAGGAAATGTAATTTTAAAAAAAACTAAAAACTCTAAATTTGATAGAACTTTATGATAAAGAGATTTCACCCAAATAATGATCTTAAAACCATCTTGAATGTTCAAAAGTACACACGCAGGAGAGCAATGTTAGCACGCATGTAGAGGACATAAAATAATGTTTTTTTAGATTTTCTTCAACGGATGCATGCCCATCTAGTGTGGAAATAGACCGCAAAAATTTCAGCTCTAGATCATTAATTTTGGGCACCCCCCAGTACTAAAAATCTCTAAACTGCAAAACGTGACAGATTAGCTAAATTGAAATTTAAATATAAAATGATTTTTGAAAATTTCTAAAAAAATGAGGAATCTGATTGCTATCAAGCAAAACATCTCCAATAAAATTTTCAAGTTAATTGGGCTCATAATTCAAAAGTTATAATGGATGGAAACTCTGCAATTCGAATTGTGACGCAAAATAGTATTAGTCTTTCTTGCATTCACCCAACTATAAATATCAACATCAATTTGTTGAATTCATTTGGTGGTATTCCATGATTTCCATCACTTTGGCACTTTTTAGGACTTGAATTTTAAAAAATAAAACCATATTGGATTATTGGTCCTAGATTTTAGACCTTTAAGCACATAAGGTAAGAGGTTCTAAAATGGAGCATGTTCTAAAACCAATCAGGCTTTGGAAGTCCATTTTGCACTCTCCAATGTACAAGTAGTCTACATTTGAGGAGGTGGTCGGTTTTAGAGCCCATTGAAATGCACGTTTTGCAACTTCAAAAATTCATAACTAATTCTTCAAAGCTCCAAAAAATATGAAACAACTTGTGTTAGATGCCAATTCTACTTTTCTTTCAAGAAAATTTACTGAAAATTATTTCAAGAAGTTTCACCTTGCCAAAATTGAGCTTCAGCCCTTTGATGGGCACTTTATGGACCTCCTACCTTATATACCATGCTTTTTTATGCCAAAATCACACAACATTATTTAATTGACGTGCTTAATTCTAAATTCTAATGCTATAAATGGTCAACCTTCCAACAATTGCCGGTAAGTCTATAATGCACTTTAGATCTAAGTTGCTTCAAACACTGTTTTACTATTCTACTACACTAATGATGGTAAATAGTGTTATCTACACTAATTGGTTTAAAACAGTCATAAATTTTTACTCTTAGTGAATACTTTTAGCAACTATAGGTACAAAGTTTTCCCAACTATAGTACTATTAGGATCCATGCACTTTGTAAAAATGTTCATGAAGAGTAAAAACTTATAGCATTTCTAAAATAGTTAGTATGGGTAACACTATTTACCATCATTAGTGTAGCAAATCTAACTTACAATCTTTTCTAAATTTTTGGAATTATTTGTAAGAACAAATGGCATGGACTTTTTCATATATGTTATACATCTGGCATGTGTTTACAACTCGATATAGAGAAGTCATGCAATGAAATTTCTACAAATGTCAATCAAACATATAAATCATACTGAGTATAAATCTTGAGGATATATAAAGAATGTAAATTAATTCCAAAATCAAGTTGCTAAATTGCTATTGATTGAGTGTATTTTAGTTAATAATTAATTTGATTAATGTTTTGGGGTGATTGCAAGAAACACTTGTACTATTTGTTGTGTTTTGGAACAATATTCATAAACTTTTTTGGAGTATTTCAAAAATAGAAAATTGATTTTTAAAATTTCTTGAAAATATAGTCAATATATAAACCTTTAATATAGAAATAAACACCAAAGGAAATTTGTAGAAAAATTCTCTAACTATGAGAAATAAAAAAGTGCCAAATCTCAAGAAAATAGGTGTTTTGATGTGAATATTACTTAAAAATAGTAATAATAAGTAAATTCAAAAAATAAAAAGCGGACATTTGTAACAAGTGTATGGAGATGGTTATCTACCAAAAAATCCACCAAAATAATTATTTACATGTTTCAAAATGCAACATGTATACAACACTCTTTATACCAATATAAAACACACTTGGAACATGATTTTGGAAATCTCTCTCTTGGAAACGTGTATTTGTATTAGAAGATCTAGCCTACTAAATTTCACAAAGTAATTCTTCAAAAAAAAGTAGTGGTTCTAGGTACTAAAAAACTCCAAATTGGGAAGTGTGACATTTAATTGGGCTCTATTTTTGGATAGTAAATTATTTTTGAAAATTACAAAAAAAAACAAGGCAAGGTATATAGTAGTCATGAGTAAATCTTGATTCATTTGGAGCCAAAATGCAAAAGTTATGACCAAAAATCAAATCGACACGCAACGTTTGACACAAAATAGCTAGAACAGGTGTTTCTTGCAATCACCCTTGGTGGTTCACTCAAGGCATTTTATAAACTTCATGCAGAATATTAAATTGGATTCTATTCTTTTAAAATAAAATTTATAAAGGACTTACAAATACATTAAAGAGCATTGAAAATAGCCAATTTTTTTTATAAATAATGTAGATAACCTGCAAATCTAAGACATTCAAAATTTATACACGTAATTAACGAGCTAAAGAATTCATTTGGATTCCATGATCGGAGGGGGGACATTCCCTTATAGAATTTGCATACACTTGCGATAACATCCTATTTAAATGGGGGGTACCTTGTAGAATGGATTATAAGACATGTTATTTTTTGAAATAAAGGTAAATCTTAGCATTTTTGGGTGTCTTGTTGGTATATATAATTTAGTAGGGGGTTCATTTAAAGATACCCTATTTTGCTTATATATAAAAAAATTGGCACATCGAGCTCACTCATAGCTAAGGGTCTAAAATTTCATCAAACACATTCAACATGTTCTACATAAATAATTTAGCTGAATACATCTCAATACTACTAAAAAACTAACAACTAAACCAAGTATTCACTGGTTTTAGGAGAGATTTTAGACACCATCAACAAACTAAATAGCTCAGTGTATAACTTAGTCCTTTCAAATTTTGTGATTTTGTTTAAAGCAGCAATAATGACAAACTATCAGCCATGCTTGAATGACAAATACAACAAAAAGGTAGAAAACAATGGCAAACCAAGGTAAATGATTTTATGCAAGAAAGATTAGAGTCTCATACATGTCTAAAACAAAACAATAACCATAGGCTCACTCAGTAGCATTGTGATCAAAAACATAGTGAACAAAGTAGGGTTTTAGAACCATGGTGCTACACACCATCTATACATGTGCATATCATACTAATAAGTATTCCACAAACCATGTTATGACCTCTATCCCTACATACACCATAGTCACCCACAAATTCTTGGAGCACCTAGAGTATGCTAAGAACTACAACCAAAAATTTCCAAAATAAATAGAAAGCAAAAGACAACCAAACAAAAACATCTCCAACGCTTCAACACCATCCTAAAATATGCAAAAACATGTGTAAGGGTCAATGTAGGGATAAACACAATTGTGACATTGGAACCAAAACATCTACATCCAACCACTTGCATCGATGGAAAGCTACATCATAGCCCATAAAATTTTACAAACAGCCTTGATACAAAATAACATCTAGTCAAAGACAAAAACGTCAAGTGCCACGCTTGTCCGCATATGACCACCAATTCACATGATTTTGATAGAAATGCAGATGGATAGAACATAAAATGTGGACTTTCTACCAAATGCAACAGAAAATAACCTTCACAAAACTAATAACCAAGGTTGACAAAGCACAATAACTCACCAATGTTCACCTTTGTGCATCGAGGACATCCACCGTGGAGCTGCACCTCCAAGTTCAATCTAAGGTTGAAGGCTCAAGAACAGTTCGGGCATTTAGAACCGCCTACCCCATAAATGTACACATTTTGTACATGTTATTTTGTCATAGCCTTAACTAATGTACTAACAGTGTACATTTCAGGGGTGGGCGGTTTTGGAGCTCTATGTTAGTTCAACTTCAAAATTTCATAACTAATTCAAAAATGATCCAAAAAATATGAAATGACTTGGGTTAGATGCCAACTCCTCTTCTCTTCAAAGGAAAATTCACTGAAAAATATTTTGAGAAGTTTCAGCTGCCTAAAATTCAGTTCCAGTGCTTAGATGGTTGGTTTATGGACCTTCTACCTTAGGTTGGAGCCACATGCAACTTCAAATTTTCAAATACTGTCAACACTTCTTGCAATTGGCCAAGCTTCAACGTCGACAGGTCTTTTAATGGCTTCAAGCAAAGATCATCGTCCGCTATCGGCACCTCCAATGCTCACGACTTCATTAAAATGTCGAAGTTGGAGCGGAACAACTTAGTCATCTCCTCTACAAAACACTAGTGTGGTTGGGGTGTTTGTGCCACCTCTGAACAAGCAAGCAATGGATTTCTCCCTCCATACTCTATTCCAAAAAATCTGACCAACTCCTATAACTCTATAAGTTCAAAGAGTAGTGTCAAAATCTGTAAGTGTAGTAGGTTCAGGTATACATGTAAACTTCTTCTCTGAACCCTAAACCACTAAGTGAAATTCCAAGCAACATGGATATCATAAATTCTAAAATTGCAAATGATACAATTGAAGGACGCAAACCCTGCCTCCAAATTGAAGCACGTACTTGCTTCAAGGAAAGATATTGTAAAGTAGCAACCCCATAGCGATCGGAAGGAAGATGTTTCAAAAGTCAATCTTGCACGAAGAACGCACACTACTTCCATAGACAACAATTTTGAAAACTTGTAAATAAGTGTGTTTTCCCTCTCATGGAACTCTAAAGCGTGCATTGGAAACCATGAACCACGCAACTCAAACTCATACTTTGGATTCCAAATATGTGATCTATAAAGAGAATTCCTTGTCCTCTACAAAGAGAATTTTGTCGTCTACGAAGAGAATTTCTTGTCATTCATAGTACACTCAATGTATGCAACATTTGTATAGGGTTAATTGGCACCATGCATCCAATTCCAAAGAAAATCAAGAACGGTGTAATCGAGAGGCTTTGTCATAGGTTAATTCATTCACTAGTTGGACCTCACATCTACACTCGAACCCTAACCTTGTTGTGCAGTGTGAATTTGGTTGCAGATAAGATTAGAAAACTCAAATTTCAAAACCAAAGTCGATGCCATAGTCTTTGCCCTTTGGACAGAGCCAACAAACAAACTGTCTGTCCCTGTTGTTATGGTTCTAGTGGCACATTCAATTGATCTGCAAATGCCCTTCAATTGTGACTTACATTGGCGGATGCATTCACAGGTTAAATGAATATTACATTACATTATTGGGTGATTGCAAGAAAGACTAGTACTATTTTGTGTCACAATTGGAATGACGGAGTTGTCATGTGCTATAACTTTTGAAGCATGAATCCAATTAATGTGAAATTTTTATTGGAGATGGCTAACTTGCATGTAATCAGATCCCTTATTTTTCAGAATTTTTTAAAATTCATTTTGTATTTAAATTTGAATTTAGCTAATTTGTCACACTTTGTGGTTTAGGGGTTTTTAGTACTGGAGAGTATCCAAAATTAATGATTTAGAGCTGAAATTTTTGTGGTCTATTCCTACATTAGGAATGCATGAATCCAGTGAAGGAAAATTACAAAAACATTATTTTATGTCCTCTACGTTGATGCAAACAGGGCTCCTTTGCGCGCACAATTTTGAACATTGAAAATAGTTTGAAGATCATTCTTTTGATACAATATCTTCACCAAGAATTTTTTCCAAATGGCCAATTTTTAGTTTCTTTGAAATTTTTTTTTCCTATTTTTGACAAATTAAAACGTCAAAATACCAATTTTCATGAAATTTTGCACTTTTCTAGTTCTCCTACTTAGAGAATTTTTCTACACTTTTCCTTCTTAGATTACCTTCTTCTTAAAGGTGTATACATTAAACATATTTTTTGTATTTTTTTAAAATTGTTTTTCTAATTATACAATACTCCCGAAAAAATTATGAGTACTACGGAAAACGCTACAAAAAACGGTGAGTCTTTCTTGCAATCACCCTAGTACACCTGTAGTCGATAACACAGTTGCAGTCCACATGAAGTCAATGGAACTTGTCCAAGGTCCGAGATGACCCTAAACTACCCCGGGTGATGGCGCAAGTGGTAAGAACCACCAAGTGCATCCACGAGGTTGTCGGTTCAATTCCCTGTGCTGACATTGCTCACACCGGGGTTGTTCATGATCCTCTACTTGTTTCCTCAGGGGAAAAAAACAGTGGCGTGTAATTCCGTCAAAAAAACCGGTTGCCATGGGATGTGTCGAGTCAGTCCACGCTGCGACCCTGAAAAGTCGTATGTTTCAAAAAAAAGAAAAGAAAATGGAACTTGTCCATGTGGTTCAAAAAAAATAAAAATAATTATACAGACATACAGTTGCAATTGCCAGGCCACAACTTGCGGCAGATCGAGTGGGCCAAGTGATTGGACCTCGGGAGGTGCATCCATTCTTCGTGTTCCCGGGACTGATGACTGCCTGACTATTTTGAAAGAAGAAAATTTACTTCGGTGAATGTAAGTGAGCTCCTAAAGGTTCTGATCAGACACCGATCATATCAAATATTAATCGCAGCAACGATCATTGAAATAACTTAGAAGCAGCTCTTGTGATTAGATTGGGATATATTGGATCATCCAGGAATAATTGATGGGGACGCAATTTCTCTTGTCCAGTATGGAGTGCATCACAGAAGGTAGGAGGTCTAAAATAGTAAAATGGAGCAGGTTCTAAAACCAATCAGGCTCTGGAGGTACATTTTGCACTCTTCAATGTACAAGCAGCTACATTTGAGGAGGTGTTCGGTTTTGGAGCCCATTGAAATGCACTTTTCTGCAACTTCCAAAAATCATAACTAATTCCACACAGCTCCAAAAAATATGAAATAAATTGGGTTAGATACCAACTCCACTTGTCTTTCACCTTATTGAGCTTTGGCCCTTACATGGGAGCTTCATGGACCTCCTACCTTTTAGCATGAATGTACGTTCCCTAGCCTACCAATATTGTAACAAAAACTAACTGCTTGCCCCGAGAGGTTCAGTATGACGGATGCTGACCAAAAAAGTTTGAATATTTCTGCACTTTAAGTAAAGTTTACAGTGTAGACTATAGATGTTTCGAAAGACTAGAAAATTAATTTAAAAAACTAAAAAATTAATATATGATAAAATATTCTAGTGAAAATATGGTATCAGACTTCAAAAAAGCTGAAAGATTCAGTGCCTCAACCACTGCGCTAGTAAACTGAACCACCCTATTCGAGAGTTACAAACAATAAAGTGAACGGCGCAGCTGATCTACATAACATTCTTGACTGTGTGTACCCTCCCCCAGGTGGAGGTATAATCCTCCCCTATATACTTGGGGGGAGGATTAAGGTTATAATAGAAGCAATTTTACTGGCTAGCGTGGTTGGGAGAGAGTGGGCTGTCAGACTTGGACATGCTCATTGGTTGCTGGGGGGGCCAGATTTTGAGGAGCAAAAGGGACCCCCCCATGAAGGTTAAGAATGTTATGCTAATTCCTTGCATTTTCAAAAAAAAAACTCTTAAGGAAAGTCGTACATTGAAGAGGATTTTACCGTGGGGCGTCGGCTGAACGGGGCTGAGTCATCAGAGCCAGGGTGAACTGACCCCCTCATTGCCCGTTACCCCTGGGGAAAACACTGGAATTCTTTTATCTGCCATGTATGACATTATAATTTGAAAATTTTGAATTCATATTTGCAATCGGACTGAAAGGTCCTAAATTAGGTAGGGGATGTGAAGAAATACCACGTTGATGTGACACAAAATAGGGGAAATTATTACATTTACCTTGTGACAGGGGCAATGAGGGGTCAGTTCACCCTGGCCGAGTCAGTCTCATCAGTGGGGGGCTGAGTGAAGGAATCTCCAACTTAAGTTACTCTTGGTATTTAGTTATTTACCGTTGTCCAGCCCCGGCCACTCAATTGCACGTTTGATACACGGCCCGTGTCTGCCCGTGTCTGAGGGTCCATTTGACCTGGCTGTGCCAAAGCCACAGTACGTCCGTCAATGGAGAATTCAGTTGGAGTCTTGGAGACGGACCCGTGTTCCCATGTGTAAGTTACCTCAAGTTTACGAAAACTGATACCGGCCATTTCTTTTATCATACAAGTCCCCCAAAATGAACACCACACGGCAGCCAGAGTATAATTTGAAGTACGTTGCACATATGTCAGTGGTTTAGCAACTTGAGCTTAATTATAAAAATCACTGAAATATGTGATTTATGTCCGTGCATGAACTGGAGTAACTTATAATTAACCTCCCCAGAATTAATTAACTGAATCCACCGGCCGGATGCCAAGAGGCCTCCTGTAGTGGGGTGGCCGGTACTACCGCCACCAAGCTGCACCTGATTAACTTATGTTATGATCGGCGTTTTTCGGAGTTTCGCAAAGATCTAACTTAACTTAGTGGCCTGCATGCCCATCCGGATACAGGTCCCTTAGCCTTCCAGCGTAGAGCATGATTGACCAGCTTCATGTACCAAATCCCCACAGGCGAAGGATATTCCGGCATGCAGCTCGATGCGGCCCAGCCACTTGCACTCAATTCCTGCAACTGAACCACTCCAGCCCCACATGGACTGGCACCCTAYAGCAACTTGGCCTCCGCTACTCCAACAGCTGCTGACTGTAGCTTTATAAACACCAATCTTCAATTTACCTAGTCACCAAATACCAGCCCATGGCCACGTGGAATATTTTTGAGCCTGAAACTAGACGTCTGACAAGCAATTCAAAGGGTTAGTGGGCAGCTTTCTCGATCTGGGCTGTTGTATGTAGGTCCCCATCTGAAATCTACACCAGTCCTAGTTTCCAACGAACATCTTGATTTGCGAAAATGCCATTTGAATGAACTGATTGATCTAGTGTGGCTCCGTAGTCCTTACCTGAACCGTGGCAGCTACGACGTAGGCTTGCAAGTTGAGGATTTAACTACACCAGGCCATGCACTAGTRCCACAAGTGGCAAGCTACAGTAGGTAGTCGGGACTGGCTAGCCAGTGTGCGCGAACATGGCCAGCTTTGATCAATCACGATAAACCATTATAATCTCTGCGCCTTGTGTCGGAATTCCCGCACGCGATCGTTTGCAAAGATTTGACATGATACAACGATCCGATCCATACCAGACGCGAGACTTACGATTGTTACGAAAAGCTCAAGCTACCTGACGATTGTTTTCCAACAGCTTGCGATCTTGCGAACAATACTTGCAACTTAGTAGCTTAGCGTTTGAGGACGTGAAGCAGAATCTTTGATCGATCGATTTGAAAGTCCGACTATTCTGGGTACTTCGGAATTGACCATCTGTTGGAGCAATGTCCAGTACGTCCCGGATAGCAATCCAATTAGAAGCAATCGAATTAGAAGCTGCTGCTTGCTATTAACTTTGCTGAGAAGTTCTCGTAAGTCCGGCGGGACTGGTCGATCGACATTTTCGTTGCTTTCGTGCTCTTGGAGACAGTCAAGAGATTGTACTTTTTCTAATTGCTAGCTTGATCTCGATTTTGAGTACGTTTTTGAGAGTTGAGAACTACTAGCTGCTTTAACTAGGTTTTCTGGGAAGAGATCGATCGATAATTGACTTGCGAGTGGACYGGGGTGAAGAGCATACACAATAATTATGAGATCAAGTAGTCTGGCATTGCTATTTGAGTTTCCAGAATTGACGGCTAGTAGTCCAGCCGGCCAGCCGCATGTGAGCTTCCACTCGCCTCGTCCAGACGTCGATTATTTCCGGAGTACTGGAGAGGTGCAGAATCGAGATCACCCTTGCTGTATTTGCAAACGGCAGACGCATCCCACAATGGAGGAACACAAGATGTGTTGCAAGTATGACTCGTACGAAGAAGTCTTGAGGCTGACGGTCAAGGCGTACACGCTGGCGTTTCTGCTGCTGGCGACGGTGATGCTATGGACGGCCGGCGATGTGTGCTTGTACTTCGGATTCTCCTACCTGGAGAATCACTACAGAGGGTGGAATAGTAACCAAGGAAGCTATGCTGGGTTCGGACGCTGGACCGGCTCTTGCCGTTATGTCTGACCGATGATCAACCTTTCGAATTGGAATTAGCTCTCTCTGGATAGTTACTTCGTGCAGTCGGCCAAATCAGTGTAACGTCAATTTCGTGAAAGTGCCGGAATTGCACAACTTTGGTGCTTTCCAGACGCAAAAATCTGTAAATATGGCAGTTTTATGAAGCGAAATTGGCGATTGAATCTGCCAACTGCTGTAGACGGAGGCCTAAAACCTTGTTGTTCGATAGAAAGGTGGGGTATAAGTGGAATTGGCACAGTTTCAGTTGACCGACTGAAAACTCGGATCAGCATCGGCTTGCCCTAGTTTCTAGAGCTGCAATGGAACTTGAAAGTCGTAGCTACTGTAGTTTTTTCAGAGCTCTGCAATGGAACTTGAAAGTCGTAGCTACTGTAGTTTTTTCAGAGCTCTGGGCATGCACTTAAATTGAGCGACATGGATTTGGCAATGACTCTGAAAATCGCCATTTCAATGAATAATGACCATTGGAGGGACTATTCGCTGGCCTCAAATGTCTCTCCCTGACGGCGGACGGCTTGTAATTCTCTGTAGATGGACATGAGGAGTACATATGAGGGCATTCAGGGTCTTTTGTACCTCAACAACTACCTGCTGGATCGACTCCCGGATTGATCGATGCAAGGTATGTTCAAAGTTTTAACTCATCGACGAATCATTAATGAGCTAGCCTTAGTGATATATATATTCTGAATTGGAGTGGTTTTGTGGACACTTCTTTTATAATTTAGGACGTAATTATCATTTGCGTATTGCTTAGGTTTATCATTCACAGTCTGTATCCAGTCGCTGAGAATTCGATGCTGAGCCAATTGCATTGAATGATCAGGCAAGTACAAGGAGCTGCTACCTTGGAATCGGATCAAGCATCGAAATATCAGATCTCGAGGGGCCGGTGCAAGACAATATTGGCCATGCAACTGCAGAGTTGCAGATTGACAATGGCAGCTGATCGACGGACTGCGGCAACTTCATTAAAACGACAATGTCGTGAATTAGGCGGTGAAAATGGCACCGTAAGCTCTGAGACATAAATTTATACCTTTGGGCCTTTGGGTACATGTATGTCACAATTTTTTGCACCTGAATGGCGCCACTTAAATGAATTCGACTATTTTAATGGAGTATGTAGCATTAGCTGTGAGTTCATTAACAGTAGTTTACTCAAACATTAAATACTGTACTTGTACATAGACGTGTATAGACTACAGAAGTACAGATGATTCACATATACCGTATACCATATATACCATAGATTGTATTCCAATCCTTAACCCAGGAAGGATGCCGCGGACATTTAGTGTTAGATGGATGATAGAGTATATTTCCATGCGGGATAGAAGTGCAACTATTCATGTTCGGAATTTTGTGTGGAAAGGGGAGATCTTCTACAACACTTTGACTTCAAATGAGTTCTTTTGGATTTTCTAATACCAATTGTTCCCACAGAAATGATGATTTCCACAAGGGCCCCTGTGTCCTTCTAGGGTTAACCTTAACTTGTAAATATATTCAAAGATGATACATGGACCAAGTAACTATCCATTATGTACATTACTTCACTTAATTTTGTAGAGGATTTAATAATTCACATTAGGATTCTGTGTATAAAACTCCATGTAAAAATATCATTGTAGTAAATCCATGTAATGTATGTATGTATATCACCACCATGTAAATATGTAATGTATACAAGGAATTTTGTTAAAATGGTGCTATTCCGCAAACTTTGGCTCCTTTATGGTGTACACTGTGGAGTCTACAATCTATACCTATCCTAGATGGTCTGAAATTTATACCAACTTATCCTAGATGATTTGAAATCAATATTTATCTTACATGGCATTTTTTAAGTTTAAACCGCGTAGTCTAAAAATAAAAAATGAAATATCACCATTTCAACGAAATTCCCTATGTTTGTATTCCACCACCATAGTTCTTGATAATGTCAATTCCTTTAATGCCTAAAGGACCAAATGACCATTAAATGTAAGCAGATAATTTTGGTTAGGAATGTATGAAGTTATTTTTTAATGGATGTTCTTTAAATTTTGACACAAAGTATAAACATGTATTCTTTAGAGGGAATTTTAATTTTTCTTGATCAAGTGGCCAAGTCAAAAGTTATAGGATTATTGAACTTTTTGGGCAATTTGGATAGTAATCATAGTATGTGTTGATCTCCTCTTCTACTTTGAAATTTGGCAAGTAATTATGTAACTTATATGATACAAGATGCGAATATCAAAAGAAATAACCATGTGTAGTATATAAAAATCCCACTCAAAATTTTGTTGGCCCTATTGGGTAACCTCAATAAAAAACTATTTCTTCTAACTTCAAACATTTTAATCTTTCAATCTATATGGTGACTATGGTCAAAGTTTTTGAAAAATTTTCTGCACATTTCCAAAGTATTCTAGTACTCATTTATATATATGGTTGAGTTCTGGGAAAAAAAAGCTTTTCTTTTCATTTTTTTCTCACTGTCCTAAAAAGTGGTAGTTTTCCTCAATTTGTGCCCCAAATGAACCTAAAGGATAATTGAAAGTTCATTGTTTCTACTGCCATCTTGATAATTATTGCAAAATTCAAAAGTTTTTTTTAGATTTGTACGTCGAAAAAAGCAGCCAAAATGTATGTTTTTCCAAAATTAAGTTGTTACATCTTATTTTTTTAGGTTAATTGATAATAAAATATAAACTTTACAAAATTCTATTTTGACTAACAACATAAAGCTTATGATGAGCTTATTGTACAAACAACAAAGGGAAGACAAAACCAGAAAGTCATGTATACGATCCAATTTTTTGAATTTTAGAATAGAAATATTCACAGTTCATTCTTCAAGCTTATTAGAATATTCTCACCTGAGGAATTGATTGCTCTCAATTTCTACTTTAGCTATTTGTGATTTAGTCTTTTCTTTTCTAAATCCATAAATATAAAAATGAAATGATGTCTTTTTCATGTACATATCATGTGATACTCAAAGTTGACATTTTGTGCCAAATTATTAATTAAATCTAAAAAATGCTTAAAAGTGAAAATATTTTGTAAGTTTCATTTTTTATACAATTTATCTTAAATTGCAAGATTTTGGAATCTATTTTTAGAAACATATTTTGTCGATCTTAACCACTTGGTATGGTATTCACACCATGTTTCCCACATTTCGACTAAAACGTGCAATTTATGGGATATAAATTCTTTTACTAAAAATTTGAAAGACAAAACTTCAATTTCGGGATGGGCTAGAAAAATTATGTTTCAAGATTTAAGCTCTATGAATCTTGCAATGAGTGGAGGTTTTCTTTCTAAAATCTTAGAATATGTACATTAACCTTGAAAGCACAACTACTTTGTCCCACTACGATTTGTCCCACTACGATTGCATTTAGAGTGGCATAATGTTTGCTTATGGGACACTTGGAATTTTAAGTAGGCTTATGTGGCCTTTTTTTTTGAAATGAATTTATGACACGTTTTTCAAATTTCAAAGAAAAAAAAGCATGCTACCTAGTTCAATTATGAGAATGTAAATTTTATTTCAATCAATGCCCCAAAGCAAACATTATGCCACTCTAAATGCCAAAAACAATTTCACTGCCAGACAAAAAAAGCACCACAAAAACTTGAAATAATTTTAATGAAAATTTGTTTTTCATAAATTATATTTTTATCTAAGCAAAAAGAATTGATTCATTCCATTTGGATTATTGATGTAAAAGGTAACGGAGCTTCATGTTTTGTGGGCATATTCTTGAGGCTCGTCTTGTGAAAATTGTGTATTTGACTCTTTTTTGAATTGAATTTTCACATTTAAAGAACAACAACCTACAAGGTTAAATTTATTTGCTAGAACAATCTTACCATTGGAAACTTGAGATTAATGCATTTCAACTCCATCTCAGAGCTATCAATGATTCAATTTTATCTTCTATCTTGAACTTACTTCTATATATTAATTGCTTAAAGAAAATAAATCAAGTGCTTGTTTTTTGAATTTTATTTCTTTAGATTCTCAATTCAATTCTTCGACATAAAAAAATCGCAATAATTTTAAGTTAAAGAAATTCAAAGTCTTGTAATTTAGTCATTATGGAAGGTGAATTAAATCCAATTTTTCCATTATAAACACTAATAGCATACAGTCTATGTTGCCAAAGTTTCTAAATATTATTCTACACTCAATTCTATATTAGTTTAGCGCAAGATCCCATAGTTAGTTACAAACAAAAAACTATTTTTAACTTTATTTCCTCTTTGCAATAGAAATGGTCGTTTTGAGTGTTTTTTGATAAAAAAAAAAAATGACCATAAGACTCTAGGCGACAATAAACATTAACTAAAAGATCCAACTACTAAATTCATTAAAGAAATGAGAAAGATGAAGATTTTATCCTTCCTCTAAAATATTTTGAAACAACTCTTAGCCTCAAGTTAAAAGACCTCCAAACTCTAAGGGTTAGAAAGAATTTTGGATTTTGGATTTCAAATCTTATGAGCAAATATTGATTAAGGCTCTAAAAGATCAAGTGACCGTTCAACATCTGCTAGAGTTCTTGAGTAGTTACACATGAAGTCAATTTAGGTTGGATGTCCATGAAATTTTGACGCAAGCCCTGTGAATATATCTCCCTTTGTAGAATTATAGTTATTTTTCAATCGGGTATTCGATTAAGAAATTATGTTTCCTTGAACTTTTGAGGCAACTCGAGCATCTTCAAGCAACATGTCAACAAAAAAACCCTCTTCTCCTAAAATTTGGCACTATTGGCATGTACGTAATTTATACAATACAAGATGCAAATGTAGAAACAACATGTACACTGTAAAAATCTCACTCCGGGAGGATATTGAGTCTATTGGCCTTGTCGGGCAAGGTTAGAAAAGAAAAATTTATGTACTAACTTTAAATGTTATAATCTATCAATTCTTTGGTCAAAGATTTTGAAATTTTTTCCACACATTCCCATGATAGTCTACTTAAATTTGTATGGTTGAATTTTGATAATAAAACTTCTTTTTTTCCAGTTTTTTCTCATTGCCAACATAACATTCCTAATCTTCATTGGGGGGGTCCCTTTTGCTCCCTCAAAATATGGCCCCCTCAACAACCAATCAGGACATCTCCAATCTCACAGCCCACTTTCTCACAACCAGCCCAACCAATGAAATTGCTTTTATTATAACCAATATTCTCTCCTAGGTATATAACAGAGAATTATACCTCCACCTGGGGTAGGTATAACACCTAGTTAAGAATGTTATGAATATTTTATAATTTTTGTCCCTAATACGCTTTGGTCTTTTTAGGGGTTAGTACCTTAACTAATCCAACAACATGAATTTCACTTTTACTTGTAGGTCAAAATTTACAATTTTTGAACTGAAACCTAAGAATTTTATTTCTCTTACCGTACTTCATATGCTCTTCTACTCTTCTTTCATTATTGAAAAACCTCTTTAACCCTTAAAGGACGGACATGTAACCACTATTTTCAAGCCTCACTACCTATCTCTCATTTTCTTGCCAATTTTCAAATAGGTATGTATGAAAAATTTGTATTTATTTTTCAGAGATGAAATTACATGTCTTCTTTACTTCACAAAAAAATTTAGATTTTTTTATTGAAAAATGATTTTGGGGGGAATTTTAAAAAAAAAAGTGAAGAAAAATCACATCAAATCAAAAATTATTTAAAATAATCTGAAAATTTCACCATGTATGTACATTAAAGTGACAAACATCATTGTGTAAACCCAACTTCCATGCCTTTCTATAATTAGAATGCAATAAACATTGAAAATACATTGAAAGTTTAAATCGCAATAAAACATTCAATATTACGAATTTTTCCAAAATTTGAATTGGAGTAAAAACTAGAGTAGATGAACTTCATTTCATTAGTTGGGATCAATTTCAAAAAATATCATTTTCGTGGAGAAAGTTCAGATTTGGAACAACTTCCCAAAATACACTAAAATAGCATGTTTCTATGATCTGTTTTTTTGAACAAAGTTGTCATTTTCTTGAAGATAAACACTGAAAAGACTACAAACTCATGTGAATACTCTTCATAACCCAACATGAAAGGTCAAAACGAAAAAACTGTATGAAGAAATGTTTCCAATCTCCTCCTCCCTCATTGGAAAAGAAGCGAAATGGCACAGAATGGCGCCACCGGCGTTCCTGGGTTAAAGTTTTCGTCCATTGTCTAAATCAGAGCAACCGAAAAACGGAGAGAGTTCGAGTCAGTTCCATCGAAAATGAACCGACGACATTCGTCTGATTGCGGGTAGGATTAGGGTTAGGGTTACGGTGAGGGTTAGGTTTTCAATATTAACATGGCGGCCTCTGGACCTAAACCCTAAGTCTCTTCATCTTATATTCTCGCCTCCTCTCCACGGTCTTATGTTTGGKCGAGATTTCGTAATTTTACATTCTCGTGTAGTCTCTGCTGGCTTGTGTGGTCGATCTTTCGCAAAGTTATCACTTGGTCTGCATGTCCATGACAGCTGTAGGTTAACTGTCCGATTCCTTGTCTATTTTAGGAAGGGTGATACATTTTCTGTGGCCATGGCGCCCAGCATGGTGGTGAAGAAGAAGAAGGAGAAGAAGATCAAGAAGCCCTTGAGTGCCAAGTCCAAGTCGAAAGCTTCTTCCCTGGAAGAGGTCGAGAGGTCTTTGAAGATTGCCAACATGCTTCTGCAGCAGGAGGAGGTCGTGCATTCGGAGGATGAAGGGTTGTCGGATGATGAGTACATCAAGAGCCTCAAGGTCGAYCCTATCGCTGTGGACAAGGGCGATGACGGCTTCGAAGTGGACAAAGGTGAGGAAGGAATCGTGATGGTGAAAGACGTGAAGGCGCAGGTCGAGGTTGTCGACACTCGGGAGAAGAGACCWAAAGTGGCGAACAGCTTGCGGTCGTTGCGGGTGGCCATAGCAGAGAAGATGAAGAAGACGCAGGATGATCGGAAGACAAAGCTGATGGCCAAGGGTGGCTTTGACTCCGACGACGAGGAAGAGTAATTAGGGTTGACGGAATGATTAGGTTTGATTTGTTTGGAAGGATTCACGAATGTGTGGGGCTGGAGGTTGMTGTGGGCTTTGCTGAGCCGGTGATGAGAGCTCGCCTGTAAAGACCACATCAACCTCCAGCCGAACAGCGCAACCGACGTCGGTTCTGAAGGTGGTGATTATCGAGGTCAGATTCGTGATTTCCGTGCCGAATATTTCTGTTGTAGGGGTTCGGCCTAAACCCTAAAATCTTGAAAAGAATGGTGGCCTACCTGAGTCATATGTCTAACAAGGTAGTGGAAGTTCATGATGTATTGGATGCTCTTGTTGCTGACGATTTTTGCTGGAATATTGTGTTCTCAGGGCGGGAGGGGGCATGTTTTCGGTCGGCCGTTCTCCAAGTACATCGGTAGTTTCCGTGGTCGCGTATTGCAGCGTCGCTTACTGTTGGACGTGTATCTTGCTCAGTGGACTTTTTATTCGAATGATAGGAGTGTCGCTTTGCTTAAGGATACTATGGAGATGGATTCAGATGATGAACACAATTCCAGAACGCCTCTCTTGGTTTCTAAGGGAGCTCGTTAAATGATGGGTTTACATGTCATAGTTACACTGATGTTTCCACTCTACCGTGTATTTGAATTGTTGATCAAGGTATTGACTACTGAGAATTTCAGTGTAGTGACTACTTGCACTGTCGTAGATAAATCGTACGGTGTAGTTGTAGACCCCAAACACGTTTCTTACTAGAAGGACGCCACCAAGTATCTTCACCACCATCAGAGCTCATGCAGGTCTCAGAAAGAACCCGATGTCAGGATCCTGAGTCCCTATCTTCTGGTTCCGTTAGGTAGAATTTGTCACTATTAGAATCTGAGGAGGTCCAGATGATGAAGACAAACTCCAGAGCAACTCCCTTGGTTTACAAGAGAGTTYGCGAAATGATGGGTTATATGTCATAGTTACACTGATGGTTCCTCAGATATTGAAATTGATGGAAGAGGGTCAGAGAGTCGTAGGTTTCAGTCAGAGCCTCTTGAGCGTGCCATATGTGGTGCAGGTTCTTCAAAAGAAAGCTGGCCTGCGAGTACCGGCAATCACTTAATTGATTTGCTGCGAGTGAACGGAGGATGATGCAGCAGTAAAACTCTACATCACGCTCACCGAAATGGAGGTTGTCACGGCAGCCAAATTATTTACATCAACTGAATTCAAAAAGGTGTAAGCAGTTTGGGGTTTCAAAAGGAATCTCACATAACATAAAATAATTGTAACCCTGATTATGTGGCGTCTTTTTTAATCCGACTTGCACTTCTTTGGTGAGCCTGGGGAAAGAGTACTGACGAAGCGCACTCGAATATCTGTAACTGCAGTATCTGGGATACGGTGCTGTTAGGCATCCTCACACTGTTGTACTGGTATAGCGTTTGCAGCGAGCAACTTTTGGAATCGGGCAAGTAAGTTACTCAAATGTAATGAGGATCATGTGAAACGCAATTGGGTTCAAACCTAAACTMGGAAGGCGCCTGAAGTCATCCCACATTGAGAAGGAGAGCTGACCCACTACTGTATGTTGGCAGCTGACAAATTCATCAGCCGATCAAAATTCCTTTCTCGGAGGAACGGACTTCGGTAATTTTGCAGATAGTTATGTAGCAAATTTGTATTTTTCAATGTTCAAAAAATTACTTCTCATCCAATTCCGTGCCATTCAAAGCATTATTATTGAATTAGTTATATATTTCCAACAAGGAATGAGCTAAATTAAATCCCATCAAAGGAATTATATGAAAAAGGTAGATCATCCCTTAATTAAGAGATTTCTATTTTAGTGTACCTTGCATCTAGGAGTAGTTAATCTCTTGCAAAGTTACCACATCATTACTATCATTCTATGCATGACATTCAACTGATTAATTCAAAAACATGTCTTTGAAGCAAATGGTAAGGAGTAAAAGTTGGTGGAAATTTTCCAATGTAGGAAGATAGGAAATATGGGGATAATTTTTTTTTAAGAATTTTATTTCCAAAATTGAAATTATTGTGAAGTTTGACAGTAAACACTTATTGTAGACTAGTGACCCATCTCTAGAGTCCTCCAATTCCAATCATTTGAGAATTATACTTAATCCTGAATACTACTTACTACTTTCTTCTCTCTACTATGGGACGTATGTCATAATCTTATGGGTGCTAACCTTGAAAAGGACAAAAAAACACATTCCAAGCCTTAGTACAAGTCTAAGGTTGGAAATAGCACCTACTACAAGTTGGGTAATAGGTGTACTTGTCAATTGATACTTGTACTTATGAGAAGTTTCATAAATATGTTTTCTAAATCAACTATTCAACAATTCTTCATCAGGTATAATGGTTGGGGTGAACTGACACCCTCACTCATTCTCGAGGGAAAATGCAATTTTTTATTTATTTACATGCATGACAAAATCTGCAAATTTTGAATTAATATTTGCAATTAGAGGTCTCAATATAGCTTGGTGAGGTGTAAGATGAATAAATCAAGCACGAAATAGGGGGTCATTTTTATTACTTGCATCGAGGGAATAATTTGGGTGGATGAACAAGCGGGTCAATTCACTCTAACCAATATAATTTGACTTCGTCTACTATCTGGTTACATCTCTTTCACATACATACAAATGAAAGTTTTCTATGTGAAATACAAAATAAGAGAAAGTGTCCTAATGACACCCAAAGGAAGATCGGGTCCTTTATACCTTGTATCTTTTATATAATCAAATTTAGATGTTAGGGTGGGTATGAGATGAAGGTTACAACAATAGCATACAACCCTAATCTACGTACTATGTTGTAATTGCATAGAATGATATATGCACTCCTTTAGCCTTTGTTGGCTTTATTACTTGTGTTTTCTTCACTTGTGGAAGTTTTCTATCTTTTATAAAAGACACACAAATATATCTAGTATCTTGTACAAAATAACAAGCACTAAATAGTGAAATTAGATTGTCCTTCACTAATTTCTTGATATTATACACTATATAAATTTTTATTGTTACTATACATACAAAGATGTTGTAAATTTTTGTCAACTTTAAACCATATGTGGCATGGATTTGCGCACTAGTTCATGCCAAACACTTGGTTTAGAAAATTGCATGCACCTCCATGCAAACTAGCACTGAGTTGTGAAGTAACTTTTTTGAAAGAAGGTAATCTAATTTCACTATTTTGTATAGATGTTGGGGTTGAGGTCTCAATAAAGTCTATAATCCTAAACTAGGGTCTATGGTGTAATTCAAGTCATATGGTCACTTCTTTAGCCTTTGTTGGCCTTGCTACTTGTATGTGTTATTTTCACTTAAGTTAGTTCCCAGTATCCTATGAAGTTTGCCTGCTCTTTTAGCTTTTGATTCCATATGTTTTGATTCCAAAATTATTGACTTATTCAATTGCATGGTAAAAGCCTTCATAAAACCTAAGGCTATCTAAACTTCATTCATTATTCCAAGTAGGTAGGTTTATGGCCCTCCAATATGGCAATATAGATAGCTATGCTCAAAAGTCTTAAGCTTCTAACTTCTCTTTTTTCATTGTTGTCACTTGTTCTAACATCATTTACATTTAGTGCATAATTAAAATTTCAAAGGCCCTCACCACTAGACCATCTCAAGAGGCTTCATTTCAAGATGCTTCATTTTAGCAATTGAAGAGGCTTCATTTCAAGGCTATTAACTCATAAAGCATGGATGAAATGTAGGTATTAACCCATAAAGGATGGAATCCACAATTGTAAATTAACTTCAAAGTCCACCACTTGGTATCTTTCGTTTTTCCACTACTTACAAGTAAAAATTTTTTATTTTATTCTTTAGATGAAATCACATGTTTAATATATGCCATAAAAATTTCAAATTATCATGAATGTTTGAAAAATAAATGAAAGAAATTCATATCAAATACAAAATATCTTTTAGAAATCTTAAAATTTTAGAATAGAAGTAAATTTTAGTATTAAACACTATGGTGTAACAAATTTTTTGAATATCATTTTATATTTAGAAGCATGGTTATAGCTCCTCAAACTTCCTTGACATGTTCATTTTTAGGAATTTTTCAAATTTTTATATAGGAGTAGAAACTAGAATTAGAAAAACAACCAACACCTACTAGGTGGATTATAAATGTTTTCAAGAGCTTATTATGAAGCTATAGGAAATGGATGAAGTACATCCAAGTATGTCAAAAATCAAATTTTGTCTATTTTTCAACTATGCAAGTAGTGTAATCACTCAATGCTTCATGAACATTGTATCAGGTTTTCAATGAATTCAACAAGGGAAGGGAAGAAAAAAAACTTAGAAAAATGAAGATGTAATGTTTAGGTTCTACTCATACCATAACTTATTTTGCTAGAAAAGTTCAAAAGCTACATCTATATTTCTTCCAAGACTCATGAAGGATTTCAACTTCATTCTATAGAACTTGTTGAAAGCAAAAGAAATCATTTTGACTGTCACAATTAAGTTCTAAGGAAAATAAAATAGAAGTAGTGATATACACCATTTGAAATCAAGGAAAAAAATAGTATGAATTGGGACTAAAACCTTAAACATCAAAGTGGACGTTTTGTGTCCTATGGATGACACAAAATCTTTCTATTTGGAATAGAAGCATAACATTCAATAGCTCCACAAGAAGGATGTGGAATATTCCACACCCCAACACCCTCCAGTCCAATTAGCTACAGATGCAGATTGTTGGGTGTGGAATATTCCACACCGTCTTCTCTAAACAAAGGCCATGTCAAGATGGCTATTGAATGTTATGAGTTCAACTATTCATCCTCAAAATTTTGTGTGAAAAGGGGAAATCTTCTACTTTGATTCCCATGGTATTAAAATGGACAATTTCCACGGTCACCAATCCATCCTTTAACGATTAATGCAGTGGACACAATTTTGATAAATTTGCACACAAAAATTTGAATGAGAATCATCTGTTCTTCAATATGAAAAATACTACTTGACCACTTCAGTTCTTGACGTCCTTGTAGGGCTGATCCATTGATAATACAAAATGAGTGGAGTGCAGAGGTTGACATAATACTAAAATCAATCCCTCAACAAATGAAATAATCTGAAGCAAGGCAGAGTAAGTAACGACGGCAGAATTACAATGATTGGGTTCATAATTTTTTCAAAGAAGCTTCAAATCACAAATGATTGTTTGAAGGTATCCCACATTAGGGATTTTCTTACTCCAAGCTGCGTAAGTATCACATATCCAACTCATTAATGAATATTTAGCTGTTTCTAATACCTTGAACACTGAAAMCTTATAAAATGATTTTGTTGATGATGAAGGATTTAATGGTTAATAAGCAGCCTTCCAACGTTTCTTTGACCACTCGCTACACCACACTACATTGGGAACCCAAAGATAGAAGATTATAATAGACAGTACCTGGTCAAAAATTCCTCGTGGATGCTGAAATCTGCGTAACCTCACACCTGCTCAAAACAATGAACTAAGAAACTATGGGAGACTATACCTGCCGTGAGGACCTACGGAAATCATGAAGTCCTATCTAACGTACAGAGGATCCTCGTGTCTTTAAAAAAACAAAAGGTCAATGATATYAACCCCTCGGGAATCCCTGTTTTCTAATCAGCCCTGCACAGCCATATCACAAAMGCTTCCCGCCTCCACTCCATAGGATTTGAGATTTATGAAGAACCTCAAAGGTYTTCATCTTCTCATTGAACCTGAAGGGAAGAAATCCTATAGTATTGAGGTTTCCTACTCCAGGTTCTCTTTAGTACAAGCAAAATATAGATAAACATGGTTTCTAAACTAGTACTTGAACAAGCTCTCCACATCTGTTTTCCCTTGAAAAGAACTTCACAAGCTGCATGTAGGTTGGGACCTAGAGAGTAAGAATTGGAGAGTACCCTCAAGTAGATTTCAGCTTCAAGTTTGACGGTGATCTCACAGTGTGATTCGTTTCTGGCGACTCCTCTGAGATGGACCTGTCCTGCATCTCCCCATTCAAAGCCTTGCTGCCATTGCGCCTCTCTCTGAAGGAATTGCGCGACGACAGCACCCCAGTGAGTTTCCTTGAGCTGTGCGTTTCTTCTAAAGGCTCAATAATATTTCCAGGAACAGGTGCCACAAGGGACAGACGAGAGGTGACGTAGGCCATGAGCTCTTCCCGGTTAGCAAAAGTGAAATCCAAGTGAGCAAACTCAAACTCGGAGAAAGAAGCTTGGCAACCTGCAGCTTCCATGATGTCAAAGTGTCTCTTCACCACGGCGGAGGGGATGAGCTTGTCCTTGCGCCCAGCCACTACATCCACAGGAATATCAATYACACTGTAGTTCGCACCAATATCGAGTGGAGAAGGAGTCCCGTAGGCCTTGAGATTCAGTTCCTTGCTGCCGAAATCGTACATGATAAAGCGGTTGGTTCGAATCATCTGGCAAAAATGCACAGCAACGCGGACCGCCAGCCCGGGCATGTCGTTGGTGTTGTAGTGAGAAACTCCAATRGCGCCCACCCAATTGGAGCTATCTCCACCGATAAGGTAGCTCAGTACGGCTTGGGCYAAGCCTCCCAATGCAGGATAGTTCTGGAAGTCCCTGGATAATTTGTTGAAAAGACCTCGAAACAACCGGGTGGGGATGTACAGACCCGGCATAAACAGACACAGAAAAGAAGCAACAAGTGGGATCACGTACTGAAAGACCTTGATAGAGAAGGGGGCAACGTTGTGGAATCCAGCTGGAGAAAGGAGGATTAATCTTGACAGGTAGTGGGGCTGGTTTGCCAGGCGTCTGGTCACCACGTACATCAACATTGCAGCACCCCCCATGCTGTGGGCTACCCCGCACAATCTGTAAGGGAGCTCCACGGGATCGTAATCCACAGCTTCCGAAATTTCGCCATTCTTTGTCGTTGAATGAGGAGGTAGCTCCAGCATTTTGAGTTCATGTATCTTGGTGATCATAGCTGGAATGTCTTGTGTACCATGCTCGTTTAGGGAAAAGTTCCAGTACCTGTACAAGTTCGACAGATGGTTACCAACACCGTAAGAACAACAGGAGCATTTGTCCGCGTATCTCAATTGTGAACCATCTCGTCAGAGGTGCTCTAGGAAATGCATTACAATCTGGAAGGGTTTTACGTAGCGACGTTCTATAGAAAACCTCTGATGAAGTGAATTTGGTTTAGCAGAAAGAATATACGACCTAAGGACATACTCGTAAAATAGCACCCGAAGTACAAATTTCTGTGACGCAGCTGAACTGTTCACCCTGACCGAATAAGGACTTTGGTGTGTACTGCAAGTGACCTCAAAAGCTCCATAGCTCAAAGGCTTGGAAAGAGTGGACAYCTACGACATGGCAAGGTGCCCAAAACCTACTTTTGAGGTGAGATATGCTTATCCACATGTTCCCTTGATGCTAGACCCCGCAAATTGCCCAGATATACATCGTAACCTGTACAGAAAATTACATATCAGCTTTACATCAGAAACTTAAGAACTAAGTTGTGATAGGAAGGGAAGTCAAGTTGACTTGCACCTTTTTCTCTCACACAATATCCCCCCCTCTTTTAGTGACAACCACAACTGATTTCTGAAGGAATTTCACCAATTTCTGAAGCAAACTGACTTTCCGAATCATGAGATTGATATCACAGAAGAGTTTTCAGAACCAGGAGGGTTGCAGACGTTTTCACAACATCAGCAAGAGATTTCCCGTAAACCTTATTTGTTACCTTGGTCAAAAGCTGCAAAGGCTTGGGATCCAACGACTCCGTTAGAGACCCACCTGTGACGAAACAGAATATAGTGAGTATGACGCAAGGAAGATATTCTTATTTCCAGATTTTCAGCAGTTACGCTAGCTTATCTTCAAGAACCTAAAGGTCGATAAGGAATCTATAACGAAGGACTTGACGGTAATTYAGATGCTGCTCACCCGAGTGAAGAATCAAACATTCCATGTTGTAGAAAAACTACCTTTCGAGACTCCCGCCTGCAAGAGATGTAACATCATAAGAAACTAACATGGCTTCATGGCTCTCATGATTGCATTGATGCATTAATCGCCTTTCATTATAAGGCTTCCGAAAAGTCACTAAAAAAAATAATTCAATGTAAGGTGTAAACATGATGCATTGCCTGGACTGATTTCAAACCAGATACAAGTCAAACTGACTTCCATCCTAGTAACTTGAACATAATGATCTAGACAGACATAATCTGCTCCAGGTGCGATGACTTTACCTCGGAATTCTCTCAAGCAGGAGGACATAACCGTCTTCTGTTGTGACACGATATGCCTCATACGGATACCTGCAGGATGCATCAAAAAATACAAGAACACCTGTTTGTGATTCACTGTACTTTACAATACACATGATGACATTTCGAGTAGCTGTGCTTGCAGACCAGTGACAATACTTAGAGTCAACTACTCGTCTATTTTCTGATTAAAAAATAACGRGGCCAAAGAGTAGCATATGAAGGTCATCACCTAAGCGAAATACGGTATCCAGGGAAGTAGGAACTAACCCCAATCTTGTGATGATATCCTGACAWGTGCGATTATCTGTATTCAGAGACTGTTGTGGAACCTCCCTCTGCTTTTGAGGATGCGGGTCTGAGTCACCTAATGTGGCCATGTGAGCGAGATCTGTGTCATCGTAGCTCGTATCACGAAAGAAAGCCCAATGAAGAAACTCTCTCAGCGTATTGAATGGCGAGAGAACATGGTGGACAATGTTACGCACCACTTCAAACACGCGCTCTATGAGAAGCTCCATCACAAGTTGCAAATCCTGCAGAGTATAAATTGCGTCAAATGAACGGACATAAGAGGAGAAGAAGCTTCTTCTATGGACGACAAGACCTCAAAATTAAAACTCATGATCCGTGCGACACTCCTAACACTCTACTTGCGCTTTTGGGGGGAGAATGTACCTCAATGATGCCGCGTCTGCGATCACCTACAGATTTTGGCACTGCGAATTCTCTGCTCCCACTGAGACGGCGAGCCAACTTTCTGAAGCCCCCCGAGTGAAAACTGCGAGTTTCTGGAATACCCTGCAGTCGGCCTGATCCCTGATAATCTGACCGCCTGTCACTTCAACCTATCAGCAACAATTTCAATGCCGCAATCTCCTAGAAATTCCAAGGTTAACAACTAGCTCTAGCACAACCATGAAGACCCAAAGTGACGGAAATTACACTAAGGTGGAGCATACTGTTTGCGTCCGTTCAAGCATTCTAACCAAATACATACGGTCTGCTTTCATCGGGTGATAAGTATAGGGCTCACTAAAGAGATCACTTTGGGTACAGCAGCCAAACTCTCTTGAGATAAGTATTTATCACTATGGATGAATTTCTTATGCATTCTGAAAGCGGGAGGTTGTAGATCACTATAAGAGACAGTAGACAATCCCATTTCCATTCAATGATCGGTGGCCATAGACATTTAGCAAAGTCAAGCTTACACCACCCGCTTCTACGTCCAACCAAGAATATGAATAGATGCATTACTGTCGATAACAGGGGTCAGTGTAAGAGACGGGGTTCTAATATCCTCTACCTTAAAATTGCATTATGAGTTTCCCATTCCTAAACCCGGTAGTATCTTATCTTCAAGGGAAAAGTTGAAGTGAAAGGCACAGCAAACATGAGACCGAGAGAGCCAACGTACCAAATGCGACACCAAAGCCATAGTGGCCAGAACATCCACAATAGTAAGCGCTGCAATAGCGTTTTATTTCGAGGGTGGCGTCTTCCTGAGCTACCAGCTCGTGACAAATGGGAAGTTTCGGAGCAGGRAGAAGGTGGAGCCGTGGTATCATGCTCTTCAACCCTGGATTCAYGCTCAGCTTCACTGCCTGATTCACTGTCAGTGTCATACTCGGTTACAAACCTGTTAAATGACGACACTCCCCTGCACATCACACATTCCTCCTCAGACATGTTATCGAGAACCTCGTGACACACACCGAAAAAAAGACGAAGAAAGTAAACAAGGACATTAAGATTCARGGTTTCTGAAAACGTACTCCTCCATCCACCGCGGCATGCGAGGGCCTCGAAATGCGGAATGCGACTCAATTCCATCCAATGCTGGGCCYTTTCCTGGAAAGAATGTGAGTACCAACACTGAAAATCCATTGATTGCCCGAACTGCGTTCTGAAACGACTCTTGCGTAAATGTTTTAATTGACCTGCAGTTTCAAAGACACCATTGTCAATCCCCTTTCTGGACAATCATCCACTCACAACACGCAGCAACCTCATAATGAACCAACATCCTAGGGCACCTTCCGAATTTCACGAGCATTCATAAGAAATACCACAATATCACGAACTCTGAATCTACCACTCCGATTCAGARAAATTCACCTACTAAACCCCCAAGAATCGAGGCACAAGGATTCAGACGTAATTGGCAGATTGCAAAAAGTGTAGAAGAATCCACATCGATCTCAGAGAATGACAGCAATAATACGATCTTTCAAAACCTAAATCCTCGTCCAAAACAAAAACTGGTTCTATTCCTCGCCGTTACAGAAAAACAAATCCGCTGTTCAATTCTTTCATGACTTCCCTGATCACATTCCAGTGCCATCCTCCTTGTGGTGCGAAGTAGGGTAAAACGTCAAAGACTATGAAATTGATCTCGCAAACCTCATGAAATCGACCAAATACACCACTTGAATAGAACCGTGAAGTGATGGACACTCACTCTTTGGCGTTCCCTAAAACGGTATCTGCAAGCCTCTGCATCACCCTAACCGAAATAAAGAAGTAGCTCCAATCACAGCTGCACTTGAAAGTGATTCGCCACAAGCTGCGAGAATCTGCAAATGCAAGAGCGGAGAGATTTGAAGCGGGGAATTCAAAGGGGGAATAGCAAATGGACAGGAGCTGGAGAAGAGCAACAAGCTGGAAAGAAGAGAATCGGGACGGAGGCTGTCTTGGTGGACGGCGACTGGGTAGACGGCGGGTGGCGCCGTCGCCGTCGTAGCGCCATGGACGGCGTTCTCAGTTGTCCAGTTGTCCAGTGATTCCAAGTGCTGAGTTGTCTCCACGTGGAATTTCAGCAGTTGGTCGGAAATTGCTGGAATTCAACGTAGATCCCGTCCAGTGGAGTTTCCGTTCACACTGATAAGGTGGAGGCATCCATTCCCAAAACTACTCCCAAAACTCTATTGTATCCTAAATCAATCTTGAACATATGTTCAATTTGTATAGCATGTTACTTATATAAATGCAAGAAAAAAGGTTTGGGGTAGAATGTCTTTGAACTAAAATCACAAATTTATAGCATATTTATAGATATCCATAACATTCTTAATCCTTATAAGAGTCGCCTTTGAATAGCGCCTTATGAATGCTTTCAAGAACTTACTAATGGAGCTAGATGAAATAAAATGAAGAACATCTAAGTATGTTCAGAAGCAACTCAAGTTGACACTTGGTGTTTGAATTCTTGGATTTTAAAAAAATAATTAAAAAAATAAACTAAAGCTTGAATTTTAAGTGTGAGACTTTAATTTTGTTAATCAAGGCTTTCATTGACACATCTTCCTTGCTAGCTCATTTAGTGACCCTCTAGCTGACTATACCCTCCCATCCTCCTATCCCAAACTTTGATCCAAATGCTAATTCAAGAATGAATCATGATTTCCAAGATATTCCAATGCATCAACTCTTTCTTTGACATTGATGACTCCTTTCACATTTTGACTTTGAGAATCAAAGAATTGGTATTTATCAACTATTATAATCCAATATAAATCCTACCAGCCACCTTACAACTAAGGGTTTTTACCCCCAAAACCATCATTTTTTTAATCCTATTTTTAATGACTATTATTAGATTGGTCAAATTTTCATTTTGTCAATCAAAGGGAAGTTCCAACGCACCAAAGAAAACAACATTTAGCTATCGTGTACCAAAATTGTGAAGGTTCAAGGTGTGTTTTGGTAAATGTTTTTAGCTAAAACCGTTTCTTCCACGTAGGTACATATTGATTATTTGGAGATGTACACCAAAAGTGACTATGGCAGTTTTAATTAACCCCTAAATGCCTAAGGCCTGTTTATAGCTTTTAGAAATGTAAGACATGTTAGAGATTACACTGGAAAACAAAACACAACAATATCACGTATGAGTTGAAAGATTATAATATTTAACCAAGAGGGTGTCAAAACTACAAAAAAATTTCAATCCACTGTTTGCATGGTGAATCTAAAAAGTTTGTCAATCAAAATATATGAGATTATAGGGCCCAACATGTACAATTCCAATCAATTTATAGCTTCTCAAAATCTACTCTACATTTTTCTTAAATGAATTTCTTATGTGATTTTGTCTCCAAGATCTAGTGTATTTGAGGCTCATTTCCAAGAGCCCTCAACACTGGGAAAAGTCAAGATTACATAGGGTACCCTTACACAAAATCTTGAGTAGAAAAATCGTGGTCATTTATTTTCCAAATTGGATTTTTGATGCTGAAGCTAGACCTTAATAAGCATCTACCAAAAATACAAACTAATATAAATAGCAACTTGGTTAGGTTTTTTTCAACTTCAAAATTTTGTCAACACCACATTTGGGTGTCTTGAGCATTTAGGAGTTAACCCCTAAAGTCCCAAGTGTCCCCCAAGGGGACACTTGGGATTTTGGGCACGCTCGTGTGATCTCAATTTTTGACATACTTTTTTGAAACATTTTTTGACAATAGAAAACCACATTAGCTTTCTGAAAATATAATTTTTGTCTCAATCGGTGCCCGGAGGCAAAAGTTATGCCATACTATGCATAAATTTCAGTTCGTTGGGCAAAACAAAAACATCACTAAAATATGAATTTTTTTTTTTTCTCAAATATTATATTTTTGTGTACATCTGAAGCTTTGATTCATTCTATTTGGCCTAATATTGAGAAAGTTATGGACAATCTTGTTTCTCAGGCTATCTAAACATCCTCTTGAAAAAATAACTAATACGATTCATTTATAAATGCAATTTTTACAATTTTTCAAAAAACATTGTTGGACAAGGTTAAGGTTACTTGCCAAAACAATCTCACCGTTTGGAATTATTGTGTTTCAATCCCATCTTAGAGCTATTAACCATTTAGTTTTTTTTCGATTTTGGACCTACTTGTACTTAACAATTTTTTAATGAGTGAATGTTTTTTTTCTTCCCCTAATCCTCAAATTGAATGTTCAACACATAAAATTTTAATTTCAATCTCAGTAGATCAAAATAAATTGATTAGGAAGCTTCAAAGCCAAAAAATCTACTCATAGAATGTATAAAAAAAGCTTGCTTTTTTCACTTTAAACGCAGATATCTTACGATCTATGTAGTTGAACGTCGTGAAAATTTTCAAACCCATTCATATACTAGTCTAGTGCAACATTCTATGGTTAGATATGCAAAAAAATTGAAAACTTTGAAAACTTTGCACATTGCAATAGAAATGGCAGTTTTGAATGGATTTTGAGAGAAAAAAGGCCTTGGGACTGCAGGGGTTGAGCAGGGTGTAAATTTGGGCGTACATCCACCTATCAAATGAAGCAGGTGGGTGGTCAACATTGTTCTCAAGTTGGTTAATTATATAAGCTTATGTCCCCACTAGCACCGACTTTCAATCCAGCAAGACTTTTGATGAGTCATGTCCCAGGTCTATTTTGCCCTGTAAAAACTTAATTTCAGTACGAGGCCATTTAAGACGAACTTCATTCTTTCTTCGCTTTTTTTCATTTGAATGATTGACCCCCATGGCATGGCAAGTGTTGAAAGTGGTCGCTCATTTAATTGATTAAGGGCGGACAGACCAGCATCGTTCAATCAAACTGAGATGGAATGGAAGTGGAACGCAGTCACAAGCTCTCAACCTACCAGTCATCACATGAACAGAACTCTGTGATGATGATCGTTGCCTAGTGCAACCACATTGAATTATTGAAGAGTGCAATTTTACCATATGTTTTAAGTTGTCGCAAGGGAATAGAAAAAAAGTGAATTAGTTAATAGGGGTAGTCACACCTCCTCCAAGAAGARGGATTCTCTGAACTCAAAGAAATTGGCTAGACTGAAAGTGGGGCTAATGACAAGCTGTTCCATGTGAAGAAGGTGGGACACCTCTTTTTGTTGTTTGGAGCAATTCATAGAGAATCCGAGACTTGCAAACCTCAATGGGAGCTCCGCAAGCCATGCACAACCACATTATTCTTCGAGAACATTTTTTCACCTCTGGAGGAGAAGAAACGGCACTCACAATTCTCAAAAAATGCTAAAACTGCACGCTATCGACAACCACATAGAGAGTGCCGCGTCTCAATTCTCGGGGAACTGGACCAGGGGTGAAGAAGGTGTGATTACCCTGTAATGTCGTTTCAACGAACTTAATGATATCTTTGCTTGAATATGTGCCAAAAAAAGGAGCCTTTCTTGTCGGGAAAAGTTGGTCTGAAGTCTGGAGAAACACAAACAAAGCGGGAGTTAATAGGACTGCGCACATGGATCAAGGTGAGCCATGCTTACGACCCCCACCCTCATGAGCCAGTTCACCCCGATGAAGTATCGGGGCAGCTGCGTCGGGGGTCTTTTGCCCTGCCAGGGGTGATTTTTCCAAGGCGAGGGGTAATTTCAAGGCGGGGGTCAAGCAAGGAGGGTTAACTCAAGTTACAAAAGTGGGTGAAAATGCCATGAAGGTTGTTGGTCTCACAATTTTTGCGCCCACCCCCGTGAGCTCTGCCAGCGGCTCACCCGGCCTTTTCGGCCCTTACCTGGGACGTCGGACGCCTCCGTTTGCCCTCATGTGCGCAGGGCTAATGTTGGATATGCATGCACGGATGTTAGACTTCGATATGAAAACATGTGTAAGGTAGTCTAATGGTAAAGAGCGACCTTTTTAAGAGCTAATTGCATTTGGGAAGAACCTAAACCGTTAGATGTTTTTTGGACCATTTAGAAGACTGCAAGTTCCCAGGCTATGGGAATGCATTGTGAATTCTGGGAACTCTACCRGAGAAGCAGTCTAACGTGGCCGAGAGACTGCCACATTAGATAATATTAATTAATTAATTTGTTAATTAAATATTAAATATTTAAAAAATCTTTTTATAGATCAGTTTTTAGTTTCTTTATACTTTCTAAGATTTTTGAATCTTTTTTTTTTTTTCTTTTTAAATTCAAAATTTCAGACCAGCAATTGCCGGCTCTGAGCGCAGAACAATTTCGAGGGAACAACCCCAAACAATCTCTTGCCGGCTGAAAAAACAGCTAATGTGCTTGAAACAATTTTGAGAAATTTTTTGTAGGAAGGAAAATGGAATCGGTTTTTAACCGAAGTCATTTTGTGCTTTTAGTTATGAATTTTTGAAGTTGAAACACTATAATCATTAAATGCTATCACTTCTTGAATTGTACACTTTTGGTGCACTGAAAAGAAAAAAAAGAAAGAAAAAGTGTGCTACCTATGTGTCAATGGTCACTTTTAGAGCATTCTAGCTACCTTATTTCCTCCGTCTCCTAAAAAAATCCGTAGTACTCCCACGGTTGCCTATGAGAAACCACTAATTAATTCTTGAGATAGAAGGAGTAACTTATTATGGAAATTCATGCTTGGACTTTCGCAATGCATTTCTAAGGTACTAGAATGACTGAAATTATTTGATAGCAAAGTTGTGTCTTGTTGTATTTTAGAGGGTATAGTATTTTAGAGGGAATAGTCACTCAATGTGTTAAAAGCATCCATTAATAAAATTGAAGCCAAGCACCTTAGTGTATTTTTTAAATTACTTTTTCGAAATCCAAGAATTCAACTTCCAGTGTCAACTCAAGTTGTCAACTAAAGATACAAGATAATTTGCACCCTTGCCTGCAAACATATAATTATGTAGACATGTTTTTTTTATTGCGGTTGTACATGTATCATAACATTTAGTAGCCTTCAGAGAGGATGCCTTTTCCTTTCCACAATCCTCATCTTTGAAATTCATCCCCACCTAATTAATGTAAGCTTCAGTGTTGGTGTTGGAAGAGTGACGGTAACTTACATTTATGATGCGCTGCATATTTTTTTGCTAATTTTAGGACAAAACATACAAATCAAGAAAGTGGGATTTAGTTCATAGATATCATTGTTTTCATCATCTAATCCTTCACTTTGTTTAAAATGCCATCCATATTTTGTGTTTTGAGGTGAGAAGACAATTCCTTATATACATGTGGGGTGGTAGGAGGTAAAACAAACATTGTGGGATATGTATATTAAAATTACTAAGAACTCAACTGGTCATAGATGAGTCAAATTAAACCATAAATTGTATTTAAGGTGTAATTTCAGACCTCATTTAGGCATGGTAGAATAATTTTTTTCAAAAACTTAGAACCAAGAAAAGCTAGTAAATTAAATTAATTTTTATCTCCCAAAATCCGATTGAGATTTCAAACCTCCAATTAAAAGTTATGGACAAATTTTAGAGAGGGTTTGGAAGGGACAATTTCTTTGATATTTTCAAGCATCCTCTCTGAACCAGTTAGACGCCAACTGCTATTCTAAATTTCATCATCCACTCGAGAAATAGCTACACTAAATAGTGAAATTAGGTTGCCCCTCACTAATTTCTTAACAGTTGATACAATATAAATATTCATTGATGTTGTACAAGAATGCGCTAGTTACTAACTTTTGAATTGGGTATTGTCATAATTGGGAATCATGAACTTCTATGTGTACAAATGGAAATATATGTAAAACTATGTGTTAAGTTTAATGGCTTGTAAAGTAGTTTTTGGGAGGTAAGGCAACTAAATTATTCAAGCAACCTAATCTCACTCTTTAATGTAGTCAACTGCACATTGACTACACTAAAGATGATATTTAGTGTTTAGTAACATTTAGTGTTTTTACCCCCCGACTAGCTACAACACTAAATCTAAACTTGTCCACACGTATTGTTAGACTTGAATGCGCCGCCTTCTCCTTCCCTAGAATTGCTTGGGTTCTCAACTTCATTGAATGTTGTTGTTTTGCATGTACTTCCTGAATTTTCGAAATTCACAAACACTAAATTCAAACATGTAACTTTTTGGCTAGTCTCTCAAATCACCGTAGTTCACATTTAGTGTTTGAATTGACATTTAACCCTTAAACGACGCCGCGGACGTTTATTGTCCTTTCGATGACAAAAAACTCATCTGGTGAGCGGACACTCACTAATTTTCATCCGTTCCTTTTTTGAAAGTGACCACACATGTGTCAATCATCATGGGAAGTTGAATTTAGTGTTTTTAATTGCTTCCATATTTTTAGGTAGCCCTAATTCTACGAGCATAGCAAAGATTTTCACATGAAAGTGTTTTGTGCCACGGAGCCCTTCTCGCAATTTTTGAATGGGTAGCATGAGGTATTGGTTTGTACAATTTATCCAAAGCTAAACATGTGTGTGAACAATGTTTTTCTCCTTGGTCAAGCACTACATATTGCACCCCGCCTTCGCCCGCGGTGATAGGTCAGTCCTTTAAGGGTTAATGTTACTTACTTTCATAGGGTGATTGGCTTTTAGTGTATGCCTTCGTATTTGGTGTACAAGACACTAAATATCATCATTAGTGAAGTCATAAGCTCACAATGACCACTTGCCCTCTCAATATTAACCCCTAAAGGACCATTGTCCCCTCAGGGGACAAATGAGATTTCAGGCAGGTACCTACAGGCTGAATTTTTTATGTGATTTTTTGAAACTTTTTTTGGAGATAGAAAAACTGATGAGCTTCATGGGAATATAATTTTTTTTCAATCGGTGCCCGGGAACAAAAGTTATGCCCAAATAAGCTCAAAACTAGGGAGACCGGGCAGCAAAAAAAAATTTGCAAAAATTTATGGACAATCTTGAGTTTCGGGCAATGACAATATCTTCTTGAAAAAATAACTTGTAAGACCCAAGATTGTCCATAACTTTCTCATAACAAATCCAAATGAGATGAATCAAAGCATTCCAGATATACAAAAGTATAATCTACGAGGGAAAAAAAAAATTTTAATTCAAATTTTTGCAAAATTTTTTTGTTGCCCGGTCTCCCTAGTTTTGAGCTTATTTGGGCATAACTTTTGTTTCCGAGCACCGATTGAAAAAAAAATTATATTCCCACGAAGCTCATCAGTTTTTCTATCTCCAAAAAAAGTTTCAAAAAATCACATAAAAAATTCAGCCCGTAGGTACCTGCCCGAAATCTCATTTGTTCCCCGAGGGGACAATGGTCCTTTAGAGGTTAAGACCCACACATTTCCTTATAAAATATTTTCTTACAACCCTCCATATATGTTATACATTGACATTGATATGAATATAAACATGGTCACGGGACAGCTGGGGGCACAGTGTATGGATACAAGATATGCCGATATGAAATACGATACTAGCATTTTGGATACAATATGATGTATGCATATGATATATTATAGAGATATGGCATACGAATAAGTAACACAATCACATATTCCATATTTATTGTGATCACATATATCTTTTTTATCACACATATTTTGAAAAAGGATATAGGCCTAGTTATTGGTGTAGTTGGAATTCATGAATATCCACATAACATTCTTAATCTTCATTGGGGTCCCTTTTGCTCCTCAAAATCTGGCCCCCCTAGCAACCAATCATGATATCTCCAGTTTGACAGCCCACTCTCTCCCAACCATGCCAACCAATGAAATTGCTTCTATTATAACTAAAATCCTCCCCCATATAGCGGAGGATTATACCTCCACATGGGGGAGGATACACACCCAATTAAGAATGTCATGCCATGTGTACAAGTGGGAGTATTTGTAGAAATATTTATTGACTTTGATGACTTGTAGAGTAACTTTCTCGGGGTAAGGCAACCTAATTGTAAAGGCAACCTAATTTCACTATTTAGTATAGGGACACAATTAGGTGAGTGCAGGGTACAAGAATGGGAACAATTGTGCTAATGGGTGTTTCTACCTTAGGGTTGAACATGAAGTTTGTGATGGAGACATGGCCAGAACTCAAGTTGACTGTAAAGTTTCTAAACTTTTTACTAAATTTTCAATCAGAAGGATTAACTTTACTTCAGCTTACAGCAGGACTGGCTTCCTGCAACTTTACTTAACTTAACTTCCACTGATTTCTGCAAGTAACTTAAGTTAAGTTTGGTCACATGCAATTTTCATGCAAGAACTGAAACCATTCCATTTTCATTTGTCAAATCTCGGACGTCACCGTCAATTGTGGTAGTAACTGAAGTTTCTGTTGCCTGCAGATTGGAATGAATGAATGATAATTATTCAAAATGGGCAAGTTCGTTTGCAACGGACACATAAGATTCAGTAGCAAGCATGGTCTCTGCAGCAGGGCTTTTATTTTCAGTTTCTGAGTATCGCCTTAAAGGCGAAATTATGAGATATTTTGGAGTTGGGGTGGCGACATGCTGTCTTCTTTGGGTTCTTTTTAGTGGCGATATTTACGGAAAGAGAATTCTGGCTACAAACATTTTTTTTTCATCCTTGCAATGGCGATGTAATGCTGTAACATAGTGCATATAAGGCTACGACTTACACACGGGAAGTGCAGACATGGCGATTCCAAATAATGCATGATAGAATGAATGGCGAAATGTTTGTGCAAAATGGAAATTAGTAAATATTACATGGCGAGAGAGTATAACAAATGAGTGCACTGGAAAAAAAGGAGCATTTACACACTAAAATTGGACTCCCTAACGCACGAGACTTGCAAACATCCACGCACACTCCGATGCCTCAGTAAAAATGTGCCTAAACTAAAAAGGAAAAACTCAAACTTTTATAAATAATCTACCACACGGGACCTACACACACACACACACTCCAATGCCTCAATAAGAATGTGCACAAATATTGAAGAACAGATAATCAATCACAAGTATTTGACCACATATGTGATGACATTGCAAACCACCACAACCTACACATAGACAAAGAACCTCCGATGCCCCAGTAAGAACGGCATACAGAACAGGTGCAATGAAAACAACCTGCGTCATACAAGTACAAAACCAGTAGAGTGCTCACAAGTACGAAAATAAGACAACAAACAAAAACTTAGTAGCATGAACAATAGAACATGTAAGGTTAGTCTACTCAATGCAAGGCTGTTGCAAACATCTGCGCCAATCCTGCAAGAAGTAAGACCCCACATAATCAAATTTCGGGTCAAATTCATGAAATTAGCTGAATAAATAAAAACAAAAGGTCCCTTACAAAAATCACTACCAACCAAATTAGGTAGCTCACTCTGAAAATTTAGTGGCTCCATGACACTAACCTGCATTCTTGAAGAACCATGCTAGGATTCAGTCAAGGTACATAACTAGTAAGTGGTAACTAGGCGTGGGACAAGTAATGTCCTCTCTCTTCTGTCTTGAACCACTCTTCAAACACCCTCTGATATGGGAAACTCTCCAAAGTGAACACTTTTTGGGAGTACATTCCCACGGCCACCTCCAAGTTCTCTACTAAGGTTGCTCTCAACTTCGACTTGAGGAAAGAAAGGGACGAAAATGTCCTTTCATCCTCCACAGATCCTATCACATGTGTGACAGCAATCTCCACAAGCTTAATAAACTCTGAGAAGTTCTTGGTCAAGCTATTATTGCCTTAGTGAGCGGATTTAGGTAAAACGGGGGAAGCATCGTTGCACGGGCGTTGGACTTCATGCACATTTTGAATAAGCCACGCTGTGACATAAGCAAGTTCCTGTTGATCAACGGAGGTAGTAGCAGTTTGTCACTGCCGACCCCAAGTACCTTCCCGTGTCCATATGTATCCATCAAAACTCGCAAGTGTCCATCGAACTATGCTTCAGCATTACCCTCACACCAAAATTGAGGGTACATAATCCCCAGGGCACTCATAACATTCTGAGCTGGGAAGCGGCTATCGAGCTCTTCTATCAACTTGTTTGCAGCCCCTACCACAATACAAAGAAGGCAACCACATTTAGAGGTAAGTTCAATCTATCAAGCATATGAAGCATACATTCCAGCTACCAAGCATATCAAGCATGCAGTCAAACTACCAAGCATACATTGACAAGGCTATGAAGCACTTCAATTCAGGTGTATCACAAGGGAAAAAAATACATGAAAGCAAGGGAAACAAGCAAAACAAAGGAAGCAAATAATTGAAAGCAGATTATAGGGTTTAGGGAAATCTTACAAGTGCATTCTTCTTTCACCTTTCGAAACACATCGGCCCACACAGTCCGGTCAACATGAGCTAGTTTACGCTCTGCATGTATTTGTTCTCCGTGACAAACGAAGACAAGTACCGTTGATCCATCATTGAGATCAGTGATCCATTTTAGGTGAATCTACTCATGGCTACAATCCAACAAATTCTGGAAGGACCAAAATTCATCAGTAGAAAAAAAAGTGGCCGGATCAACATACATGCTGTGTAAAGATGCTTGGCAGATCTTCACTGCTGCTATGAAATCGCATATGAAGACATCACGCTTCTGTGCAAAATTCACAAGAGTGTCCACTGCATCCAAGAGGGGCAACAGTGCCACCATGTCCAGAATAGTGTAGGGGTCCAGTAAGAGCAAAAGGCAGGCTTGATCACAGGAAAACAAGGAATACAAATCAGTCAAGGAAATATCCGCATCGGAAGCAATCATCAAGTACCGAACAAAAGCAAAACAACCAAGCAAAAAAAGAAAATACAAATGGTAATTGCAAAAAGGTCAATACCTCTGCCTTGTCGTTCTGGTCCAAATCTACGGTCATGGTGTAAATTAGAGTGCGGTACTCTGCGAGCAAGCGACGGAGTGGCTCTATGAAAGAGACCCAATGAGTCCCCACTCGTTTTAGCATCTTCAGCCCTTTTGTTTCTGTTAATTCTGCCAATGATTTGAACTGGGTAAAGCATTTGGGGCTTCTATTAAAGTAGGCATGAGTGACTTGGAGCACCTTCCCAATGGATTCAAAGATTCCCAGACTCTCCAAAGTTTTGAACGCGAGGTTACATCTATAAGCCACACAATGAACGCCATGGCAAAAAGGAGCATATTGGCCCTTGATCTTCACAGTAACACCAGTACAAAGACCAGAAAGTGTAGATGCACCATTACAGCTGAAGCTGATCAACTTCTCGGCCACCATTTTAGTATCCAAGCCACCGCCAGTAGACACAGCGTCAACAATCAACTTGGTCAAGTTTTTAGCATTAGAAGCACACTCCACTCATTGCAATGCCACGAGCAAGGGGACCCTCACCCAATCACATACGACGTAACAATGGACGGACATGTATGAGGCGTTATCCAAGGCAATAACCTCATCTACTGTCATGGCAAGAAAGTTAGCCTTCTCAATGAGCCTGTGAATCTCCTGCACCACAATCTTGTACATGAAAGAAGCCATAACCCATCCACTATTATCACACCATTGAGCAAAAGGTAGATCCGGAACAACAAGCAATTTGTACAGACTTCGACGCGACTCAAACTCGACCGTTGGACGACCATTCTCCAAGACTTGGAACAAGGTTGCAAATTGAACCCGTTTCCGACGGGCCTGCACTGTGGTACAGTCGTTAACCTGCTCCAAGATCGAAGACGGTGCGCGAGCAGCATACAATCGCATGTTTTTTCGATGTTTGCATTGGGCTGCAATGTAGTGCTTTCCCTTCTTCACACCATACTAAGGCAAGTCTTTTTTCACACAACGTTTCCCATCATGTTTCCACAATGTGTCTGATTTTGGGGCCATCACACAGGGTTTTCGGTCAAATTCACTGCAAACCTTGCAGTTCACCATGTGAAGAACACCGTCGGTAGCAAGAATACCCTCGGCCCAAGGGAGCTTCACGGCCCACTCAGTTTGGAATTTCCTGTGTCGATCGTAACGCCGCTGCGCCTTGCTCTTTGCAGTTTCCACTTTGCTTCTCGCAGTTGCCCCCTTCTTCCACGGTGGGGACTCAACTTCATCTTCTTCCCCCTCTGATCCATCGGGTATCTCTTTCAATCCAGAGTTGTCCTCTGATGAATCAGATAGTGCAATAAGAGGGGACTTGGAACTCAGAATCCGAGTATCTCCCGAGCCGATGGATGATCCAGGAGCTGTATCAATAGACACATTGCCACTGGTAGACCCTAAACCTCCAGTTGAATCGGAGCTTGGGTAATCGCCCACACCATCCGACTCCGCTCTAGGGATGTCAGGAAAGCAACTGTCAAGCGCTAAGCACAGAGGCTAGCCCGGCGTCGATCCCCGCGTACTAGTAAAGTATGTCTGCAAAGTCGTCTGCTTGGAAGCCTTGCGACGGGCATCTGCTTGCGTCAATTGCTTCACTTGCTTCTCCCAACGCGCCGCCGCCAGCGACAATTCAGCATTCCGCTTCTCCAACTCCGAGAACTCCGCTGCCGATCCTGTCAAGGGTTCATCAAAGTGGTCATTGCTTGACTCCATTTCAAGTGAACAAGCAAAGGTTGGGACGGTAACCAATGCACCGAAATGACAAACAGAGCAAGGGAATTCGCAGGAACAAGCAACTGATTTGAAATACAAACCAAATGCCTAAGCAAAGTGAAGAAAAGACAGACTGCAATAAGTGGCTGCGCCTCTTCCTGCATACTTTGCCATGCGAAAACCTGCAAGAAAAGAAAACAAAAGAACAACGTAGTGGTAACCAATGCACCGGAATGCACAAAGAGTATTGCGCCGCTAGAAAAACCGGAACCCTCAAACCATAATTGGCGAATAGGCCCAATGTGCTAGTGCACGAAGTGGCGATCATGACTCAACGAGGACAACGTGGAGTGGCGATCGCTAGAAAATGATTGCAGCAAGAGTGGCAAAGTCGGGAGTGAAGACGGAGCGTACTGGCGAAGTGGAGAGTGAAGATGGTGGCGTATAGGCGACGCGCTCCCCGTTTCAGGCGCACAAAACCCTAATTGTGGGTGATACCCGCGACCAACCCGCCGCTAACTCCGGGTATCTTTGGCGAACCCTCAACCGATACCCCTGAAGTTGGTGCCCCTGTGGCTACTAGGGTATCAGCTTGGGTGCCCAGGAGGCGAAAAACACATTTTTTCAGCAAAATATTTCTATAGTGAATTCGCCAACAAGGAATTTTGAGTGCAAAATGGCACCTTAAAGCCAAAAATAAAAGCCCAGAGTCTGTAGTGATGGTGTGGAATATTCCACACCCAAAATCCTTTGTATCTTCCACATGTCCAATTAGCTATTGATGAAGGCTGTTGGGTGTGGTATATTCCACACCATCTACCCTAAGCCAAGGCAGTATAAGAGCGCTCTACTAAATGATATGAAGATAGAACTGCAATGTCCAATAACTTAATTAAAGTTATGTGCAATTGAGGGATTCTAATATGAAGCTCAATTTGGGAGGCTATGGAGATTATCGAGATTATTCGTTATTGGATTAAGGTAACAATGCGTAGTACCAAGCAAATTTTCTATCTACAGTGAATAGAGGTGTTAAGAGGACCCATACTTATTAATCAACATTACACAATCTATAGAAATATATGCATTTGTTGTACATCGATAGTTGTTGAAGTGTTCAAGGGTTGTACATTATATTTCAAACATTTATAGTTTTCCACTATCTGTCCCTTTATTTGTTTGGTCCCCTTCAAACTCATATTCAATGTAGGTACCTTGGAGAAGCTATTTGTCCACTCCCATACTTTACAAAGATTGAGAAGTTGGAGAGACTAACCATTTGCAAGTAGAATGAAAACACTCCGACAAGAAATGAATTCTAAGTGATTTTCAGAGTTTTGTGGGACCGAATTGGTGAAGTGTGTGGGTAGACGGATGGTAATCTACACACTAATGTGTCCCCTCTCCAAGTGCATTGTCATGATGCTAAATGGGTGCTCAGAGTGTGGTAGTTGGTGGGTGATTGGCACAAATGGGAGGGGCCTATAGATGTCAAAWTTRAGTGACTACCRRCATTGGATTGTTCTACATTATTTGGATTTGGACCAAGAAGARGAGGCTTTGCAATGACTAATTAGAGCTGCTATAAATATTTACATTTACATTTTCATTTAAAATGATTAGGGTTATGCTCGTAAACATTATTCATTCTAGATGTTCATACAATTATCTCACTTCTCTACTCATGTTAAAGATTTTTGGCTAAAATGTTGAATTGGTGAAAGATATGGGAAGTAATTGGAGAGGGTTTTGAATGGGTGTGCTTATCTTACATTTATTTATCGTGAATGTGAGAAAATTTGAGTAGAACCTTACTTGAAAAGCCAACCAACACTAAAGAAATAGAGTTTCTTGTAGAAATTGGAATAAAGGCTCTTGTAGGAGTCCTACCACAATTGTTAATCTGAAGTTGAATGCTTAAAGGTTTGAAAAACCCAATTTGGATTGCAATATATTGTTCCCCTTTTTATATGTATTTGATATACAAGGTGATATAAACAACAATTGCAAAAGTTTGTATTCATGTTAAGTTGGATCCAATGCTCAACATAACACATGCAATTCATAACATTATTGCACCTCCTACATGCCTTAGAAGTTACAAAGTGGCCCTAGTATTCTATACATACGGTGCCAAACCCCCCCCTCTTTTTTTAACACCATGGTGTCAGATTGCTCCATTTCAAAATAAATGTCTATTTGAAGTAATCTATCTTTGCCCATAAATTTTTCATTTCTATTAAAAACATGGATGAAATTGCCAAATTTGGATGAAAAGGTGTTCGAATTTGATTGAGAAGTATTTCTTGGTCCGAAAGATGGATGGATGAAGAAATGAAATGCTTCACAGAATTTGAAGTGATCGCCACGCTGACCTATTTTCAAAAATTAAAGAATAGGACTAGTGCCATATTTGAACATGATAAATTTAAAATAAAAAAATGACCTCCAAATGAAAGATGCTAGTTGTTGAATTTTCAATTGACGACAATACACACCTTGCCATAATTATTAGTACATACTTTGTATTCTATGAGTAAAATACATGGCCATATCTACGATTCCCACCACCACACCTTTTTATGGAGTATTCAGTGTTAAGGTGCTTTGTTACTTTTTCTTTCTCTTTTTCTTTCTGTTGATCAACAAATGGGAAAGACAAATGAAGTCCCTGCAGTGAGGAACAGCTTGACAGGTGTCATTGGATGAGTGGGCAGCTGATCAAATTGGGTATTCTTGAAAGACATCAAAAGGGGCTGAGTTGGTGACTGGCTTCTTCTTATGCGGCCCAGGCATCCTGTTGACTCTTGGAAAGTGGGTACCCGTCAATTTTTCTTGTTGGGAAGTGAACACCCCGAAGAATGCAGCATTTTCATATCGTATGCAAAAGTTATGGAGGGTCAAAGCTCTTTCTTGTAGAGGTTTTAAAATTGTTTTTACCACATAGATACATATTAATTTTGGAGATGTAGACAGAGTGATGGCGGTAGTTTTGGATCAAGGGTGCCTTGAGGTGGAGGCACCTTCAAGTTGAAAGACCTGAAGCCAAAAAATGGTTTTCATTTCTTTTTAACCCCTAAAAGACCAAGGTGCATTTTAGGCAACATAGAAATTTTGAGTAGCTTACTACCAACTGAGATTTTATTCATTTTTCTTTGAAACTTTCATACAACATGTGAATGAAGAATATCTTTAAGGCGCAATATTTTTCATAACTTTTGACTATATGGCTAAAAAGTTATTGTATGACATATAGTTTTTTTTCTCCTACCATTTAGTCTAGATAGATTTTAAAAATCACTTTATTTAAGATTTAGAATTAGAATTGATTTTCTAGATTTATATATATATATGTGAAAAGCTTTAAATCATTCTATTTTGATAAATGAGATGAAAGTTATGAGGATTTTAATTTGTAGTTATGGATTCTTGTACTCTAATATAAACTTTGAAGTCCTTTATTCAACTCAATTTTCAATATCTATTGAGAAAATTAAAATCGCAGGATGTAGATTGTTTATTGCAACATTACACCTATTGGGATTGGCAATTTTAAATCCACAAATAACTTCTTAACAATTTAGTATTTTGAATCATTCTCTATTTCTTTCTATTTACTATAATGTTCCATTACAAAAAAATGAGGTCTCCAAAAGGCTGTTACAACGAATTGGCCACAAGGCCTTGAGATATTAAAGATTTTAAAATTTTTTTTTAAAATTTTAAAACTTTTTTAAAAAAATAGTATTTTTTTTCTTTAAATTAATTAATTAATTAGTTTTAATGAGAATCTGACGTGGCACTAGCAGTGCCACATCGGATTTAAAATGAATTAAATAACTAAATTCCATAATATCACCGTGGCCTTTCAGAATTCACAGCCCTTTCGAGAGCTCATATTTTTTTTAATGAACAATTTCAAATGATCTAAAAAATTTCAAGCATTTAGCCAAATTGCCTTGAAAAATGAATACAAAGTTGCACCACCATTTTGGACATTTTACATATATATGTGACCTTGTGAAGTGCGGTTGCCCTATTTTTTGCAAGGCCTAAAAAAGGATGTATGTCAACTCATACACTAATATCTTGCAATCCACACTAAAGAAATTTTTGAAATTTTTTCCACATCTTTTCAAATCAGCATACTACATGATCCTACAATTACATTTGTCCCAAAAAAAATTTAAAATTTTGGTACTTGTACTAGAAATGGCATTTTTGAAGCGTTATGGGTGAAAACATGGTCAAGGAACTTTAGAGGTTAAAGGAATGATTTTCATATATATATATATATGCTCACACACACGAGAAACACACATTCAGTGCTAATCTCACTTTTGAAAGAGTTGAAGTGTATTGACCCTATTAAATAGGGTATCCAAAAACTTTTCTTTCTTACTTCAAATGCTACAAGTGCAATTTCAAATGGTTGGATTTTATTTGTAATTAAATTCAAACTAAGACGAAACTTTCATACATGGAGTATTTGTCAGAGTATAATTGCATTTGTATAGGCCCACCTCCTATTGTATGGTTATTTTGACTATGCTACACATCTCATTTAATTTTTAGTTTTTAAATTGGAATGTATGTTATTATTATGATGAAGTACTATGATATAATAATAACATTGAATATATATATTGAAAGTTAGCAAAGTTAGCAAAGTTAGCAAAGTCATTGAATGACTTTTGAAAAAACAATTCTTGGCAAATCACTATGCTATGATGACTTTGCTAACTTATTATATTGAAAGTTAGCAAAGTCATTGAAAGTTTGTCCTCACCTATAACTACAAAACTGTTTTTCAAAAGTCTTAAAAGTATAATGATATAATCCTCTCTTTAGTACCTAAGTCCTCAACAATCCACTAGGTGAATGTTGAATGTTGTGAATGTTGAATGTTGTGAATGTTGAATGCTGTTGAATGTTGAATGTCTTTCATCCAATTAATTTTCATTCGAGAACATTCAAAAAATCAAAAACATGTAGTATATCAATGTAATGAAGAAACAATGCTCTTAATACATGAATCAATGATATAGATATGTGAGGGAGTTTCAATTATTTATTATAAATTTTCAAAAGTAATCTTAACAATTAAATGACACTTTGTGCCCCTCATAATTTTTTTTGAACAAATGTTTTAAAAAATTGCATTGTTTTCTGCACTTCTCCACAAGCACACTTAAAAAATGACATGACCTCTAATGGTTCAAAGCCATTTTTCTGTCAAAAAGCACTCAAAATTGCCAATTTTGTTGTGTTCTTCCAAGAAAACAAAATAACATTCTTTTTAGATCCTAACCATAGGATCTTGTACTTTATTTGTCTGAGATAATGTGGTAAAATTTCATGAAGTTTGATTGTATAGATTGTAAGATATTAGCATTCAAAATTCAAATTTTTTCTTGGAACACTAGCCTGCAATTGCAAAGGACTTTGACCGCCATTTGTGGAATGTTTTTGCACTATAGACTTTGAATTTAGATTTTTTTTTGGTTGAAGAATTGAATGGAGAGTCTAGGAAAAAAATTCAAAAAAAATTCAAAAAAATCCCGCTTGATTTTCATTCTTCAAAAAACTTGTTAAGTAGAAGTAGGTCCAAGATTGAAAATTGAACTAAATCATTGATAGCTCTAAGCTAGAATTGAAATGCAATTATTCCAATGGTGACTTTGCTCTAGCAAGAAAATTTAACCTTGTCAAACAATTTTTATTGAAAAATTGTGAAAATCGCATTCGGTAAATGACTCTATGAAGTTATTTTTTCAAGAAGAAGCTCATATTGCCCCCCCCCCCCAAAAAAAAAAAAGATTGTTCATAACTTTTGCATTACCAATCCAAATGAAATGAATCAAAGCTTCAAATGTAGAAAAAAAATTTAATCTATAAAAAAAATAAAAAATAAAAAATAAATTTCAAGTTTTTGTAAATTTAATTTTTTGCCTATCGAATTGAAATTTGGGCTTTTTGTGGTATAATAACTTTAGCTCCCAGCCACCGATTGAAATTTAAAATTATATTTCCACAAAGCTTGTAAAATTTTCTACATTACAAGGAAGTTTCAAAAGAATTCTCTAAAAATTGAGGTCATGAAGACCTGCCCGAAATCCATTTCGTCCCAAAGGGAACAATGGGTTTTTCAGGGGTTAATTTCTGCCGAATCTGACCCTTGCGTAAGGTAAGCTCACGTATTTTCTCAAGAGATGATGACCTGGCTTTACTTACAGATTTTTTTTAATATATTATTATAATTTTTTTAACCTAAAGGAAAGGTGATCCATTGACACCTCACTCATTTCCAGCTTTGAATACGGTATCTGATTATGTCCTTACTATTGATTCCTTGAATTCTTGCTCTTTATCATGAACTTAAGGTACCAGCATCTTTTTCAATGGCATTGCGTGTGTGAGTGATAAAAGAAAAACCACAGATAAGTTACAAAGTCTCATCAGCAATTTGGGGGGACAAACTCCACCGGTGAGTTCATTGTTAGCCGGAGGAATTGGGGGTAAAAATCAGTTGCAATTTGAAAACATCAGTGAGAAAAATCAATAATATTTGAATCTTGGAAATAAAAAAATAGAGAAAAATTTGGACTCATTACTTAAAAAACAATTCTATGCGGGAATTGAAGGAAAAACAATTGGTACAACTTGAAAATATTCAATATATTGACTCTCATTCACTGAAACTCTTTACAATCAATAGAACTCTTTATTATAGTTGATAGTCATGCTAAGCACAATCASGTGCACAAGCTTATGCAAAGATACAATGTATAGAGTTAACCCGTACAGTCCCAAGCCCTTTTTTTTTTGTCAAAAATCACAAAAAAGTTGTTATTATGTGAGCCTAGGAGCATGAGCCTGTYAGCCTAGAAGACTATGCACCTATGTTGTAAGTGTCTATATTATAGAAAACTCCCATGATAATAGTGTAACTATGTTATAGATACATTTATTAAAGGTGTTTATATTATAAGCACCTTCAATGGTTGTGAGATATCTACTTTTATATATATACTTTTGACTCACATGCTCTTGTATGGTAAAATTTTGTGAAGTTTGATTGTGTAAATTGCTAGGAATTTGCCCTTGAAGTTGCTGAAAAAGTTTTTTTGAACAAGTGCAAAATAAATTCACCATAACATGGACAACCATGAATCATACAATGTGAGTTGACTTTGAAATAACAATGATTTTCATTGCTCCTAATCCTTGAAAGGCCCTTGGTGTCCTTCTATACAACATGTATTTAGCCTCATAAGTCTTCAATTGTGGTTCAATGCATGAATTGTCATACATTGTTATTTACGAACTATTATGATCATTAATTTAATTTATATTGAAAATTATTTGGTCAATGTTATTATTACCAAATATCACCGAATTGGCATAATGTAGTGGGTACCCCGCAAAGTGCCATTTTTGCTAATGTGCATAGTTACTATTATTAGACTAGTCAAAATTTCATATTTTCTTTTAGACAAGTGAAAAGAGGTCCTAATGCACCAAATAACACAACATTTGGATACATAACATTTGAATATTGTATGCAAAGATTATTAAGGAGCAAAGTTTGGTTCTAAATTAGATTTTTGCACATACTAGGTACATAATTGATTTTGGAGATTTATATAGAATGAAGATGACGGTTTGAAGTTAGAGGTGCATTTGGAAGAGCCCACCTTACACTACAAGGGCTTTTAGGCCCTTGCCAAGGTCTAATATATCAAAAGGAAAAAAAGTCCTCAAAGATTTAGAAGTCACCATATTTGGTAGTGAAAATTGGGGTCATTGAAACTACACTAAATAGGGATTTTAAGGGATTCCATACATTGTAMTTTTGTTGTACATCAAGAGACACTAAAGTATTTGGGGGCTATATRTACATAGCCTCCTACCTTAGTGTATTTTGGCCATTTCCAACTCCTTGCTCTCCATCTAAGCATTAGGAGAAGTATGAGGTCTCCAAAAGGCTGTGAGTTCTAAAAGGCCGCGGTGCTATTATGGAAAAAAAAAGAAAAAAAAGAAATTGAAATACTACGTCAGATTCTCAATAAAAAAAATTTTTAATTTTAATTTTTTAATTTTAATTTTTATGGATTTTATTTATTTTTAAATTTGAAAAAAATCAAAAAATTAAAAAATTAAAATTTTTTGTAATGTCACAAGGCCTTGCGGTTGATTCGTTCTAATAGCCTTTTGGAGGGCTCATACTTCTCCTAATGGTGTTAGCCACAAAAATGATAATTTTTGAATTTGATTCCATATTACAATAAATTGAAGTTTATTGAGTCTAGTTTCTATTCTAATTTACAAGCTTTGAAAGTAATATGCAATCTAATCTTTGGACTTAAAAACCATGGTCTACCAACTTTCTTATTATCCACAAACAAAGGAAAATTGGTTAAAATCATGATGTTCCACACTTCTTTATATACCTATGGCAAAATTTCTATTTTTGAGTGTCTTTTTTTCATATACTTTTCAGTGTTTGATATGTATTCTCTTTCCTTATTCTTCAAGCTTTATGATAATTTCAATTTTTTAGAAAAAATCTGAAAATATTTATGGCTTCAAGAAAACTTGTAAGATTCAATCTCTAAGAATACACGATTTTCATTCACATGTAGTGACAAAATGGAGTATAGAATGTGGAGGATTTTGAAGTTTCAATCTATAATCTTATGCTCAATCTTTTTAGGCCAKGTCCATTTTAAAACTTTGATTGTTCTAAATTAATGGTCACATAATAATTTAGTTTCACTGAATTTGTCTAAATTTTTTATTTAAATTTGTATAGATATGGAGCATTTCACTTGTAGCTATTTGTGTAGGTTTCTATGAAGTCAATTTTGATTGAATGTTGACAAAATTTTGACACAAGGTGTGAATATGTGTTTTTCGATCGGGTGACTAGATCAAAAGTTATATTGCCTTGAATTTTTTGGAGAGCTTGGGCAATTAGGGTTTTGTTTGGGTAGCTTTTGCTTAAATCTTGATCAACTTTTGAAATTTGGCATATATGTAACTAAGAAAATATGGCATATAATTATCAAAAAACAAACTAGTTTTAGTTTTCAAATCACATTCTAACTTTGTTGGCCCATTATGCTTTGATCACATAGATCTCACAAACGGTAAAGAATTTTAAATTGAAACTTTTTGTATGTGTTTTGTGTGAGGGTTGAATTAAGATCTTACAATTACAATTTTCACTTTTAATGTGTTTTTCCATCTTAAAATTGTAAAATCACACCCGATCCCAAAGTGGACATGTTTTTGCTAATTCTTTGGTGCTCAAAATGCAAAGAATTTTGAGTGGGTATGTAATTAAATGAATAAACACAGCCGTGGTGCAATTCTCAACAACCCCTTTTTTCTGTCACCACGATGCCGGATTGCACCATTTCAAAACAAACGTCTACTTTACACCAAATAAAAGTACCCGTCTTTTGCTAGAAAATTTACGTTTCTATTACAAACATGGATGAAATTGCCAAATTTGGATGAAAAAGTGTATGAATTTGAGTGGAAAGTCTTCTATCGGCCCAAAGGRGGGATGAATGAAGGAAACAAAATGCTTCACCAAATTTTAACCTCTAAACGCCGCCGCGGCCATTTCCTGGTCGATGAATGAGAGAGCATCTTTCTGTGTAGGATAGAAATGCAACTATCCATCCTCGGAATTTGTGGTGGAAAGGGAAGATGTTCTACAGTGCTTTGACTTCCAACAATTGTTTTTGGATTTTTTTAGGCCAATGCTTCCCACGGTTATAGAAATTGATGATTTGCAGGGTCACCCCGGCGTCGTTCAAAAGTTAACCCCAAAATGGCCCTGGAATTTCTTGAACATCTAAAAATTGCTCTAAATTGAACAAAAAGTCAACATTTTGATACATTGTATCAATTCTTTTTAAATTGTAACCGTATAAAATCAAACTAGACATGTTAGAATTCACATTAGAAAAGAAAACACAACAATATCTCTTACGGATTGAAAGATTATAATGTTTGATTATGAGGGTGTTAAAACTGCGAAAGTGATTTGAAGTATTTCAATCCTCTTTTCACATGTCAAATCTAAAAAGTTGGTCACCAAAAAAATATGAGGTTAAAAGTAGTAACATGCATAACCCCAATCGATTTATAGCTTCTCAAAATCTACTCTACAATTTTTTTAAATGAAATTCTAATGTGATTTTTTCTCAAAGAATTAGTGTATTTGAGGCTCATTCCCAAGAGCCCTCAACACTACAAAAAGTCAAGATTGCAATGGACACCCAATCACAAAATCTTGAATAGAAAAATCATAATCAATCATTTTCAAAATCAAATTTTTGAAGCTAAAACTAAACTTCAAAAAGAATTTTTCAAAAATATAAACTACTAAAAATAGTAATTTGATAAGGTTTTGTTGAACTTAAAAAATTGGTCAAGGACATATTCTGTCCTCATGGTCATTTTGGGGTTAAGTGATTGCCATCCTTGCATTTTTTTTTCAAAAAACAACAAGAAAGGGCTGATTCTCAACTCCATGAAAAAGACTTCAAAAAGGTTTTCTCCTCTAGCACKACAAAAGTCAAACTGGGCAGTGAAGAAGACTTTTTTTTATTACTTMTAAATGTAAGGGAGCTACCTGGATAGCATTACAGTACTGTACAATACAGTAAAGCAAGGAATCATGGATGTGCAAATGTTACTTTCTCATGCCAGCCATGATGTGCGGAAAAAATAAAAAAAAATCTCCATACTGAATGACTGTTCTCAAGAGTCACTGCTGGCTGGCTACCTGCTACCCTACCTGAAAAAGCCAGATTGGACACAAGATAATCCATTTTTGTAAAGAGAACAATTTTTAAAATGCCACGTGTCATCTCCTGAATGGTGCGGGGATGATGTGGACCCCTGAGAATCTGACGTGGAAAATTCAAAATTTCGGTCCTTTGAGTACAGAAGCCCATCTACCGCTCCTACACCATTATTATTGGGTTCTAACATATGATAAGCACCCACGTTCCCCTCCATCCATCAAATCATGAGCCCCCCGCCGGGCGCCATTGTGAGTGTTTGCAGTCAGTAGCCATTCATCATTCTGGGTRGTTTGCTTCTTACGCTAGCCTCCAATCATAACGTACAGTACCATCTGTCACACTAAATTMCTTGACCCACTCCAATTGGGTGCTTAAGTTAGACGGATGGAGGCTCCACTAACTYACACTCTGTTGTACTGGACAATGGACTCACTACCTACTACTCACCCATGAGTGTCAGGAAACTCAAAGTGCAGACAAATTAGTAACTTACTGCAATGGACGCACTGTGCTGTCTGTGATTTGGGGATTTTTACATGTGAGAAACAAATGACTGTAAAAGTGCAACACATGGTAAAAAAAAGATTTGAATAACTCTTAGGCCCCACTCATGTCACCCTCGTATGAATGTTGGTATAGGGTCGCTTCACATCCAAGGGACGGGTTACACGTGCAAGGGTTGTGGAAGTGGAAAAGGAAAAGGGAAAGGGAAAAATTAAAAAAATCTCAATTCGAGACGTCTCTTTCTCCACATGGTCAAAAGTACTCRGTACGTTTTTCGGGATTTGTCCTTTCATTCGAGTAGAAGAATCTTTGGTAGTCTTTTGGTACGAATAGCAATCCCAATGTAATCTTAAGCCACATAGGATTGATTTCTTTGATTCCTTGAGTTATTAATTGAGTACASTTTGATGTTTTGATGTGATTCCTTTCCATCCGATGTTGCTTGAATGTGTGGATTTGGTTGCCGGTGACGGTATGCACAAAACTCTCTAAAGAGAGAGTTAGTGATTACTAATCTTGTCATGTCCCTTGGTCACTCTTGTTGCAGTCAATCTTGAAGAGTGAAGCAAGCCCARATGGCACATAAGCTTATTGTTGGAATTTGCATCTTACAAAAGTTGATACTCYGAGGTTGTTACRTTTTCCAAGTTCTGTTGGATGGCTTGTCTCAAGTCTCCCCAAAGAGAAAGARAAAATCTTAGGTAGATCTACATCCATGTTCCTACAATTTTAAAGTATTCAATTCATATACCAAACAAATATGCTTCAAAACTTGAAATCTTTTTTTTCAATTGACACCAAGACACTTTGTAAGSAATAAACAATTTAATGATAGGAACCGTACTCAGATACATATGTAAGCTCGGTTTTAGGGACGTGTTCCAGTCCCTCCCGGAATTCCAAACACTGGTCACACAAATTCTCCCAGAAATCTGCTCATGTGGAGTCCCGGAAAAGACAAACCACAATCCRACGAACAGAAATGCAATGAAGAATCAGCGGATGGATGAAGTTTCGAAATTAGTAAGTCAGTAAGTAAAGTAAGTAAAGCCTCATTGCTGTTCTCTTCGTTTCCGTATGATCTGTCTCTTCCCCTGCGTCTCTGTGTGCTTGGAGGAGCTCGCTCGCTGGCTGGCTGGCTCGTTCGTGCAGCTATGCTCACTGGCGGCTCCGCATCCCCCTCGCAATTCACCGCAGCAGTTTCCCCTCKTCATTAATCTCTTCTTAAGGTCTTGCTCCTGAGACCTCTTTTTTCCTCGCTCGAATTGGTTGCGTATGCAGAAACTTCTCCTTGTATGTTTGTGCTTATGCTCTTGTTGGAGAGGGCTAGGTCTTGTTCGTTKCTCTTTTCCTTTTGATGCGAAAATGGATAATTTCCATTCTTTTGTTAATGTTGATTTTTATTTTATTTTTTATTTTTCGGGATTGTGTTAATATCGAGGGAATATGATATTTGCTGGAAACGAGGGAGCGATGTTTGGTRCGGGATTTGGTGGACGTTATGCAGGGGGCGGTTTGTGTAGGCAATTGAGGCTTTTGACTCTGTTTTGGAATTGTGAGAASCTGGAGTTTTTTTGAGTGTCGTCCCGTATTCTGAAGGCTATGGCGCTAGTATGCCATCGAAGGAGATTGTTTTCCTAGAGGTATTTGCAGTGTAGGTTTTGTTGGATGTGATGACATCGGCGCGTTTTGTCAAGTTCTAGATGCGCTAGTTTGAAGGTGTGTTTGTGGCGTTGAGAGAACCTCGTTGCTTTTGATTGACCTGTGGCGGTAAGGGTTTGAGGGCGGGACTTTGGAGGTCYGAAGCTATGTCTCCCCTGTTGTGTGAAGAGGTCGTCGGGTAGCACCACCATGTCTRTTTCTTTTGGCCCGTGGATCGGTTCCGGGAATTGCGACGTGGTTTGTTTTTATCTGACCTAGTCTTGGCTWAAAATCATGTTTGGCGTGAGAGCCTCTCTAGAATAGGTTTCAAGTACTGAAGGGTGATCACCTGAACGAGATATTGTTGCTAATTCCAGTAATTGTGGCTAATTCTGGGATTTCTTTGTTTATGTGTGTGTAGTGGATGCTGTCCGTAGTGGTCAGGCCGCCGAAACGTTTTGTCGGTCTATTGCTTCGTATCCTGATTGTTTCAGTGGATTGAGCATCGTGTCGCCAAGTTTTGGTTATCCGCAGAGGACGAACTGTGCGGGCGATGGTGGTGGCAGGAATTACTCTTTCTTTCTTGAATTAGTCTGAGTTGTTCCAAGTGCTTCCTTCCWTACCGTAGCAGGAATCGAAGTTCGTCCAGATGCGCCTTTTGGACATGTTGTGATTTCAAGTCCAGCGCAATTGAAGCCAATTCAGGTACWTGTTTCACTTTAGTGCATGTCTTCTTGCTGTTTTAGGCGTTTTAAATCTTCTAGAAGGGTACTCTAATATTAACATGGATACCTCATAATACTCGGTATGCATGTTGATGCCATGCCCACWGTGCCATTTCTGTGTTGTGGTTGCAGGTTTTATCATATCTGAAGGATTCACTTGGAATCTGGCGATTGAGTGTTATGACTTGCAAGATATGAAAACTGCCTTCAACTTTCTTGCAATCGCTTTGACACGGATGTGACCCACTACWGGATATCATGCTTAGAAAATGCAGAGGAATATTTTGCGACTTCTTGGCAGGTCAGTCTTCGATCYTCGAGAAGATACTKTCTGAGAAGTTAYGAAGTTTAGCTTGTCTAATTGMTTAAAAYGCKCACGGTTGGAAGAAATTCGATGGTACAATTGAGAAGCACATAATTATCTGGAAAATTTGGACGCCATTTGGACCACYACTTTCGTCATCGGTGATGCTTTGAAATAGCAACATGTTCCCGATTGTGACACATCTTGTCTAGCGTATCATCTTCAGTGAGGGAGATTAAGTTAGAAACATGCACAGGTGTGTTGAAATAATATATGTGTTCGACGATGTCCTGCTTTGCAGGATCTGTAGCACCTCAAAGAATTACGTGTGCAACAATCAGCCATCACATTCCAACCTAGAGGGGTAAAGTTAGGCACCACGGCGGCGATACCTGTCCCGGGTCTTTGGGACGAGGGGGTCAATTTCACTGAAAGAGAAAAGGAGAGGGTGTGCACTCAGGCAGCCAAGACGGGGTCCCTTTGCTGTGTGGCCGCAAGGCCACATGGATCGTCCGAAAATGTGCACAATTGGTCAAATACAGGCGATAAACCTCGTTGGCATTCAAATGAGGGATATGTTCCTACGTTTTCGAGCTCTCACTTGGATCAMTCTCAAGGTGAAGAGTACCTGGGTACTTCGTCCCGAACGTTTCCTACTCATAGAAGATCTTTGTCCTCAAGTGGTCGCGGGAGTAGAAGCTGGAGGAGGGTAGATGGCTCTAGACTTTACAATCATTACCGTACACCATCTGGGAGTATGTACGGTGGAAGTCCCAACAATTTTATATGGAATCCCCTTGCTTCTTCCAGCCATCGTATTGCTGATTCAATGACAGCTGAATCAGGTACATGAACGCTCCGCTCTTTGCTGACGACAATTCCATCTTCGTGGATAATTACTTTGGTCACAATTCTTTGAGAGAACCCAAAGAATAAATGAATCGAGTTGCTTCTYGCTGGAATTATACTCTTGACTGCGTAACTTTCACATAGTATTTCAAAGACAATCCATGCGATCTGAGAATTTGAGACCTGTTTTCACTGCAGAATTAGCAGACAGCCCTTCAAATATGATATCTTCTTCGAAATCGGTAAGTGCCGTCGTTCAATGTAATTAATTTCATGCCTCTATATCTCCTTACCACCCAAAGTCTCATCTATTATTGTTGCTGATGGACTCTGTGGTCTCAAGGGWCGTGTTTCCGATGGGTTTCTATTTGTACTTCACACCTGTTCGATAAAGCCAAGTTAGGGGAGTCTTCCCTTKAATAAATAGCATTGGAGCTGCCTACTTTGTTCTCATCTTTGGACGCAGAATTTATAAGGTTTCTATGTTCTCATCCTATATAATCTGCAGGAACGCTCCTTTGCCCGCCCACCTGCAGTTCCAAACAAATCCGAGATCACTTCATCGCCATTTGCYAATGCCATGAAACCTCCYCCRCACTCAGAATCTGTTCCTCCATCTCCTTCTCAGGTGGACGATTCTCTAGTATCTAAACCCTCATTTCTGGTGCCCAGCAATCCTTCACGGAGAGAACATTATGAAGGACGGTTCCCCCCGGCTGGTCCAGGTCGAATGGCTTCTTTAGATGGGCGGTTTTCTTTCCATCGATCAAACTCTAGTCGAAGTTCCAGTGCAGGGGGAAGTTCTGACTGGTCATCATACCATGGCTTCATGGAAGCGGGTCCCGATGCCCGGCAGGAATGGTTAAGGATGACGAATGTCACGAGTCCATCTGACTACAGCTGGGGCACGAATCGAGAGGCGTATGACAGAGGCTCAGGTCAGATGTGTATGGAGAAAATCATCGCCGGTGGTTCCCAGTCATCCTCACCTAGTCCGCGGCCTGAGGTAGCCCTTTTCTTGCTCTTCTTCGAATGTGTATCTTACATTGATTGTTTGTCGGTGAATTTGAGCGGGGGTAATTTGCGATACACATTTTGATGTGTATCGCAAGTGGATTTAGTCTCTTAAAATCCTGACTGTAATWCATGATATTTTGAGGATTTATGTCAATACCAATCAATTTTGTGTTTGAAATTGCCCTAGAAGTAAAAGGTGACAAGTACACGAATATAAACAGGTTATCTTACACAACGTTGCAGAAGATTGATAGATAGTTTGCAGATCAAATGGATCATTCAATACAATATATTYTAGCGTGAGAGTTATRCTCTCTTCTCACGTCCTCCAACTGCGCGGTTTTTATGCAGACTTGTAGTATATGTTCGCGTTCGGTCACGCAACGGTCGCCATGGGCCTCCTCGCGTGTCATGGGCTTTCACGAATGCAATGTAGTGGGAGTCTTGGTTTGTGGTCACACTTACCACACTGAGTGCCTGGACCAAATTACTCCTGAAAGCTCTCGCCAAGACCCAGCTTGCCCACGCTGCAGCGGCAGCTCTACTGAGAAGGTTGTAGTGAAGAAACCACTTGTATCTCTGCCTCCGACTCTCAAAGCTGGGACTGTACGAGGAAGCAGCTTTATGAGCAGGCCAAGCCCGAGAAACAAATTGTCCAGGATTGGAGTGCTGGATGACTCCGTCAGTCTGGGCAAGCCGAGGTTCCCCACAAGTTCTCCAGGGGAACCTTCCCCTTGACCATTTCCTTCTGGAGGCTATCAAAGTTGGCATAGACTGGTGACTTGGTTCATTCCTGAATGCAAAGAATGCAAAAATCTTACCCTCTGGAGGTTTGGAGCGATGGAGTTGGAATGCCGACTCTTCTCACTCTATTGGAGTAACAGCTGCTGCTTCCACCTGGATTTAGTCGTATGATGATATTCTGAACATCTCGACACGCTTGTCCTTCATGTGTGYTGACTAGGCTCGTGTGTATGTCCGTGCGTCCAAAGTGTGCATGCAACACTTGTTCATACGGGGAACTATAGTTGGTGGCAAAATTTCAGCGGAGAAGTATTCCTTGAGGGTTGGTGCAGAGGTTCATGCTATTCCCTTCATGCCGTTTCGTGACCAAGTTCAAATTTATGTATCTCGGTGCTTCCTGAAATGGTATCTTGGCGATCATCAGGAGAGGTGGGCTTTTTGTCAAGAAATCTCGCCATCGCTGGTCATCAGTTTCAACTTGTTACAACCATCATTAGGGGCAGGCAACGTCTATTGGGTTTGTCAAGTTGTAGTTATGGAGAGTTCGTAATGGAGAAAATGTCTCAGAACTGAGAGCTCCAACGATGTTCCACAACCAAGACACAATAAGGTCCTTTGCAAAAGTGATCATGTTAGGTGTGATGTATATATTGACACTGATTACTGAGCTGGGCATGGCATTCTTCTTGATTTCGCCATTTGCTTTCACGTGTAACATATTCTTTACATTCTGTAAATACGATGGCATGRTGGCGAGAACCAAATTCTGTGACAATCAAAGCCTGACTCTGGTTCATCTGTTTGCTATTGCATTGTGTTTTGAATTCAGCTTCTCTTGTTCTTTGTCATCAGCGAAACCTGCTACCTCGAAATACCAAAATACAGTAACAGATATGTCCATGTCCTGTCCTATCTGGAAATTGTATTGAATTGGAATCCCTGGTAATCAGAGATTATGGAATCAATAGGTGCAGTAAAGATATCAAATTGAGATTTTGTGCTCAATTCTCAACCCAAGGTACCTCCAAAGGAAGGTATGTATTCCTAGTGTCAGTGGGACCTGGGACAAACTCTTCATTTTCGCCAACCTGGAACTGTGTGGAGTTCTTTCTCCTCTCAACCAAATGTTCTGAGTGATGCAGCTACAGGTGTGTGCAGCAAAAGGTTCCTCTATTTTGCCCACGGCAGCCACGGTGGCCTTAGGTGCAAAAATTCCAAGGCCACCGTGGCTGCCGTGGAGAGCCGCAACTTTGGGAGGTTGCTCCAAGGACAGGGAGCTTCTCATAGAGCCTTCTTTCATATGCGGTGTCCTCCGAAACCCTATTTTTTGATTGCCGCTAGTTGTGAGGTGCCATGGACCTGAATCGGTGGAGACAAATGATGGAAGCGCAATTGAAAGCTGCTCACGAGGATGATGAACAAGAGGATGCAATTAATCGCCTTATTATGGAGCAATTGCAACAAAATCTTGAGGTGGATGTCGAAGTTGTGAGGGGGAAGCATGGAGGTTCTAGGGAGGGCCGATCAGCCAATGTAGTGTGCAATCGGGCACAAGGGCATGATCGAATTGTTGGAGATTATTTTGCAGAAGAGCCGGTTTACTCTGATAAGTTATTTCGACGTCGTTTTAGAATGAGACGTGAATTATTTTTTAGAATCATGAATGAAGTGTGTGAGCATGATCCTTTTTTTGTGCAAAAAAGAGATGCCTCAGGGTTGCTTGGTTTGTCGTCTATTCAAAAGTGCACAGCTGCACTTCGCATGTTGGCATACAGAGTTGCGGCTGATGCAACAGATGAATATTGTAGAATTGGAGAGTCTACGGCCATGGAGAATATGAAAAGGTTTGTGAAAGCAGTGAGGTTTGTTTTTGAGTCTCAATACTTAAGAAAACCAACAAAAAGAGACCTTGAACGCCAAATGCAAATCAATGCTAGCAGGGGATTCCCGGGCATGTTTGCTTCCATTGATTGTATGCACTGGGAATGGAGAAACTGCCCAGTTGCTTGGCAAGGGCAATATCAAGACAAGGATAAGAAAAGGTCGATTGTACTTGAGGCCATTGCCGATCAATCTTTATGGATTTGGCACGCCTTTTTTGGGCTTCCAGGTGGAAATAACAACATCAATGTTCTTGATCGTGGGCCATTTGTGGCAAACATGCTTCGAGGTGAATCACATGGTGTCAAATTCATTGTAAACGGCCATGAGTATCCTTGGTACTACCTTCTAGCTGATGGCATCTATCCAGCATGGTCTTGTTTTGTCCAGACCATTCAAGAACCACAAGATGAAAGGAAATCGTATTTTGCAGGAGCTCAAGAAGCAGCCCGAAAAGATGTCGAACGTTGCTTTGGTGTTCTACAGGCTTGATGGGCAATAGTTAGAAATCCATCTAGACATTGGGAGATAGAAACCATTCAAGACATACTCATGGCGTGTGTTATAATGCACAACATGGTTATTGAAGACGAGCTGGAGGTCGAAGACTTGAAGGATTTGTTCGAAAACTTCAACCTGGTTCCACAACGTAGAGCTCTAATTTACAAGCAATTGATACAAGGGACACTAGAGATAGAGAATCAAAATGTTCATTATGCTTTGAGGAATGATCTCATTGCACACTTATGGAATGCAAAAGGATCTACACGATGTTGACATCTTAAAAAAAGTCTAGCATTGAAGGCCATAGCCATCATTGTTTCATGTGATGAAAATCCACATCAACTAAAAAGTGTGTGTAACAGTATTGGACTCCAAACATCCCACAAATTGACAAATGGGTGTCTTAAGGAGTGTAGAAAGCATAGAAAAATTCTTGATGATGATTGGGTCATGACTTTTGTTATGTCCTTTGATGGATGAAAGCATTGATGTATGAAATGTGCACTAGTGGATAAGTAGAGATTGCCGGGAGATAGATATCTCTAAATGGCGGATTTGTGTACAAGAGTTAAAACAACTCTAGTTGGATGACGAAGGCATTGGAGTGCCTTGAGATAGATATATGCAAACAATGGATTTATGCAGTGAAGTTAGACAACTCCACTTGGATGACTAGTGCACTAGATAAACACAAGTGTGTTGGAACTTGGAGTTAGATAACTCAAAGTAGAAAATCAAGATTTGGATAAGTAATAATTTGGATAAGAGATGATTGGATAAGATATAATTGGAGAAGTGTAACTAGGACTTTTACTTTAGTGGATGGTTCTAGATAGAACCAAAGATAGAAAGATAAAGATAGAAAAGTAGTCCTAGTCTATTTTAAGGACTAATAGTCTCTATTGATAGTCTCCATTATATCAGATGGAGCTTGGGGGTGAGGAGACTCTCTTTTGGGAGATTGATCTCTTTCTATGGTCGGGTGGTTTGAGCTCTCTTTGAAACATTCCTTTCAATAAGTATATTTGTGTTCATATTTTGAGTTCATTGCGATTTGAAGTTACAAGCCGTGGGAGGTTTGTAACAATTTCACATGGTTTAGTTTGCTTGCTAGAACAATCTCACCATTGAAATTAGTTTGTTTTTATTTCATCTTGAAGATATTCATAATTTAGATTTTTCTTCTATCTTGTACTTACTTCTACTTAACAATTTTTTAAAGACTAAAATTTATGCTTTTTAAATTTTTTAAATTATTTCCTAGACTCTCAACTCAATTCTCCACCGCAAAGATTTAAAGCTTGAAACTCTATAGTGCAAAAAATTAAAGTTAAGAAGGTTCAAAGTCAAATAATCTATTCTCACAAATTAGGAGGATTGAGGCGTTTTATTTCATGGAAATAATGACATTACTGATGTAAACGGAATGGTGGTTGCAGGTTGTGGATTATGCTTGACAAGTGAGACATTCTTTTAGATTTAGGGTTTGAGGATGCTTGCAAGCAAGTTGTTAGGACGACACTAGCTGGGTCACACTTACATCAGTCTCCATCTGTATGCCATCAATCTCTGAATTGAATGATTCCATTTTAATTTGTGATTTTGCATTGCATGATCGTGGTGATTCACATCATTGAACTTCTAGAACGCTTGGGTGATTCTTCTTCTGTTTGAGTTTCTTCAACATATTTTTTGATATTTGAATTGTACTTGTTTCACAGGATTCTAGGGAGATTCGGTTCCCTACAATGCGTATAATGCTTACATGTTGGAGGATCTCCTCGAAGCAGACACCCTTGGCCTTAAGGTTCGAGCTCTTGTTTTTGCATTTTCTTATTTAGTAGTCAATACCTTTCAAAAGACTGCAGCTTTCCTTTCCAATTTTTGCATACTAGTAATTCTCTGCAGCTATTTGTCATTTTGTTACTGTTCAATATCTATTACTATTTTTTTAAAAAGCACGTGATATTTGTTTCTGAGTTGAAACATTTCATGTCCATCCTCATTTTTATGCTGATTGTATGGTGAATCTTAGATTCTTTCATGTTAGGTTTTCTTGTTGATGCTCATGCATGGAAAGCATGAAGAAAGAGCATGAATAAGACGAATCACTGACATAGGGTTACAAATTGTTCAAGTTGTTCATGTGTCCACTAGGAATCAATGACATTTCAGCTACTATGCGCAGCATATACAAGTAAGTTGCTTTTTTGAGGTATCCCAGTAGTTTTCAAATGTAGGATGTGGTTACCGGGGAGACATTTTCGTTGTTGGGATGTTTCTTATTGGATGGGTTGTGATGGCATGGGTTGGTCCAAAGTGGTTGTTTGATATGTGAAGTGTAACTTACCTATGTATTTTGGTGAGTCAGGGTGTTGCACATATGTTGTTGGACTTATCATACGGATTTTGTTGGCGTATTCAACAACTGTGAAGTGGATACAAACTACGAGATGGTCATGCTGGGCTCGGAGCAAATGTTACAGGTAAATTCTTCCGTTGTCAAAAAAATTGTTGTGGCCCTCACATGTGGATTTCTTGCATCGTCTGCTATATCCAAAGAACTCAAACTTATGTCATTCTTTGAAGTATCAAAAGGGGAATCATAGCTAGTTGTCTGCATATTAGTAGGCTTGACTTTCCAATTCCCGATTAGTCTTTCCCTGTCCCAATTGAGTGATGTTTTTGGTCGATGTAAGTAATGATTAAGGTAAGAGGCTCTAAAATGGAGCGGGCATTTACAACCGCCCATGTAGACTCTCTTGAAATGGACATGAGATGGTCTTTAAATGGACCTTCTATAGTCATTGAATGGATTGATTAAAAAAACATTATTTAATGCAAGAGCCAATCATTCTCTTTGCTTTCCCCATTTCTCTCTAGAAGTTGCAAGTGAACAGTTTATGGAAGACTAGGGGTCATAAATAGCGACCTAAGACTAATCTTGTTTGAAAATTCATAAGTAATTCGAAAATGCTTCAAAAAATACGAAACAACTTCTGTTGCAATCATAATCAAATTCTCTTTGTTTGAGAAATAAGAAAAAAATATTTACATCAAAAGAAATATATGAAAATGGCTGGTCATCCCGTAGATGCTCCATTTCTGGACCTCCTACCTTATCTTCTCAGTGATTTTTTTTGGCAATGCAGGTTGCAATTAGTCAATGAAACTACCTTACAGTCATTTCCACCGGCTACATCTGTTTGACGTATGATGACCACCTTTTATCCTAGTTATAGATGGTGATTTTGCTTACTGACTTGTAACTTCTTTGCGCAGGAAGATTTGGAGCTTGTAGTACAAGTGTTGGATGCTTTTCAAATATGAATCTTGAATGTGAATTTCTTGACCAGGTGAAGATTTTTTAATGCTTTGATCAAGGCTTTTTTGTTGAAATTGTGTTGTTGGTGCTAACTTGTTTTTAATACAACGATTTGATGCTTTGAACATTACATCTGAATAAAGAAGCTGAATTCTTATCTTTTACTTTGTTAAATGGTTAAATGGTTGACAATGACTATCCTAGCTCACATCTACTGTTGGTTGCTAGTTGGTTGGATCTTGTGTTATATATTCTTTTAGATTTATCAATAGTGCTCTGTATCAGGTTGTCAACGTTGTTGTGCTAAGCTTACAAATGACGGATGTTGGAGACTTACCACTTGTCATCAAGTTTTTGCTTCAATCTGCATCAAGCACTACATGAAGCTAATTCTTCAACAACTGCATGATCATCAATTTGTTACTATCTCCAATATATGCTCATCTAGACCTGATCGGAAACAGAAGGGGTTAGTGAGTGCATTCTTGATTTCCTTTGTTTAGGACTTTGTATGCAGAATGTAAGATACTTTGCATCATATTGAGTCTTGGAAACTTTCCTGAGGTTGTGTAACTAGTTACAATTGATTGATATCCTATTGTATGCCTCTGTGTTTTTTTTTTTTTTGTGTATGTACATGTGATTTCGTTTTGAAGAATAGGAGGCAATGAATCTTTGAATGAGAATGCAATGTGAGTGTAAATGGAGTGAGCCATGAGGTGTGGTTCAGTTGTCATCACATGCAAGTTTGCTTAGAAGATGTTATTAGTGAACATTCTTGAAAAAGAATCGAAAAGTCAAAATTCAGAGAGAACCTAATATTTTGTATGCAAGTACAATGAAGCAGTAGTAAAAATTTCTGACAAATGGATCTAAATCTAGTACAGAAAATGGCCAAATGGAGATGGTTGTCCTTTGAATTTCTGTGGAGCTGTATAGCAGAATTGACTAATTTTTGTCAAGTTAATGATTAATTGACTTGTTCTTGTCAAAATGATGCCAAAATTGATGGAGTTTTGTCAAAAAAACGTCTGAATCAACCCCTCCTATATGATAGAAAAATTGACACAAACTTGACAATTTTTTGTCATATGGGACATAGTTTCCCTTATAGTGCCCTCTGTCCTTACATTCAGTTCCTTTGCTGTGACTGTCCTAAAAGATGACATAATTTGTTGTGTTAGTGTTGTGGCAGGTGGGGTACTGTAGCAGTCTGTGCCAAAAAAGGATTACAAGCGTTGTTATCACCTCAAGCTTTAACGATGTTGTATTTATCTTCTTGGACACACAATTCATGAACTTATTTGTACCAAATCAGGAATTTTATTCAATGGCTCATAATTCAGTTCATCTTGAAGGACAAGATGCTKGTTTTGGGTAAGTTGAAAAAAAACTATTTGACATGCAGTTGTGTTTTATGGCCTTTAAATTCCTCCGTTCCAAACTATTTTTTATAAGTAGAAGTTATTTATATTGGGTAAGAGAATATTAAGGCAATTGACCTTTAAATTCTTCTATCCCAAACCATTATATAGAAGTACAAGTTATTTATTTTGGGGAAGGGAATAGTAAGGCAATTGGCCTTTACATTCCACCATCCCGAACTATTATATACAAGTATAAGTTATTTATTTTAGGAGAGGGGAATAATAAGGCAATTGGCCTTTACATTCCACCATCCCAAATCATTTTATATCAATAGAATAGAAAAGCATCAAGAACATTGGATATAGGTAATTCTACATTTGTTTTTTTATTGTAGTTCAATTGGATGAGGAATATAAGAACAAAGATTTTAAACTTTCATACTAAATTGTGATTTTATACGTGCAGGAAAGTGAGTGAAATTACCAAGAAAAAAAAGAACCAAAAAGAGTATGTTAAGGCTTATTTGATGGCAAAAAAGATGGGAGAGTTTGAAGGCGTACAATCAAAAGTGAAAGGTACTGCTATAAAATAAACTATAGATTTTTTTCTTCTTTTGTAGTTGAATTATTCATTCATTTTGTGAAGGTGTTTTGTAGGTTGATAGTTTGTATGAATCTATTTACATTTTGAATTAATGTTTGGTTTKGGATGTTTTTGTTTTCTATGAATCTTGATATTTTTAATTATTGTTTTGTCTTGTTTTTTTGTTTTAATTATTTTTCAAAGCTCTTGTGAAATCAAATTATTTTGGTTTTTATTTTTATTGGAAATCATATATTACTGAAATAATTTTGAAGTCTTCTTTATTGGATTATTTACTAATAATTGATTGTGTAAAATGTAGGAGCGTATATTTACCAAAAACAACGGAATTTGGAAGATTTGGATGAAGTTTACTTGCCAAAGCCCGAGGGTGCTTGATAAATCTGTTGAATTCAATCGTGGATTGGTAGTTGTACAGGACAAAAGTTCAAAAGACATTGTTCTTGTTGTGAACTTGTGTACACCTTTTCAGCAAATGACAATGGAAGAATTTGAAGAAAATAAAAAATTAACATCAATACTAATGAAAGTCAGAAAGGGTGCTAGTTTGGTTATGTATAATAAACCAATGAGAACAAGCCAAATGTACGCCGTTGGTTGGAGAGGAGGTATGCTTCTTGTTTGGGAAATTTTGTAAAAGTTATGTTTGTTATTTGTTCCTTTTTTCATTCTTTAATTTAAGAATATTTTAGTCATTAATATTTTGTGATTGTGTGAATATAGGTTCAAACCTTGGTTTGACTCTAGGTCGTTATGTTCCATCAAAAGATGTGCCAAATGATGTTTCTAGTCTTGAGAATTGGAAGTAGGAACATGTACTACTTTCGGACATTTCCACCATATATGCAAAGAAGTTTTATGGCTTAGCACCATCTCTTTTTGAACAGACCAAACTGGAAGTGAAAAGTGTAGGAGTACTAACATTATCGGAATTGGAATTCAACATGATTTTAACAGAAGAAGCTACATTTTGTAGCAATTTGACTTACACAATGGACGATTTTAGCAACACCTTTCATAAGGATGTAGATTTCAATACCTATATATTTGGAATGTGGGCTCCAATATCCTCTGACACCGGCTACCTTCTTAGCCAAGAAAATGGATTTCAAAGCGAGGGGGGTCAATTTCTTTTAGGTAGTTATGGAGTTCATGTAGATTTTAGCAAGTGTGATGGTGTAGTAGGGTTTTCTCTTCAAAATGTTAACCCCCTTCGTATGCATTTCCTTCAATCCTTTCATACGCTGATCTAACTTTTCACTAACTTGTAATGATGAAGCAATCCTTGTGCATTAGAAGTTGTGATAGACGGAACTATGCAATGAAAATCACTTTTTCCTCATATTATTTCTACTACACCATTACAATTGCTAAAATCTACATGAACTCCATAACTATCTAAAAGAAATTGACCTCCCTCGCTTTGAAATCCATTTTCTTGGCTAAGAAGGTAGCCGGTGTCAGAGGATATTGGAGCCCACATTCCAAATGTATAGATATTGAAATCTACATCCTTATGAAAGGTGTTGCTAAAATCGTCCATTGTGTAAGTCAAATTGCTATAAAATGTAGCTTCTTCTGTTAAAATCATGTTGAATTCCAATTCCGATAATGTTAGTACTCCTACACTTTTCACTTCCAGTTTGGTCTGTTCAAAAAGAGATGGTGCTAAGCCATAAAACTTCTTTGCATATATGGTGGAAATGTCCGAAAGTAGTACATGTTCCTACTTCCAATTCTCAAGACTAGAAACATCATTTGGCACATCTTTTGATGGAACATAACGACCTAGAGTCAAACCAAAGTTTGAACCTATATTTACACAACCACAAAATATTAATCACTAAAATATTTTTAAATTAAATGGTTTAAAAGAAATGCACTTTAATAGAAATGATTTAATGTAGTATATTATATATGGTACTTTAATAGAAATGGTTTAATGTCTTGAGTCAAAAGTTGTATTTTGTATATATATGAAGATTTTATAATCAATTGCTTGGTTCAAAATGTCATTTTTCATATACACTCTATACTTCCATTTTACCACTACCACCTATATTTTCAAATTAGTCTATTGACTTTGCAGAATTTGGTTTTCATGCTTCATGTTCCATGCTTTACATTCCAAACATAGGTCCTTTTCCATTTACTTTTCTCATCACACACCTTGCAAACAATAAACAATTATTAGAATATGGTCAATTAATCCATTAAAAGTCATTGCATAGTAAAAAACAAAGAAAAAGCAAGCAATCCCAAAAAATCATCAAAATATCTTTTTTTACCTTCCACAACTATAAAAAATTTATTTTCCAACCTACTAATCCTACTCCTAAACCCCTTAAGATCCAAGAAGACACAATGTGTCGCTTTCAAATTTCCAATGGCAAATTCCCGGTATCTCAATATTTTGTAAATTGGAATCTTCTAGAGTTACAAGTTACTATACTTGTAGCATTTTCCAATTTTCAAAATTTAGAGAGAGAGAGAGAGAGAGAGAGAGAGAGAGAGAGAGAGAGAGAGAGAGAGAGAGAGAGAGAGTTCTTTACAAGACACCCCAAAACAGGGCTTATTCTGTTAATTCTAATCCATATCGCACACTTTACAGATCATTCATTTGTTGATATAAATATTTCTTGACCAATATGGGTACATTCCACCACTCATTTTCCCGTATTCATTTAGATCATTGTAGTATTCCTGAGACCTCGACGATATTGATCGGGAGGGTGGGTGGGTGATCGTTATGATCACGGTCTGAAATTACAGCTTGTTTCTTCTCTGCTTTCTAACGACCGCAAACTCACATAATTGGAGGATGCTGCAGCCTTTACTTATACAGTAATCACAATGTTTTGCAAGTTCTAAATACTGATACTCGTCAATGGTTGGTGGCGACAAACTCGCCACACTCCGCACTTTTATTTTTAAGGCCAGCAACAGCTTGGACGTATACATGACCACACTCACACAAGTACTTGTAGCACAGCAAAATTCAAAGTTCATAAAGGACAGAACATTGCAGTTGGTGGGTGAAGATATGAGCTTCCAATCTTAAGTAGTCATGCCTCACCTGCACCCATATCCCACAACAAACACAAGGTCAGTTCCAGGATGCATGCGAGGTGTCCACAGCATGACTACACCTTGTTATCGGAGCCAAAGATTGCCGCAAATAAATCGGACATCTGAACTGTGAGCATCCGGTTCAAGCCACAAACAGCTTCCCCAACAAGGCAACACACCACTTCTCTCATTAGCTAAAACACATGGGTAAAACCTGTGATGTCATGTGGGCGTCCATTTCCTCAGAGCTCGGAGACTCAACAGCAGCAGCTTGGTCGTGAATCTTGGAGCTCGAGCGTGAGTACCCTGCACCTGGTCGACTGGGTTGACAAGAACGTCTCCAAAGCAGCGTTCATGATGCATAACTCGAGTAGTTACAAGGATCGGAAACCTGGGCATGCTAGCTGGCAGGTAAAGAAAGGTACGTTCCCAACCACCTCGACACCTCGTCTCCTTCAATTGGAACAGCGAGTCAGGCACGCGTTGATAACCGCCGGGTATGGAGCTGTGGCTGCCTCGGTGGTGTCAACCCACCCGAGTTACAACTATTGCTACTGAAGGTTACCAAACGCGTTGTGTTTGTCTGAAAAATTAAAATTAATTTTGGAGAGAGAGAGAGAGAGAGAGAGAGAGAGAGAGAGAGAGAGAGAGAGAGAGAGAGAGAGAGAGAGAGAGAGAGAGAGAGAGAGAGAGAGTTCTTTACAAGACACCCCAAAAACAAGGCTTATTCTGTTAATTCAAAGTCGATATCGCAAACTTTCCAAATCATTGTCTGGTTGACATAAATATTTTTTGAGGAATATGGGTGATCTCTATCACGTGCTTTTCCATAGTCACTTTGACCATCCTAACATTACTGCAAGTCTGCAACCTTCACGATACAGATCGGGAGGGTGGGTGGGATTATTACGGTCTTGGTCTGAGTGCCTGTTTCATCTTTGCTAACTGATGGTTGCAAACTCACAGAACTGGAAGATGTTGCAGCCCTTACTCAAGCAAGGATCGAATTGCATTACACGTTCTAACATCTGATATACAGCAAAGGTTTATGGCAGACACCAGCCAACCTCCACATTCTTATTTTTTTGAGACCAGCAACAGCCTGAATAAATACGTAAACACAATCACACTAAGACATGTAACGCAATAATAATCACAATTCATAAAAGATAGAACAATGCAAGTAGTGGGTGAAGATATGAGCTTCCAATCTCGAGTAGTCATGCCTCACCTGCACCCATATCCCACAACAAACACGAGGTCAGTTCCAAGATGCATGCGAGGTGTCCGCAGCATGACTACACCTTATTATTGGAGCCAAAGATTGCCGCAAATACATCAACCACCTCAACTGTGAATGCCCGGTTCAAGCCATAAAACAGCTTCCCCAACACAGCAATACAGCACGTCTCTCATCAATTAAAACACATGGATAGAACCTGCGGTGTCGAATGGCCGTCCATATCCTCGAGGAGCAATAGAGACTCAATAGCAGCAGCTTTTGGAGCTTGAGCGTGAGTCTTGGAGCTTTTGGAGCTCAAGCTGCCTTATATCCACTTAGACGATAGTAAAGAACAGTCTTTCGTGAATGCTCTGAAACTAAAACGATTGGACTGTCAAGAACGTCAGCATGGCAAGTAATGTTCATGATGCGTCTTCCAAGTAGTTACAGGATTCTGAAATCTGGACAGGCTAGTTGGCAGGTCAGGATATGCTTGCTTGCGGCCACCACTTGCAGGTCGCCACTTGCCCAAATGGAGCAGCAAATACGGTAAGTTTTGATACCCGCAGCGTATCGTGCCTTGGTATGTGGAAGCCTGAATRGTATCGGCTTGGCCAAGTTTAAACTATTGGCATTGAAGATTATAGAATGCGTTTTATTGGTCATACAAATTAATATTAAATTAGAGAGAGAGAGAGATACAGACAAGTCATTACCCTGTTAACACATGCTCTTTCTATCAAACCACTGCAGAGTCCAGATTTGATTCAATATACACAAGCAATGCTATTGCTCTTACAACACTTTGAGATGATGCTCTTTCCACCAACAAATTTTTCTTCACCATTTAGCATATTCATTTTGTATTGTGTTCATCCCATATTTTAGCATTGAGGGATGTATACTTATTGTGTTTAGCATTTCTGCCAGAAAATATACATACACAAATGCTACTTCCCTACATCCACCATACCAAACATTTGTCATTTGCCTAGTGTCAACCCAAATTCTCCCCCTAACTAATTTAGAGGTTCAAGTTAGATTAACATACAAGTTCCTTATGAAATTTTCATATGTGCAATCTTAACATATAAGAGAAAGACAAAAGAGTTCAAAAACAATAATAGGAATATAACAAATTGCCTTCCAAGCGGACCGTCTTTTTATCAATGGTAAAATATGAGTATATATATCTATATTGTTTGTTTTTGTTTTTTGTTTATATATATATATATATATATATATATATATTTTAAAAGAAAGTCAAGAATGGATGCTCAACAAGGGAAAATACAAGAATGAGAGTGAATAAAGACTCATATCAATGGAGCATACATTGCGAGCAGACCTTCTGCCATTTTAATCACCACTAAGTTCTCGTCCGAGCTTCAAATAAGGAGTATCTTAGCTTTCTGGATTCCTAACAACAAGAGCTATTCACTCCAAAAAGATTTATACTTATATCTTTTAATGCCTAAAAGATATGACTACAAACCCGAGGCTAAAAGTTCTACAACTTGCCTCACGATTCTACTTCAGACCTCTTTTTACTTCTACAATTGTAACTTCTATCTATGTAGTCCAAATGAAGTGTAACAACATGATCTGCAAGCACAAGAAGTGTGGGCAATCTCTCTAAGTTATTTCGCATAAATTATGTTTTTTCTCACAAAGTTATGAACCTTCAAAGGTTCAGACCTTGAAAACTCAAGGCAGCTAAGCTCTGTTTCCTTAAACGGCCACAACTTTCTACTCACAATTCCAATTACTACGAAATAAAGTTTGATAAAAAGCTAACAAGAAGGTACAGATGCTCTATGAAAGTGTTTTAGTCAACTCTAAAGTGTCTAACCTCTTATAGGTGGGAGAACTATAACTATGTTGAGCACGCGCTCAACTCTCAACTATCTTCGATTAACTAACTCCTTGCCTTCAAGAGAGAGAGATGAAAAGCATGGAATACAAAGGTGCTAAGTAAGGATGTAAGTGTTGAGTAATAAATTGCAAGTGGTGATCATTTGCCTCCAAGACTCCAATTTATAGCTTGTTGATCTTCATCTTTTTCTTTGCTTATTGATTTTTCATTTTCTTTCCCACTTGTCTTCCGCATTCATTTCTCTTCCATTTTCTTACACATCACGCTTTTCAAAGCTCAACTTTTTGTACATTCTTATACCTCTCCATACCTTCACTCATTCCTAAGCTCCTCTCTTCCCAAAGTTTTTCTCTTTTTTCGAGATTTCTCTCTTTTCTAGGACTCTCTTCCCTAGGCCTTCTCTCTTTTTAAGAATGTGTAAGAACTTTTGGACTACATATATATATATATATAATTTTTTTTACCAAAGGTTCTTAGGCTACAAATTCTATTCCTAATCTACTACTCCGTATAGATTTTTTTTATAAAATTTACAAATATTTGGCACAAGACCAAATTTAGCTTTTAAGACTACCACTTATCTATTAGTAAGAAGACCTATAAATGTCAAATTTGCCCTTGAATTCATGTCTAAAATACTAAAGTATAATAGAAAGTACTAAATGAGCACCTAAGATGAAATCTAGTGCTCACACCTAGTTCCTAAAATAGCAATAAAACTCAAAAGTTTGGAATAAACTTTGAGATATGAATTTCTTGAAATCCAAGTAAAATGCTCAAAGCTTGAGGGTCTTGGCCTCACCTAAACCCATACAAGCCAACAAACAAAAAGTGTGTTAGTTTGCGTGCGTGAGGTGTCAGCAGCCAAAGACCAGTTGTTATCTATATTACAAACCAACGCATAATACGAAAGATTAACAGAAATTCAAAGTATAGACCACTGCCAATGTTGCAAATTCTCTTGTCAGACCTTGTTACTCATGGTGTATTCCTCAACAATAACTCCTAGAGAATATACGCAAGTAGGCGAGTTTAAGCACAAAAACTGCCAAATCCACCGCTTCCTCACAGCCTGCCGTAGAACTGCACTCCCAATCACAATTTGGTGTGTCGTAACCCAGGCCCCCTTAAGCAAACTAGCCAGCAGTTTATCAACAGAGATCCAAACCTCCAATCAAGAGTATGTTCTGAGTTTAGAGGGCTTGAGGTATCCTCTGAGGTATGCCTGTGCATTTTATTCGCCTTTGAGTTGCATGGCCCAAGAACCAGTCTGTAACTGAGAAGTACACATGTATCAAATTTATGATTACAGAACAACATCATGGAGGGAAAATCAAACATACTAGCCTTTGCTGCATCATTACTTGCTGGGGGATGTGGAAGAATTGAATTATTAACTGCATTTGCCCTCAATGGACACGTTTCAGCCATCCATCCCTAGGATATAGAACATGGGTGTCCATTAAATTCAAGCCTCATTTTTAGGAAAATATATCAAAATATTTTTTTCCACAAGTAAAATCCATCCCACTCATAGCTTAGAGCCTGGTGGTTATCTACCTGGTAATGAAGGGCTTATAACCAGCGGTGGTTGGTTTGTGTACCCCCTCCAATATGGCTTATGTTTAGCCACAAACTTATATGATGTCGATGAACACAGTGTGATGGTATTTTACTACCATTTTGGATTAAGTATGCAGACAATATACCTTGGAGAACAGAGGTCCACCGTCAAGGTGCCGCGACTGTTAATCCAGAAATGAATAGATTTTTGGAATGATGGGTGTGTTTGTAATATAGCATTTATGGTGAACATGAAAGTCACCCATGGAAGTTCAATGTCCATAGTGCACTCAAACATGGTTACTTTACCATGGTGTCTTCTTTGGTGAGGCCCTTATTGTCTAGCCCCTCCATCTATCTTGAGTTATTAAGCACCATGCCAATTGTAAATATGTATCTTGTAATTCCACGATGCTTCTATGGAATAGTAAAGTCCTTGCTATCTTACCACTAACTTGGCAAGATTAGAGAGAGAGAGAGATACAGTACTTTTCATGTCGCCCCAATACAGGGTGTTTTCATACAATTCATGATCAATGCTTAACATATACATGACGTTTAAGTATCTCCAATATCAATTAAGCCACATGAAACCAATGAATCCTCTATAATCAAATAGAGTTAAAGTATAACTCGTTTTATTTGTTCTATACACGATAAATTATAGCAAGTTTTACTAGATCGGGAGGGTAGGCGGGCACCACACATATTCTGCGCGTACAAAGACACTGCAGTAATTTGTGATCATGATGAAATACTTGCTCATCACTGTGTGCACAATATTACAATCTCGTTATCAAAGAATATAAAAGTAGGCTTATACAACTGATTAGTAGTTATGCCTGTTCAACTTCTTTCAATTGATACTAAGTAAACATTACAATTCCAGAGAGTTTGGACTAATGCATCCCTTTGTTACTCACATAACATAAGTAAACGGTATAATTCCAGAGAGTTTGGACCGATCCTTTCCATTGTTACTCAAATAAGTAATTAGTACAATTCCCAAGAGTTTGGACTGATCCATTCCTTCGTTACTCACATTTCGATACAATTCCCAATAATTCAAAATGGTAAGAGACTTGCTGAATGATACATTGTATTACCCGTACGTACTGACCATAAGTAAAAATTGTACATCTATACATCCCAAATCGGATTACAGGTTGAAAGAGCATTTTAAACATATTGTTCAAAAAATTAATTTAGCACACTATGAAGCGTGATCAAATCTTGAGGAGACACGCCTCACCTGCACCCATATCCCACAACAAACACGTAGTTAGTTACGGGACGCATGCGAGGTGTCAACAGCATGTCCCCGAGTTGTTATCCTTGCCAAAGATTCGGTCATACAAGTATAAGGTATGTTTACAAAATTCAATTGACAAATTCATGTTTCACAACGTTAAATATGCAGCAGTTAAACCCAGCTCTCTTGCATCAATACGGAACCTATGTAGTCATCTCAGTATCCATGACGCAAGACTCGCTCCGCTGCCCACACACTGCTCCTCTAGCACTATTCCTCTCTCGCAGTGCAAGATGCGACAAAAGATGCTGGACTTATTGAGTTCAGAACTTGTATTGTAATAACGCACAGACATGCTCAGTAGTTCAGTTATTAATTCCTTTTCATGGCAGGGAAGGACACCGTAAGGTGCTTCAGCGATTTTGGCGGGGCGATGTGGACTTGGAGTACCGTGGTGTGGTGCCACATGGCAAGAACCCATGTGCACCCTATTCAATTACCCAAATCGATGTGTGTTTTGAAATACCCTGCAGGAAGACTCAACAATGATAACATCCACCAGGTATCGGAGCAAGTATATACGGCACATGGTGTGCTAGTGTTATGGATGACCACATTGCCTTGTTCTCAGGCATCATGTGGTAAGGTAGGTTTCTATTTTTTGTATTGAAAGTTGTGTTCTCAACTAGTTAACCTTATACTAGATGAAAGAGAGAGAGGGAGGGAGAGATTCTTTGAATATTTTGTTTATTGAAAATATAAATTTTATTATCTATTGACCATTTGCCTATGTCCTATGGTGTTGTATTCTTCATTCATTACAGATGTGAGGGACTTTTTGAGTGACCTTGTATGTAGAACATGGATTTTTTTGGAAGCTTGATAGACCTTGAAAGGTCTCATTTTTTATRTAATGATCAATAAAACTGTGAATCGTTCAAGTTGAACAGTACATGTGAATGTATGTCTAGACTCATGTCATGAAGTTCATCTGGACTATCAAGTGCATATGGACTATTCCTGCTTGATGATGGATTTTGTGTGTACATCATTCTAGGATCCATAGAACTAACTACTACATTTTGTGAGTACGGGAACAACGGGTGATCATGTTGTGAGTGTGAATGATTAGAATGGCATTCTACATGGCTCAGTGTTGCTCTCTGTCTAGTTCGGTAGAGCCCCCCTTCTTCCCCAAATTGATCTTGATGTTGCTCTATGACCGGATTGTGATTGTTGTCAATGTTGGAGCCATATGATACACATATATTGCTTCTCCCGATACTCCACTTATAAGGGGAGGAAATCTCTATTCCATCTAACGTTGGTGTGATCACCAACAGGTCGTAGTTCTCCATGACATTAAATTCACCCAAAATTTGAACTCAAGTCATATTGCTATTCCACTACCCTCAATAACAACTTTCAGAAGCATTTGTTTAATGACTTTTTATAGGAAAGAAAGTTCCTAAGAAAAACAACCAAAAAATTAGGTATTTTTTTTTATTATGTTGAAAGAAATTCAAAACTTTGAAATATACAAGAAAAAAACACAAACCTCTTTTACCTTCTTGGAGTTTTCTTCTACTTCATGTAGTTTATTTGTAATAACTTTAAGTTGATTTTTTCAATCTTTTCTTTTTTTCAATTTTTTATTTATAATTAAAGTGATTTTTCCTCATGTAATTTTATACCATATCTTATTCCACTTGTTATTGCATCACAAAAATAGAATTCATATAATTCAATTTTCTTTAATTTTAATTTTAATTCATTATTTTTTTTCAATTAATGAAGAAATATCTTTAAAAAAAGATTTTACTTCATTTTGCATTAAATTTAAAGAACTACAAATACTAACATAATTTTTACTAAAATCTAATGCTTCTAACATAAATTGTTCATAACATTTTTCCTAGACATTTTTTAAACAAAAAAAAATTTTAAACTAACTAAACCCTAACTAATTAAATGGCTTGAAAACATCCCTGCGTCTTGCAACCTATTCACAACCTGAAACCTGCATAACATCAAATAGTGTTTGGAAATCAATGTACCAACACACTCAATTTAAACTCTAAAAAAGCTAATAAAATAAAAAATTCAAGAATCTTTAATCAGATTAAGTGGACGACAGCTTGGGGTTTAATCAACCCTGTGCGCCAACACACTCAATCGAAACTCTAAAAAGACTAATAAAATAAAAAATTCTATAATCTTTGATCAGNGACAGCTTGGGGTTTAATCAACCCTGTGCGCCAACACACTCAATCGAAACTCTAAAAAGACTAATAAAATAAAAAATTCTATAATCTTTGATCAGATTAAGTGGATGACAGCTTGGGGTTTAATCAACCCTGTGCGCCAATACACTCAATCAAAACTCTAAAAAGACTAATAAAATAAAAAATTCAAGAATCTTTGATCAGATTAAGTGGACGACAGCTTGGGATTTAATTAACCCTGTGCGCCAACACACTTAAAACCTGCTAATCAAATAATTTGTGAAAGCATTGGTACGAACTACAACACACTGCAGCATACAACTTTGGGTCATATAAACCACCACACTGCAATCAAATACAATCTCATGAATACTTATTGCTCTATTCAAAATGTTCCCATGAATGCTCTATAATATATTCTCATGAATGCTTATTGCTATATTCAAAAAAGTTATTGTGAATGCTTATGCTATGATTATTTTGGTCAAGAAGCTCCCTTCCCCACTTTTATGTGACGAGAAAGCGCATCGGGAGTTTCTGTGTGGGCACCTCATTGGGTGGTTGGTGCATCCGCTCTTCCCCCATAACCAATTTGAGTCTAATAACCAACATATAGACTAACGTATTTCCAACCAAGGCCAAAATGTTTTTTTTTCTCCTTTTCAAAATTGGCACTAAAAATTCATGGCATGTAACGGCAATTCGCGGAAAAGTAGCTTTTTTGAGTACTTTTTGCCTTTGAAAATTCGTAGTCATTTCAATTTATGCAATAAAATTACCAAAGTTTTTGCAATCTCCATCATTTTTATCAACACACCTCCGGATTAAATTTGGCTTTCATTGCATTGCTCTAAATTTGTCCAAAATACCTTATCCAATTGGTTACGGGTGGTTCTACACTTCTACCTCATTTCACTTGTTTGGAACCATGCGGTAAAAATCTCATGAATTTTGACCGTACAAATTGAAAAATACTAGCATTTAAAGTTGGAAAAAATAAGTTATTTAACATTCACTTGCAATTTCAGATGACTTCAATTGACATTTGTGGAAAAAATTTGCACTATAGACTTTGAATTGAAAATCTCTTGTGTTTCAGTATTGGGTCAAGACTCTTGGGAAAAAATTCAATAAAAAAACAAAAAAACTTGTTTTTCACTCTTTAAAAACATTGTATAGTAGAAGTAGGTTCAAGTTTCTACTTTGCACGCTAGCATGGCAATCTGGAAACACCTCTATTCTTTTGTTAGAAATCAAGAGAAATTAGCTTGCATTGAATCCCATTTTGTCGCACAAGAAGCACCATTGTTTTGTAATTCTAGGGTCTCGACGGCATTTGGCACTTGTGAGTGCCACCTGTTTTCACTTGATTTGTTTGAAAGGGGCCTTGCCCAATTGCCCCCCCACCCCTGCCTTTCATGGCGTTCACGAGAAGTAGGCTCTAGATTGAATAAGAAACTAAATAGTTAATAGCTCTAAGATGGGATTGAAACATGATAATTCCAATGGTTAGATTATTCTAGCAAGAAAACTCAATAACCTTATCAAACAATTTTTTTTGAAGAATTGTGAAAAATGCATTCCAAAAATGAGATCTATAAGTTATTTTTTTGAGAAGATGCTCTGATTGGCTAGAAATTAAGATTGTCCTCAACTTCCACATAACACTAGTAGAAAGTTGTGACCACAACAATAGAAAATCAACAATTTTCTGTTATTGTGGGTACTAGCGGTCACAACTTGTTAAAATCAACAAAGTTTTGTGAAGACACCAACAAATTTTTGTTGTTTTAGGTACTTTCATTTTTTTGGACCAAATCAACAAAAATTTCACAAATTGTGTAACCCCTAAAATCTATATTCTTTGTAGATATCTAAAATCTAGAACTGTTTTAGATGTCTGAAATCTAGAAGTGCCCTAGATGGTTTGGATTGCATGGTCTGAAATCTGGATACATCTTAGATTTTAGAAATCTAGATAAGCCCTAGATTTTAGATATCTATGCTATTTTATCTTAAATGTTGTTTTTATAGTTTACATTGCACAGTTTGGAAAAGGCTGAACCTACCTCTACTAAAGTGCTTCCCAGTCACTCATAACTCCTCGGATTCATATGAAAATTTTACTAAATAAACTAGACTTGTATGCGCAACTTTTCCAACAAAAATCATTGAACACGGACCCTATTTGAAGAAGTTATAAGCTGCCAAAGTTCACTGTAATTAATCTAAAAATGTCTGGATTTTGAACTTCGAATGGCTCCCAAAAATTCAAAACAACTTAGACTGACATGAAATTTCTACCACGAGAACTAGACTTTAAGGGGAGAAAGACCCAATAAATTTTATTGAAAAAAATGATTTGATGAAAAAGATACAAGCCCCAAAGTTACAGCTATTAGGGTGCAATGTGGTGAATTCAAGTTAAATCTGTGAACTTTGAAGGTCTTTCAAAAATTCAATACATTTTGGAATGATTTGAAAATTTTACTACACAAACTAGACTAGTATGCACAACTTCTCCAACAAATTTTATTGAATTTGGAGATTGTATGCAAAAGTTACAACTATTTGAATGTGACCTCTAGACTATGTGAGGACACTTCCCGTCCCCTTAGACAATGAGGGGATAATTAACTTTAGTTTTCCATACTTTAACATGTCAATTAAGCCTTGGTGTAATGGTTGAGTGCTTAGGTTTGTGATGGTGAGATCTTGAGTTCGAACCTTGGCTCCACCACTTGCTAATCGGGTAGTGAACCCTGCCAACATGGCAATTGACTACTACGTGGCAATCAAACCTAGTTAACTTTTAAGCTGATGTGGCATTTGGCCCTCCAAAATTTGGCAATTTTTAACATTTAAAATTTCTTTTTTGTCCAAATCAACAAAACTGGACAACAGTTTTCAATCAACCCTAATTGACTTTTAAACTGATGTGGCATTTGACCCTCCAAAATTGACAATTTTTAACATTTAAAAAAAAAATTGTTGTCCAAATTAACAAAACTCAAAATTGACAATTTTTAACATTTAAAAAAAAATTGTTGTCCAAATTGTTGACCAACAGTTTTCAGTAGAATATTGACCGGTACAACGCGACCGAATCAACTAAACTAGACAATAGATTTGAGTTCAATTTCTGTTGTGTTGGACACTGCATTTCTACTAGTGTAACAAATCCAAATGGAATGGATCATAGGTCTCCATTTGTACAAAATTACAATCTATAAGAAATTAATTTTCAAAGTTTTTTTTCTCTGTAAGGCGGTTTTTGCCTTCCTCGCCTCAAAAAGGGTTTTTTTGTGCCAATCAGTAAATATACAAAATAGAAATCATCAATTTCTAACAACTCTATAGAAATGGTCATTCACCAAACGAAGCACAAAACAAATACTTTGTATGTTCCAAACAAAGGCAAAAAGAAGCTCACTTTGTAGACTCCTATACTACCTAAAAACAACAATTTAAAAAAATACTTTGGCCATGAGCTACAAGTTGACTTGGAGACCATCTCCTCCAAAGTCTACTTCAAAAATAGTTTTCTAGGGTGCTAAATAATACTAAAAATCTCCAAATTGATAGAGGGGTCTGTTTTGGGTTAGTGAATTGATTTTGAAAATTAAGAAAAAAAAAAAGAGGCAAGGTGTATAATAGTCATGAGTACCTTCCCAATGAATCTCAAGTCATTTGGAGCCAAAACACAAAAACTTTGACTAAAAATGAATCAGTGCAAATTGTGTGGCATAAAATAGTAAAAGTGTTTCTTGCAATTGCCTATATACTTACTCGTACTTATATATTCTTTACTTTAATATTTAGATCCATTGTTATGTGACCATCTATTCTCTTGTATATGTTCTTCCCGTAGTAGTTCTTGTAAATTGTGTTTGAATGTCAAAAGTGTGAGGTTGGCATAATTGTCTAATAATTAGTTCCAATGAATCATCACCAACTCTAAGGATGGAGCTTGGCTTGCACATATGTATTGCAATTGCTTGGGGTACTTTCTACAACTCTTTTATTTTTTGACACAAATGAAATGGAATTTCATTGGCAAAAAGAAACCAAAGAAACCAGCCATCCACAACTTTATTTGAAAAATAGACGGTGGGTGATTGCAAGAAGCACATCACGTTTTTTGTCTGAAAAACATAGTTTCTGAACATGGGACTGGCAGTACTAAGTCGTACTATCAGAACCGTGTGTCAGTGGTGCGCCTATCAATGTAAACCGTTGATTCTGGGTGCCTACAGATCTACACCATCGATTTAGTAACACTACAATAAATTGGGTACAAATGTGACTGCAGAAGAATGACTGGGTGTCCGGAATGACTAGAAAATGTCTTCCCCTCGCTAATTGCACCAACCGGCCTTTGAAATGACTAGAACAGTCATTCTCAAGTAGCAACCCGCGTCCGAAGAACGAAACTCTACCGACTAACGTTTTTCATCCGCAGTATTTCGTTCACAACGTTTTGTACAGAGTAACGTGGACATGACGCCAGAGAACAAAGTGCCTGAGGTAACTGCAAAATGACTACCACGTACATATGGAGACTGCGTGTAACTTCAATGTCACTAGAAAATGAGTCAAAGAGCACTTGTGAGGGCTTCTTGTAAATGTGTCCTTAAAGATGGATGACGTGTTCTTAGTACTCTTCTTTTACTTCCGAAGTTGAACTAAGAAGAAAAGTAAATACGACTGTTCTAAAATAGGTGGGAATCATGGTTGAATACAATGATGCAACCTAAGTGGGATACAAAGTTCAAGGTCATTTTATAATATACTTAAGGGTATTTTGTCCGATCTGTTTGCCTTATTATATTTTGCGTTCTTCCATTCTCTTTAACTTTTTTATTTTTATTTTTTTTTCCATATTCTAATTTCTTTCTCTCTTTCCATTTTCTAATTTTTTCCCATTCTCTAATTTCTTTCTTTTATCCACTTTCAACCTTTTTTTTTTTTCCATTTTCTAATTTTTTATTTTATTTTCTAATTTCTTTCTTGTTTTCCATTTTCTAATTTTTTTTTTCTCCATTTTCTTATTTATTTTTTAGTTTCCATCTTCTAATTTTTTTTTTTCATTTTCTAATTTCTTTCTTTTATCCATTTTCAACCTTTTTTTTTCCATTTTCTAATTTTTTATTTTATTTTCTAATTTCTTTCTTACTTACCATTTTCTAATTTTTTTTCTCCATTTTCTTATTTATTTTTTAGTTTCCATCTTCTAATTTTTTTTTCCATTTTCTAGTTTCTTTCTCTTTTTCCATTTTCTAATTTTTTTTCCCATTCTCTAATTTCTTTCTTTTATCCATTTTCAACCTTTTTTTTTCCATTTTCTATTTTTTTTTTAGTTTCCATCTTCTCATTTTTTTTTATTTTTTTATTTTCTAATTTCTTTCTCTTTTTCCATTTTCTAGGGAATGTTCAATGAGAGCGATTACTTTTGAGCTTTGATGTCGGATGGTTCCCCGTTAATCCCTTTGAATCTTCTTTAATTTTTGCCTGAGCTTCTTTCCAATTTCTTGCCTTCCATCGGGTTAGTGACGCATGCTTGGTTGTTGCAAGGGCATGGGGTAACTTTCCAAGGGCAAGGAGCCACATGAATATGTATATAGAGGATTGTTCATGGAATTTGGCAGCCAACATAATTGATTCAATCTTCGAACAATATATTAGAAAGTAATAACAGAAAGTGCCACAAAATACATGAGGCCAAGTCTTAGGTATGGTTTAGCGTGCTCCGATTGACTCAGTTAACGGTTGCCTACTCTGAGGTATGAAGACCCGACCGTACGTAGTTACAAAGTCACTGTTCTGGTGCACGTGGACAACTGCGTCGTTTCTGTGTTTATACAATAGAATGACTTCGGTTGACTTCAACGCGACTTCACAAGTCTTGCACTAGTCATTTTTACTACATTGTTGAACTACGCACTATGGAATAGTGGAATACTATGTCACTACAGTGCGACAAGCAGAACTTCAATCACATCATCTGGATAACTTTCTGCAAACAACCAACCTACCTACCTACATTGCAGTGTCACACCACTAATTTATTCACTGCACTACCACGACTCCTAGGCCAATACGTTCTCTTCAGCTGACAATTCGATGGCTCCAATCAAGTTCACTGTCTGCACAGGTAGAGGCCACCTGCAAGGAGCTGTGAGCCCGGCAATCTCCACCGTTGTGCTAATGAAGGCGTCTATGCTCTCCACTACTTCACGCTTCGCTCTAGCTTCTTTGCGTAAAATAACCTTCCATCCGGGCTTCTCTACAACATCGGAGAAGAAAACTTGAGTGGCCTGGCTAGGGAAAATGAAAGGCTCGGCCACGAGAGGCAATTTATGCCAAAAGTTTACTACAAGGAAGCCAGCATCGTCCCTCATTTACGTATGATTCCCTCTACTATCAAGAGGCTTCACCCACTCATACGGTAGTAGAATGATAGGGGTGTTTACTGCTCTATAGTCTAATTGGAGAATGTCCTTCAGAACTCCAACGTAGTTCACGGTGACGTCATCCAGAGTGTCAGAAGACAATTCAAACATGGAAGCGACCCCGCTATTGCAGCTTACCAACCGGGTAGTAGTCTCATCGTCCACACGAAAGTGGTTGCCAAAGGCTGAGATTTGTGCATACCGCATTGCTCTCTGAGAGGACTTCACGCTAAGCAACAGCCGGTCCAAGTCCTCTGGGACATGCATATCTGTGTCTAAATCCCATACAGTGCTGCGTATCCATTCCGCCAATGTTGGAGTGAACGGATTCGCGCGTTCCTCTTCCCTCAAATCTTTCAATGTTTTGGTCTAAATGTTTTCCTTACCTAGCATAATGATGCCTAGCTAATGCATGATTAAATTATAAACAACATTGAAATATATTGTATTCTTTGTAAAATTTTGCAAATAATATTTATGTAATCCCTATTCCATATGGAAGCAATGACTTATGACAATCACCGTCAATCATTGGACCACTTTTCATCAATCCAGACATTCAATTCATATTTGAAGTACTTGGTCTTTTGTCTCTCATTGAAAGATATTCTCAGGTCTTTTACAAGGCATTAGGTCATGTGACTTCCATACATAGTGACTATCTTTATTGATACTATAAAATGACTCTTAACAACTTCACTGTAATTGCAGAATTTTGTGTTATAGTATTGCATTGAGATGATGACATAGAAATGACTGCTTCACATCTTCTATGCTACTAGATTCAAAAATGATGTTGGAAAATGCCAAAGAAAATATCCTATTCAACTCTTTTTTCCAAGTTTGTCCACAACTTTTGATTTGTRGCTSAGAATYTGAAACAGATTTTTGGAGATAATATAGAAWTTGATTTTCCACCTTTTATTAGTTCAGATTTTTTCTTAAAAAGCTAGTCTACAATACCTAAATGAGGTTTGAAATAGTATTTGTAACACAATTTCTGCATTTTACATTATCCCACATGGTTTGTCTTGCCTCCCACCGCCATACTAGTATAAAAGGCTTGTCATTTCACCTCTCTATACTCACATACAAAGTGGCTTTAAAAGCCATGCAATAAATTTGCTCAATATGGTGTATGGTGTATGATGTATGGTGTATAATGTATAATGTATTGCTATGGAGTTTCAAGAATATTCATAGGCAAATTTTTCACAATATATTTTTTGCACACATCACCATGACTGAATAATGGTAGGCTGTTTAACTTTCCACATCCCCCAAAAGTGATCTAAACCCTAAATCCAGGTCTCTTCATAATGACCACGGATTAACTTGCCAAGTGTCATTCTGTCAAAACAGCGTATAGACTCCATCGCAACTTCTAAATAACTACAAAATGACTTTTGATGTCATTGTCCACGTCAGATTTTTAATGAGTCTAATGTTACTTCAACATGACTGGAAAATGACTAGCCACACGGATGTCCACGTCAGATTTTTAATGGGTCTATTGTTACTTCAACATGACTAGAAAATGACTGGCCACGTGGATATCCACCTCAGATTTTTGATGGGTGTGCTTTCCATATGGCAGCTCCATGGCCATTTCCTTAAGCCAATTTTTCTTTATCACTCAGTTAACCATTGACTTTTCATCCATTACTACATCCAAGTTCTAAGCAGATGGTGATAATACGGCTGCAGTCATTTGTACCCGTGACTTGTCCACAATGACTCCAGGCCCCCCGAGTTGTGCCGCAGTCATTTGTGTCCGGAATGACTTTTGTGCAGTCATTCTTTGAAGTCATTTATGCACCCGATTTTTTGTAGTGTAATATATTGTACTATGCAACACTATAGAGTGCTACGAAGTACTACAGAAGCCACTAAGAACAGAAAATAGCAAAAGAGGGGTCCGTGGACCATTTCTTTTTTAATAATTCAAAAACAATTCAAAAAAATTGTTTAGAAAAAATCCATTTTGCTAGAGAAGATTGCGCTCACATTGCACTAAAAAATTCATGTAGGAAATTTTTTCCCTCTTCATAGCCTTTGCGCAAAGGAAGGTCACTTTGACCCCATGTGTGCAACGAACACATTGCTGGTTTCATAAAAACTCATCATGAGTCCTTTCATTGTTAGTAGACCTCCAGCATGCCCAATTTGTGGCTTCTAATTTACATTTTTGGATCAACAATAGGACTAAAATCCCAGAAAATGGCCAAGGTAGACATCCAATCAGGGGCAGATTAAAAATAGTAAACCAATTTTTAAAATTTTTTAAAAATCTTTTGGTGTTTGAAACTACCTCATATTATATACCTTTGTTTCAAGTTTAATCCTAAATGGACAAACAATGCAAAAGTTATGAGCAAAAAACCACCTGAACGAGGGCAAAGGGACAAAAAATAGGACAAGTATTTATTGCAATCACCCCGGTGGACTTTATTAAACAATTTGCTCCAAGATACCATCTTAGATTCAAAGCATGTACTTTGCACAAAGCATTCCACCCTAATTTTCTATAGCATTAGATGTTTTTTGGACTGTCTAGAAGACTGCAACTTCCCGGGCTGTGGGAACACATTGAAAACTTTGGGAACTCTGCCACGTAGGCAGTCTGTCGTGGCACAGAGACTGCCACGTCAAATAATACTAATTATTTATTTATTTTAATTATTTATTAATTATTTAAAAAATATTTTTTTAAATCAGTTTTCAGTTTCTTTATACTTTCTAAGATTTCTGGGGAAAAAAATTTCTTTTTTTTTTTTTTTTTGAAATTCAAAATTTCAGACCAGCAGTCGCTGGTTCCCTATGCAGGGAACAGTTTCAGGGAACAGCCCTGAAACAGGCTCTTGCGGGGCTGAAAAAACATCTAATGAAGTTCTTGCAAGTTGTATTTGTACGTAAGGAATGGGAGGTGGGCACTATCAAAGAATTGGATCCAGTGCACCAACTCCAAAGGTAGAGTTTAATTTCTATATATTTATTGCAACTTTTCTTGGTAGTTGTTTTAGTTGGGGGACCTTCCTTATCTTGATATGAAATGATGGGCCTTATTGAACATTTGGTTCTAAAGCCCCACCTTATACTCAAAGGATGTAACTTAAGGTCCCTACCTACTCTAAGGTTAGGGCACCAATAGCTAGCCACACCTAGTAATCAACCAATAGGAGGCACTATTTTCAACCATAGCATAGAAATGACCCTTGGAATTTTTTATTTTTTTATTTTTATTTTTTATCTATTTCAAGATTGGGACTACTAAGTTTATGACACATGATTGTCCAAAATAAGCAAAAAGGAAAGCAATTCTACACCAATTGGAAATAGAAAACTCTAGACATTGGAATTGGGTGCAATGTACTCTAYGGCTTTCAAAATTCTTAGTAGTTTCAACATTGAGAGTAAAATTTTGGAAAGTTCTATATCCTCCAATTTTCTATCTTTGTACATGGGAAAAATTTCCACTGATCCTTAAAACCCTTATTGTAATTATGCTCCAAAATTGCTTCATCACTRAAGGACCATTTTTCCTTTGGRGGACAAAATGGATTTTTCAAAGGGATCCTATGACATCAATTTTTATTGAAACCTTGTGAAACTTTCTCACAAGGTAGAAAAACTCATTTGCTATATGGGATCATTTCAATGAGTGCTCAAGAGAAAAAGTCGTGCCATCTCCAACATACTTTATACGTCACTTGGTAAGAAAAAAGATCCATAAAAACTTGAAATTTAACTTTTTAACTTTTTTATCTCAAGGATATTACTCCTCTCTACAATTGAAACTCTAATTCATCCCATTTAGATTAGTAATGTGAAAATTATGAGCAATCTTGATTTATAAGTAGTTTGACCATCTTTTGGGAAAAATGATTATCATAGGATTCAATTCCTAGATGCAATATTCATAATTAAAAAAATAAACAACGTTTGATAATGTCAAATTTGCTTGTTAGAACAATCTCACCATTGCAATTTCTCTATTTCAATCCCATCTTAGAGAAATTCACAAATTAGTTCTTTTCAATCTTAAATCTACTTCTACTTAACAATTTTAAAAAAATTGAAATTGAAATTTCATTCCCCCTTCCCTCCCCGCTCCCCGCGACTCCAAACGCAATTCTCCAACAAAAAATCATTTTAATTCAATATCCATAGTCCAAATTTTTTCTGCAAATGGTGGTCAAACTCATTTACAATTATAAGCCAGTATTCAAAAAAAATTGTTCTCCTCACTTTCAGTGCAAGTATCTTCCAATCAATTCCATCAAACTTCATGAAATTCTTACCACATGATCTTAGACAAGTAAAGTATAGGATCCTAAGTATGGTTAAAATATATGTTTTTTAATTTTTAAATTTTTGGATGAATACGGTAGAAATTGCAGTTTTTGAGAGAAAAATGACCTTGGTTCTTTAAGGGGTAAATGATTGGTTACTAGTGCCTCAACCTTAGTAGTAGGCACCAAAATTAGGCAAAGAAGTGAGCTCAAAAGCGGAGTGTGCCCCTACCTCYAACCACTAATATTCACTATTTGCTACTCTTAAAATACATGGCAAGCACAAAGGTGAGCCTCAAAACGGAAGCGTTCCTGCACACAATATACGCCATTCATTTTTCATATATTTAATAGCTGAAGAGAGACAGTTCGTATTCGAGAAGCTTTTTGAGTTTTAGCATCTAATGTCATTCAATTCCCAAATTGAACCGGTTTTTGAAACACAACATCTAATTATTTTAGCTATTTTAAAAATAAAATAAAAATTGGATTGAATTTTCCACCTATTTTTTACCAATGTTTTCAAATTGCAATCCATGTTTTTTCCCCAAATCCACGGGCTACCTTAGAATGGGCCCGAACCAAGATCTTGGTTGGCGTTGGAAATGCAGAGTTTCCAACACTTTGAAACTCTTGTAAAGGACAGGGTAGGGGATCATAAACTCAAGCCCACTATTGAGGGCCTCTTGGCATGTACATCGGTTCGGTGGAAGTTCCCTGGGAAGCTACAGTGTCAAACAAGGAATTGTCCTACTATGTAGACCGGTTGGGTGGGGGAGAGATTGAGTAAATATGTTACACATAGTGGATTCCCTTCAAATTCACCAATCTCCACCACTCTCCACCAATGGGCTTGTCCATTGATATCTATGAAGCTTGCAACCCAATTTCTCCACTCACCAAGGCTGGCAAGACAATCAGTGGTCACTTCTTGCCTTTCAGTGCTTTTTCCAATGGACCGATGTACACGACAGGAGGCCCTGACTCCACGACAAGGTTTCACTAGTAGAAAATTCAGTTTTTTTGTTGATTTGGTTGCGTTGATCCGGTCACTTTTTGACAGAAATCTGTTGAAACCAACAGATTTTTGTCAAAAAGTGACCGGATCAACACAACCAAATCAACAAAAAAACTGAATTTTCTACTAGTGTTTTGCCGTACACACCCTACAAAAAGAATGCCTTCAACCACTTTTTGCCTGGCGTGCCTCCATTGCACACAGATGCGTGGAGCCTTGCTGTTGCAAATCCTTCTACTACTAAAGAGGACCCCAATCAATCCTCTGTATTCCTGTGCCCCAAAATAAATTCTTAACCCTTGAAGTCCTAAGCCCTTTTTCCCATCAAAAATCACTCAAAACTGTCATTTCTAAAGCAAAGAGCCAAAAAAAATTTAAAGTGTTTTTTGGGCATATCTAACCATAGGATCTTGTACTTGACTTGCATAAGAATGTGTGGAAGAAATTTCACAAACTTTGGCCATGTAGATTGCAAGATATTTGTGTTTAAAGTGAAAGAAACAAGTTTTTTTGCAACTTGTCCAACTACATTTTTTGGCTTTGAACCTTCATAACTTATGATTTTTTTTCTATTGATTATGAATTTTTTTTTTTATATGATAAAAAATTGAGTTGAAAATCTAGGAAAATAAATTCAACAAAAATACACGTAATTTTCACTCATTCAAAAATTGTTAAGTAGAAGTAGGTTCAAGATTGAAGGAAAATCTAATTGATTAACAGCTCTAAGATGGAATTGAAATACACTAATCTTAATGGTGAGATTGTTCTAGCAAGAGATCTCAACCTTACACAACTTTTGTTTTTTTACAAATTGTGAAAATTGAGATCAGAAATGAATCCTACAAGTTATTTTTTCAAGAAGATGTTTTAATTGCCCGAAATCTAAGATTGTCCATAACTTTTGCATAACAAATCCAAATGGAATGAATCAAAGCTTCCCACGTAGGCATAAATACAAATAATTTGAAAAAAGTAAGAAAACAATTAATTTGAAGTTTTCTTAAAAGTTAATTTTCGCCTGCCGACCTATAAAAAGGGCTTCTTGTGCCATAACTTTTGCTCCCGGACTCCAATTGAAATAAAAATTATATTTTTGGAAAGCTAACGTGTTTTCCTATCTTCTCTCAAAACATGTATTTGGCTCATAGAATGCACATTGTCTCACAACTTTCAAGGCCAATTGGTTCAAGAAATCAGTAGCAAAAAAATTGAAAATTCATAGTCAGTCTTTTAATAATTTCAGGTATATGGCATCCAAATAATGTATACCAAGGTTTGTTGAAATTTGCTGCCCTTTTGATGAGGAAAAAGCATTCCATCCCTGCACAATAAGGGAGGTTCTACTGTGAAGCTATTCACAACGTTATAATAAGCCTCTTGACTCAATGAACAGTGCTCAGCGAATATGACAGGAATATAACAGCCAACTTAGTCGAGATTTYTGCACAGTTTTAGGTCAAATCAGGTGAGGTAAGAGCTGATTGTAAGGCTACAAACAATGCGCTTCTACCAAGTAACAACCCATATTCTCATTTTGAGTCCTCAGATTGCAGCAATAAGTACTTGCACTCGAAATTCCTGTTTGAGCGGAGGACGCAATCGAATTCGCGGGAGAAAATCAAAGACATGAATTAGAGAGCAAATTGAAATGATTCTGAATAGAAAACTGCTTACGAAATTTCAAAGTCAGCTGAAGAAAATCCGAGAATTCTCGGAGAAGATCACCACTGTAGAGCATGAGAAAAACCCTAAACTCGAATTTGGAAGAAGCCAAATCGAAGTCTGAACCGCTGGTTGTATAGCAAATTTGTGACWCCAAATTCAAAAGGCTTCCCATTGCAATTGAAGAAAGGTCAACGAACCGTTCATTGAAACTCTGAATCCRAAATGATCAAAGTAGAAAACTACTTACAGCGTTCAATGTCGATTGATCGTTCACATTATGGAGACTATCCGAAAACTCTCGAGAGCGAGAGAAACGCCCTAAACCCTAATTAGAAAGTAGCCAAAACAACTCGTGACAATGCTGATTTGCAGAGCCAACTCCAAAATCACTACATGGCACTTGATAGTCTTCCCATTGCAACTGAAGAGAGGCCTCGGGAGATTACGGACCGATCATTGAAACTCTGAATCCAATTGATCAAAGTAGAAAGCCGCTTTCAACATTCAATGTCAATTCGATCGTTCACACTAAAAAGATAATTGTAGAACTCTTAAGAGCGAGAGAGCGCTCTAAACCCCAATTTGAAAGTAGCCAAAACAACTCGTGACAATGCTGGTTTGCATTTCAAATTGRCAAATCCACGACATGGCACTTGATGGGCATCCCGTTGCAAGTGAAGAGAGRCCTCAGGAGATTGTTCTAGGGTTTGGGAGCAACCTCAGCTGGCGTTTTGGTATTGAGAGAGAGCGCATGAACTCCACCATGCTGAAGCTCCTCCTGAAGCAAATCGTACACCAGCCGATGGCGTTTCAGCAAATTCCGCCCGTGGAACTGCTCCGACACCACCGTCACGTTGAAATGCGTCTCGGAGGAGCCTTTGGGAGCGCCGGCGTGGCCCGCGTGCTGGTGGGAGACGTCCTCAACCTCCAGTAGCACTGGCGCCAAGCCTTCCGTCAACTTCTTCTCAATCACGACTTTCTTCTTCATTGGTGTCGTCCCGTCCATCGACATTGAGGCAAACTGCGACGAAGCAACCTGCAAGCTCTTCAACAACACATTATTGCCGCGACACGGCAACCACTTCTGCATGGGCAAAGCCGGAGCCTACAAAGCTCCAAGTCCTGAAAATCCTCACCACAATTACAAATCTATGTAACCTACACTAAAGTAACAATCGTACTCTTTGGCGCTCAAAGCAACGTTCACGTTGTAGCAAATTAAMCATAAATGATCACATCGGTTGTAGCAAGGGATGTTTGAAAGTGATAACWTAGAGGAAAGATTCATGACCCAAATGAAGACGACGAGGGTTTGGGCTCWTCTTCGTATGGGAACTGACCGTGTTCGCATGTTCCCAACTTCGTCTCGCACCTCCCTGCTGCTTGTTCCACCATTACAAATTACTGTTGTCGGCTATGGCAGATTGCGCACCCATGGCGACCGTCCAGAGTTGGTTCTCCTTGCGGCCATGTCCACCTCTCACATCCTCTTCTGCAAGGACCGAAGTTCGGTTTGGGTCTCGAATTAGGGTTATCTCGAAGTGGAGCTGTAGTACGAGGGACGTGGAGCTGCTGCGACATACCAACTGGAGGCAGCACTTGTGCTCGCAAACTGGCATTGGATTAGGGTTACGWTACGCGCCATGGAGAATTCTTGGAAATTCACAGGAATTRGTGGAGTCCCCCAACATTCTTGCTGRAAAGTTTCTGATCTTCAGGTGGGGAGGAGCCATTGTTTGTTTTCCAAAGACATTCCCAAYRTGAAATTCGACAATAGGGGTTTTCATACTTTTTGTTCAGTGCTATGTCTGCAACGGTGAAGTWCTTCAATGTTGAACGGGATTGGAAACACGGTGTGGTAGATGAAGTCTTGGGATACCAATCTTCCCGCTGTAGGTAATGGCAGTGCATTGGCATTGAGTGGCACCGTTTTCGCCGCTTTGTCAATCATTGTCACTATAATCACTGTTCATCACAATTACCACTGTTGGTATCCTTGAGCAAGTGTTGTGCTGAAATGCTTTCATTGGTTACTCCATTGTTCACCAATAGTTTACTTCAATGCACATTCAATATGGTTTGAAACCTGCAACTCGACAATGTCTGATGTGCAGGACTGCGTTTCTTACCGAAGCAGGCGTTGGTTGGAAATGGATGCTGGCCGTGGCTATGGCCATCAGCATCAATTTCATGCCCTGGAATGCTGACTTTGCCTCTGCCCTTGAAGGCTCGCAGTGCGACGATGTTGCGCAGTACTACAACCAAGCTTCTGGTCTTAAGGGGGCGAACCTGAAAGCGAAGTTGCACGAGATCGTTGCTGGACATAAGCAACTCTCTTATGCACAGGTTGGCTTCTTTCCTCATATCAATATTTTGCAGTATTTTGACATGGACAAGTGTCTTTTCTATTTCTGTCAATGCATTCCATTGTGCTCCTGTGTGTTTCAATCGTTTCCCAATGATTGATTCTACATCATTCGAGCGGGTCATATAACACAAAAAGGAATTGGTGGACTAAAATGTTGAAGAATCGACTCACTTTTGAAGCAATTTATTCCATTGCTAAGCATGCTATCGCTGTCGCATTAGCACGGACAGTATTTTCACCAAGCAGTAGGTGACAGGAAAATACTTACTCTAACTGGAGCCACAATTGCCTTTGCAATGAGTTTAAGATTGTGCACAAAAGGAATCTGGATTTAGTTTCTTGGCTCATTGATTCGAAGGCAGCTCTTCCATATTGTTATGATGGACTATTTTTTGGGTTGACAGGTTTGGAATGCTCTAAAAATTCTTGACGCTGCTGACCCTGAATCACCGGACACCTCACCTGACATGTAAGTTCATACACAGACGATTGTATACTCTGCATTTTATGTGTTGCCAGAATTGATTTTAGTTCCTGGGATTATTCCAATTTATATGAATGTTTGAAACGTGCAGAGTGGACATCTACAGCTTGAAAAGGTTGCCCAAAAGTCTTCAAGGAGACGCCGAAGGCTGGAACCGTAAGTTTGCGCTTGTGCACCTCCATTGMTGGATTCCTAAATTAAAGCATTTGTGGTTTTGGCTTTCCACTTTACTGTGCTCCGAAAACATGATTTATCAAAGGTTGTGCGTAGGAGGCTACAGGGGAGCATTTGTGGCCCCGATCTTATGGTCTTATGGAAGGTCGACCGGAGTTTACCGATGTCCACAACTTGCGCCCAGCTGACGTTAATGGTACCTCATTGTCCCATCCCAATCAATATATCAAGATGTMATTTTTTCACTGCTCAAGTTAATTCAATGAGTGCAAAACACAGTAATTGTTTTATTGCATTGCATTTTTCTACTAGAAATTCTTTTATTTTTATTTATTTAGTGGCAAGTGGGAGAAGAAGGGAGTATCTTCTGTGCTTTGAAGTCAATAAAACTTGTTGTACAAAATGCAGCATGAAACAAATAGTGTGTCTTACACTACTTGCATTAACTTGCCTATTCTTTTGCTTTGTAGTTTTTTCAGCATAATGAGACATTTTTCCTCTCTGGGAMAGTGTCAGATTTTTTTATTAACTCATTGAATATTTATTTATAGTGAATTCTTCACGGGGAAATAAGTACTTTGGAGACTGCACCTCCCTGAAGACAACGCGCTGTCTGATCCCTGCAAACAAAGAGGCCGGAGCTGATACTGCYACTGATGTGAACACCTGGCGGCCTCCATCTCAGGTTTTTCTTAGCTTGGCTTCTACCTGTGCAYGKCACTCATTGCAATTCCTGCACCCTGCAGGAATAATTGAATTTTGCTCTAATTATGGAATTATTTGAATCTTTCAAATCGCATAATATGAGAATTCACTCTATTTAAGGCATACTAGAGTTTTTATTGAATTATTTCGCATTGAATTTTCTGTGATTCACCATAAAATTATGAATAGAGCATTTTACTTATGTTCATTTGAATACTTTCCAGATGGTACTACGTGGCACTTTATGTGTGTGTGTGTGTGTGGGGTGGGGTGGCGGGGGAGAGTGCTTGGTGTCCAGGGAGAGTGCTTGGTGTCCAATCAGCCCCAGTAGCATACTATCATAATGGATATCGCGTGTGTGATTGAAGTATTGTTATTAAAAATTAACATATTATTGTATCTTCACACTAATTAGAGTCTCAGAACCAAAAATGAGGGTAGATTGTACTTTCAGACTCTTACAGTWMTTGAACAAGTGGTAYAGTATCCTGAATGGTGKCATGTTGTCGTTGTGTGCTTCTTTCGCYTCTGAAAAAASAACTTGYGACCATRGGTATTGATTATGYTTTGATTGGACACWTCAACTGTYAAGCTCCATCAGTACTCAGRTCTTTCTSATGCCGTAAAACACACTAATCATTGTCAATKRAATTGAAGTTTGAATGCTTAATTTACATATAGCACGAGACTAACAGCACTTGAAATTTTCTCAGGTKAGAGGAGACATAGCACGCGCAGTATTTTACATGGCAGTGCGGTATGGAATTGAGCAACCTTCTGGCAACCTCAACCTCCAGCTTTCGGACTCACCCAGTGTTGGTACGTCTGCCATTCTWTTTGCCCTTGTACCTATTCTTACTTTGTGACATCATCACTCGCTACTCTTGCGAGTCTTAAATTATCTTGTGAATTTTGGAACACTTCGAGGTTCCTTTTTCTCACACTCCTGGTCTTTGCGAAGACATCCCTTTGACAAGGTTTCATACGTCACCAAAATCCCAAGTAAGGTAGGAGGTCCATAAAGCGTCCATCTAAGGGTCGAAGCTGAACTTTGGCAAGGTAAAACTCCTTGAAATAATTTTCAGTAAATTTTCCTTGAAAGACAAGTGGCAATGGCATCTAACCCAAGTCATTTCATATTTTTTGGAGCTTTGTGGAATTAGTTATGAATTTCTGAAGTTGCATAAGAGTGCATATCAATGGGCTCTAAAACCAACCACCTCCTCAAATGTACACTGCTTTTACATTGGAGAGTGCAAAATGTACCTCCAGAGCCTGATTGGCTTTAGAACCTGCTCCATTTTAGGACCTCCTCCCTTAGCAGTCCTTTGTTTGTGTACTTACTTTCTGTTTCACTTGAGTAGAATCATCGTTGGCCATTGAGCGTCTCAAACTTGGTAGGGATAGAAGGATTTGTGTGTTTTTCTTACACCAATTACACTGATATAAAGATTTGTGTTGTTTATATGAAAAAGCACCGAGAAAGTATCGTTACAATTATACAGTATACTTGCGGAAAAATTTCACTCTGCAAGTGGAATTTGTGCGGTTTCTTGTTAGTACATCTCTCATTCGTCTTTAACATATATTGCAATTTTGGTATTACTTCAAATGCAGTCAAACTATCTGTTTCTACATAAAAATGAAAAATAAAAAAATTACTTTCCATCTCTTGCAAAGTTCATGACGATGTTGTTGGTTGAGAATTATGCTCATTTTTGTTTTTTTCTTGTGGGACAAATTGGCCACAGCAAATGCCACCATGGGGCTACTGTCGACTCTTCTGGAATGGAACAATGTGGATCCACCCTCGGCTTCAGAGGTGCTCAGGAATGCGAGAGTGTGCTCTTTGTATCAAGGCAACCGCAACCCGTTTGTTGATCACCCAGAATATGCTTCTAACATCTGGGCCACACCCATTGAAACGTCGGCAGGGAATTCTAATGAGCTTCCCAAAGCACGGATTAACTTTGAAGAGACCCTGCATCCATTGGGAGTGAGCAATGAAGATTTTCAAGAGACTACTTTCAATGGGAGCTTAGGAACTAGATGAAGTACATCTATGTATGCTACAAATTGCGGTGACTCTTCATTAATCATGTAAGGACGTGGCCCCCATGACCAAGGTAGTCACCAAAATTCTCTAATTCTTGAACCAATAGGTCCATTCTCTTTTTCTATAGTTAACAGTGAAGTCATCCATTGGACCACTCTCGTCCATGGTCCGCAATGTCTTTATAGGATAAACGTGACTAGTGAAGTCATCCATTGGACCACTCTTGTCCGTGGTCCGCAGTGTCTTTATAGGGTAAACGTGACTAGCTTGGTCACTTGGTGCTTCATGATTTTTTTGGTTTGCAAGGTTTGGAACTACTTCATATATCAAATTTAGGAAGCACTTCTTGTCAAGCCAAAATTTAATTTGCCTCCAAAGTTCGAGATTGACATGGGGGAAATTAAATTTGACATTAACCATGGTTTGTTGGTTTTTTATTTTTAGAGTGACATGATATCTTTGGTGTATACCATGGTGTTATACATTGTGTTGTGCATCTATATCCGTGAACAAAACTAGGTACAAATCTGAAATGTTTTCATTCACTAGGCTTTTTTAGGGGATGATGAAATACATTATATGAATGGAGGTCAAGACAAAGAGCTATGTGTTTGGAAATCACAACTAAGAATGATTGATTAAGCATCCAAACTTGTATATTATTATTAGATTGTCTTATTCTTTATTGGTAATTGTTGGTAATTGTTGAAATGTATTGTAGATTTTATTGGTGTATAATTTTAAAATATCTTTTGAGTAAACTATGAAATTTTGAGAGTTGATTTTAGGTGTATCCAAAATCTATTTTAGATTCTCAAGCACGGACTTGTAGAGGTTGGTTTTGTAATAACTGAGTTATTTTACTCACATCTCTAAGAGGATGCTCTCTTTATCACCTTAACCATTTTGACTTATATCTGGAAGTGATTCTAACTTAAATTAGGAGATGATGTATTGTTAATTTAGATAAATGACTTTGGATACATTAAGAGCACCCAATTGTGTTGCCAACTTACTTGTAATACCAAGAATGATGAAAAGAATGCTTATGAAAACCAAATAGATATCTTTACTGGCCAAATAGAATATCTTTATATAGAAACTAAAATTTCTTTCTAGAAGTTGAATAGTACTTTATTTAAGAATGTTCTAACCTCTAGCTTATTGCATCTATGAATGAATTTTTGCATCATTGTATTGAAAACACAAGGTGAGAACCAACTCAAAACCTCATAGCATGTATTGGACATCTATATACAAAAATTGACCTAACTTTGCTAAAAAGACCCCACAAAAATCTCAAAATTCTACATATAAATTTAAAATATTTGCAAGCGAAAAATTAGAATTGTTGTCCAACAAATTTTGAAGGAGACGCTTCTAAAAAGCATGAGACAAACTTCCAAATCCCAGCTATCAATTTAAACAATGGACTTGAACCTTTTACCTTTTGGTTGCTTTTAATTCAACCGAACTTACAACTGAAGGCAAAAGCTATTACTAAAATGTAGTTTTTACTTTTACTTACATACGGGTAAAAGTGTCATGAAAATTCAACAAAAGCAATTCCGACTTTGGAATACTCAGGAATCAATCTCCAGTTCCTACACAGCATGGAAGTTTGCCCTATTTGTGTTGGATGCAGCCTTTCTCTCTGTCCTTTTCACCATTTTCGTTGGAGCGAGGCTACCAATTGTGGCGAATTTCGCATTGGGTTTCTTTGATTTGGGGAGTTGCAATCAGTTCCTCTGGCGCGCACAACAAATTTTCTTTGAATCTGGTTACATGAATGCATTAACTTTCTTACAATTCCTCCAGGCCTGTAGTAGACCCAAAACTTTGTCGAATCTGGGGAYGTTTAGCTTCGAAAGAATGGATGCTGTGATGCCAAAAGGAGATTGAATCTGCTACACCGTTCTAGTTCTACCCCAAGCAAGAAATTCATGAGTGGGTTCCATGCTGAGATTCTTCAAGTGATGGGTGATGGAAGTAGCGATCGAAATTGGTGGAGAATGAGGTCGAGATTCTATGCCGATGCATCTTTCAATTCGCGACATTATTTCCAGGTGGGGGCACAGTCTTTGATTTGAAAGCTTTTGTTAAAGAAGATCGGAATAGTGTCTTTGGGCTAAGAATGAACCCTAAAACCTCTATCTAGTTGGGAGCAATTTTTACAATCTCAAGAACAGAACGAAACCACGAACCACGAACTTCTCATAACATGAAATGTCCACTATGATAAGCTTCAATGATACCGAAGCCATTGAAAGAAAATTTACGAGTTTAATGTTACCTGAAATCCCACTCAAGAATATGGCCAAGGAAAGACAGGGCAATTCAATTTTGGAACCCTAGGACTAAGAAATTAACGTCTAAAGATTGTCGTGGTCGTTTTGTAGTGCATAGCATAAATGGAGTGAGTTAGAATTGGGCTATAAATCTGAACGATGAGTGGCCCACGCAACGCCTTGGGTAAGCAAACAATGCTAAACCCTAAACCCTGAAGCACACGAAATTTCTGCTGAAACATTCTGTGGTTTAGATGTACATTTTATCTTACGTTTGGGTATATTTTCTTTACGAAGATGTAAAGACTGCACATGAATCGACATCGAATGCTCATCAAATGCAGTGGTATGGTTTTTATGAGATCGACTCCATGSCCATTCATTCTGTTGTGAATAAGCCTTTCAAATGACAGCATAATTGTTTTAAACCCTGGATCTGGCATTGACTGATGAACTTTGATTCTGCTTTCGCCCTTGAGTATAACCTGAGCTGTCAAATGCGCACTCTTCAGTACCCATTGGACAAGAAACACTTGTACATTGGCCACATAACAACATGAGTTAAGACTTTGATACTTTGATGACTTTGATGATTTTGATGCTGTTTTTCGGTCAGATGTTCTCCCAGGTGTATTTTAGCGTACGAGGCAATGAGTTTGAGCGAGGCCAATCAAATTCATTGCAGTTTTTTCAGATTTGGACCCTGAATTCCATTCAGATCTCAAGTAGTTGACCGAAAAGGCAGGCACTTATCAAGATTCATGAAAAGTGTGTGTGCCAGCGAGTGCTTTTTTTGTTGTCACATGGGTACATCTCTCTCATCATGCAAACCCCAAAGCTTTTTTCTCCTAGTTGTGTGCAATAATGAATGCAGGGAATTAAGGACCAAACGACGATGGAGTTCAGTTTTCTTCTCATGCTGCTGGGGTCACCTGCGCAGAGAACCCTCTCTGGTGTCGTTTTGCAACACTTCTCTTGTCCTCAGGTACGTCCGCTTCTCCCTTTGCTTTTTCATCATGCAAGAGTTATAATTAGACAGCTTTTTTCCTTCGCTTAATATCAAATAATGTGGAGAGCGGTACTTGCTTTAATTGGCCCAGGCGCGTCTCAAAGCAGCAACAAAAGTGTCTATTTGTACTTGACACACAACTCTGTGACATCGTACTTCAGGACTCAAATTCTTTTCATTTGTTATTATGAAGCTTGCCAGCTAGATGGTAGTGACATATGCTTATGGAGGTCGGACATTACACCAATCGTCTTGCTCCGAAACGTCTTCGTCCATCGATCACTCTCATGGTCTCATGGTCGTTAGAATGTACTTCCACCTGCCATTGCAAAACACCCGAGTAGTTCTAGTTATTAGGGTCAAGTACTGGATGCAGTTATATAGCCCTCGTATGTATTTATAAATGGGCACTCATCATACTGCATTTAATTTGTTTCATGAGATTTAACTTATATTCTTTTCCGGTCTCCGAAGATTACTTGGGTACTGAGTAGTTCTGCAGTCGTTGCAAAATTTTGTGTTCCATTKTGGCAGGGCTCACTGAATGAATGCGGCTCGCTACGATAAAGACAATAGAGACACAGGCAGTCACAAAGGAAAAAGACACGGCCTGCTGTCCAAATGAAGACAGTACGAACTACGCCAGACTCCTCCAGAGCTGATTTGGAATAATTATAAAGAAGCGTACTATTCTATTGGAGCGGGCGGGGGGTTTAATACAATTTAACGCATGGAATGATGGAAAAAGGAAGCCAGGAAATTGGCATCGAAAGGGGGAAAATCTACACCAAGTGGCAGGACGGACACCCAAATGCAGAATTAAAAAATTGTAAACAGACAGCGTCGACTTGATCATTCTCATGGGTCCTTACTATTGGCCGCTGGAAATCAGGAATAACTTAAGCAGGCCAGCAATTCAGGCACTCTGCTTTTGATTCCTTGAAAACAGGCTTTTCAATTGTTAGACACAGATAGCCCTATCTTGCAAGACTGTTCATTGGATTGATTAACTTAGCTTACAGTACTTGGAAGTTTATGTGCAGTTCGGTTGTTGCAAACAGTGCCGACTGCCGTGGGGTTGAAAGACTGGATGCTGGATGGAGTGGGTTTTCATAACTGACGAGGAAAAGCCAAGGTTGAAGCTGGGACACCCTAAATCTCAAAAAGTACCACGACCATTTTTCTTTCGAAAAAACACCCAAGCAAAACGAAATAAAAATTGTTTTCTTTGTATATTTAAGTGTAGGATCTTGCAGTAGATTAGTATCACCTCTGTTTTTGATAAGGACCCATGTTTCTTTTGTAAAACACAAAGGAAACACATGACTTTTTCAGAAACGAAGGAGGTATGAGAATGTATGAAAGAATTTTAGAAACTTTGACCATGTAGATTGCAAGATATTTGCAATTGAAGTGAAGAAAACAAGTTTTTTTTGTTGTATGTGTAACTATCCACTGACTATCCACTGAAAAGATGCGAACCTATCATTTCTTGAAAATTTAATCAATCCCCCCTTGAAAAAAATGAGAGCTGTGAGATATTTAACCCCCCTCCTTCTGATTGCCGTTGATCTTGGAAACTAAAAAAATATAGATTTGGATACAAATACGGGTTTGAGATATGGATACGGATATAGACAAGAGTACATACTAAATAAGTATATTCACATATCCCATATTGTTTGCGACTACCCATCTCCCTCATAATTACAAATAGGAGGACGATGTAGTGGGAGGATAAAGAAAAAATCATTCACAATTCAGAAAAAATTAAATGGAGTCTTTTGAGTGAATGGAGGGGGGTGCATTAATTGAAATGCACCTCAGCCTTACTATGCACTCACTAGGCACTCAAAAGAGAGCACAACCAATTATATTGTATGTGTAACTAAATTATAAGGTTGCCAATCTTCGGTCGGGGTATACTGACCCCCTCGCTCGGCCACTCTGTAAAACCTTGAAATTTTTTTATTTTCCATGCATGATAGTATTTGCAAGTTCTGAATTCATATTTGCAATCAAAGGCCCCAAATTAGTCTACGGTGTCGTGATGTGGGTTGTCTAGTGGTTGAATTTAGGCATCTTGTTCTCTTTAAACTCGAATCCAAGCAATGGAAGTGTTAGGTGGTCTTGAGGGTGACTAGTTTCAAAAGGTTTTGAAGGGTTACAAAGAGTTTCAACTTTTAAAGGGCTTCCAAGGGTTTTAGAAGGTGGCTAGGGTTTTAAAGGCGGCTTGCTGTTTGGAAGGGTTCAAAAAGTTTTGAAGGATTTTCAAGGCGAAGGGTTTCAAAGGGTTTCGAAAGGTTTTCGATGGTGGCTAGGGTTTCAAAGGGTTTTGTAGGAGGGTATTTAAAGGCTGAGCTCCCACCTTTGGAGCTCTCCCTTGTTGAGCTTTTTTTGGCTCTCTGTAGTACTTTTGGAAGATTTTCCAACTTGGAACTTGAGATTACCTTTGGATATGATTATCTTTTGGTTCTGTTGATGGTTTGAAGTGTTCATTTTGCAAGAGTTGGGTTTCTTTTTCCTTTGAACTGTTGTGAGGGCTATTCTTTTGAGTTGACAGAATGGAGTAAGCAAATCTGAGTGGGTTTCGGGTGCTATTGTAACTAACACGATTTGAGTTTGAGGGTTGATTTGCAGTTAGATTATAGAAACCAGTTTATTTTGGATTTGTTGTTGGTTTAGGTGTGAGGTTAGGTTTTTTTAGAGACTTTTTTTTCTTCTTTCTTTCTCAAACACTTACCACAGCCAGGAACCTTGTGTTTTTCCGGATAGACCACAACTCTTATGACAACGGAGATGTACAAGGTAAATCAATTGGGGGCTTTTTATTTTACTTGCATCCGTGTAATTACTTTGAGTGGCCGAGCGAGGGGGCCAATCCACCCGGCCTAATCTTCTTAGCTTAAAATTTTTGTATTGCCAATATTGAATGAAACTTTTTTTATGTTGAAGAATTGATTTGAAGTAGAAGTATATGATTCCATTTGACCCCCCATTTCTACCAAATAGGTGTCTATTGAAGGTCGCCAATATGACTTTAACCCCTAAAGCACTAAACTGCATTTTTTGGCAACACAGCAATTTTGGGCAGCTCACTACGGATGGAGTTTTTGATTTTTTTTCTTTGAAATTTTCACACAACATGTTTCTAAGGATTAGCTTTGAGGCCCAAACATTTTCATAACTTTTGACTACGCGGTTAAAAAGTTATGGTATGATATGTTGATTTCATTGCTTGGTGGGCAATCCGGGCAGCAAAAAAAACTTCATGAAAAAACACTTTTTTTTTAAATTAGAATTTGAAATTGTTTATCTAGATCTATATACACATGGAAAGCTTTGAATCATTCTATTTTGATGGTTGAGTCAAAAGTTATGAGGAGTTTTAGTTTGGAGTACTTTGATGGTAGTTACAAGATCTCTACTCTACAAAAAAGTTTGAAATCCATTATTCAATTCAATTTTTAATATTTTTGGAAGAAAATAAAAATAGTAGGTGTAAATTATTTATTACAAAATTTTAACTATTGGGATTGGCATTTTTCAATTCCATAAACAAATTGTTTACAATTTAATACTTTGAGTCATTTTCTACTTCTCTCCACTCACTATTTTTTTCCTATATGTTGTACAATTCCAAATGATCTGAAAAATTTTCAAGCATGTGTCCAACTTGCCTTGAAAAATGAATCCAAAGATTAACCACCATTTGGGGCATTTTTTCATACACATGTAACCATCTGAAGTGCAGCTGCCCGGTTTTTGCAGGGCCAAAAAAAGTTTTTTTCCAATTCAAATGCTAATATCTTGCAATCTACATGGTGGAAATTCCTGAAATTTTTACCACATGTTCTCAAACTAGTGTACTACATGATCCTTTGGACACATGTGTTCAAAAAAATCTTTAAAAAAAACTTTGGTACTTGTCCTAGAAATGACAGTTTTTGAGCAATTTGGTGAAAAGTGACATAGTTGAAAACCTTTAGGGGTTAAGCCATTTGTTTTGGATGACTTCTATTTTACAAATGACCCTACATGGTTGGAAAGTAACAACCTTTTAGTTGTGTAGTTTTATGTCTTTTTCAAGGCACTTCAAACATGCACCTATTCAACACTTTGAGGTCCATTCAAGTCTTGGCTCTAAAAATTCACATAATATACAAAAACTCTTCAATTAATTTTATTCTTGTTTTGAGTACTAATGATTTCCGTTTGTCTACATGGCAAAAATGACATCTAATTGTGATTTTGACTTCATCTATGCACATTAAGTAGCTTAAATGAAAGGTAAGAGATGTTTCTACTTTTTACAATCCCTATCCTCAAGTTGCACATGAAGAAAAGTGGAGTAGAGGGAGGTATAAGTAGAAGATATTCAATGGACGTGTTGCAGCACTAAGCTAAAGCTGAAGTGCATGGTTCCAAAGGCGCACATAGGCACATAGCTGCTCTATTGTAGACACCTAAAGTGAATATAATTAGAAAAAGTGAAGTTAGAGATTTTTTTGGAAATTAATAACTAGAGGAGCTCAAATCAAGTGAATCTAACTAGGTATGTAATGTTGAACATTTAAATAATTTTGAATGAACCATCAATTCATCATTTCACAATCTACTATATCATAAAGGAATTTTGATGACAAAATGAAGGAGGCACTTCATTTACATTTAGTGAGATCTAAGGGTGGATAGGTTCACTTGTCTTTATAGTGAAATCCATTGTCCTTCATCAATCCTCAAAGGGTATGGAATAATTTGAAGATGAAAGTTAGACCGCCCATTGTCAAAATGTACTAATTGTATTCAAAGGAGAATTTTAGACTTCATTTAATTAAGCACAGTACAATCATTTTTTTGTAAACACTTGAGACTAAGAAAATGTGGTAAACCAAAAGAACTTTCATTTTCAAAAAGTTGTTTGTGCTTTAGAGCCTTCAATAAATAGTTATGGACAAAGTTCAAAGAGGGATTGGAATGGACATTTTTCTCTAACATTTCCAAAACTCTTCTTTGAAATTTGTTGATAACTTTTGATTTGGGAGCCTCAAAATTACAAATTTTTTTATACAAATTTAATTTAGAATCATCTCCCATGTTTACTTTGTTCAAAAGGTTGTGAAAAAAATTCTTCTACTATGCCTAAATGTGGTCTGAAATTTTGTTTTGATCATAATTTGCGCTTTTGACTTGATTATGAGGAGTTGAACTCTTACATATCCTAGTTTGCATATCACACATGATTGGGTTGTTGTACCTCCTACCATCCCACTTGTATATAGGTTAGAACTTGTCTTCTTGCCAGGACTCAAACATGTAATTGCTTGTTAAGTCACTTGAGAGATGCATGGTCAAGCTAGTAAGCCGAATTTGATATCAAAACACATAGAGATTTTCCTTTTTATTCCTTCAAGAAGACCAAACTGTTAAAAATTTGGAAATGAATGTTGAACCTCTTTCTTCCACTTCAAATAATTTTTCAACGTCAAAGAGGTCTTGGAGCACCAAGCTACACTAAGAAAGTGCAATTCTAAAAGTCTTTGGAAACATGCTCTTGTAGTTTAGGCGTGTGATCCAAGACCTCCATCTAGGTGTAGTCTTGATATTAATCCTTAAACATCGAGGTGGACGTTTGGTGCCTAGTGGATGATAGAGAATTTTTTTGTGTAGGATAGAAGTTGGCAACTATTCATCTCTGGAATTTTGTGTGGAAAGGGGAGATCTTCTATAGTGGTTTGACTTCCAATTAGTGCTTCTAGATTTTCTTAAACCAGTGATTCCCACAGTATCAAAATGGATGATTTCCATGGTCACCAAACTCCATCCTTCAAGGGTTAACCCTTAAAGGATAGACCTATTACCGCAGGGAAAAGGCGGTGTGTGGATTGTGGACCACCGAGTGTTGAACGGTGGGAAGTTAAACCATGCAGCACCTAAGAATGATAACAACATCCAAAAATTTGATGATGGGCATAAGGGGACATGTCCGCATGGGCATGAATTTTCGTGGCTTTGTGTTACAATTTGCAGCACCTAAAAATGACAATACATTCAATGACCTTATTTCATGCTCTCCATGTCAAAGCACATCTTGACTTTCACGTTTACCCCAAAATGGATAAAAAATACCTTTTCTCATCCACTACAATTGATTTTTGTCTTCCAAAGGACTCAAAACGTCCCTGTCGTCCTTTAAGGGTTAAGCATGATTAGTTTGCCAAAACAAAAGCTTTTGCATCCATTTGAGCGAGGCTATGATAACTGAAGCTTATGGAATGTTTTTCATGACACCATAGATCCTACTTTGTGATTGTGCAAGCTGTGTTGGTGTGGAGAAGCCCTGAAGCCAATGAGATCATATCCATTTGCAAAGTACATTATTGTTCTGTTCTGACTGGAGTATAATTCTGTAGAAGAAGAAAAAGGAGGAAAAAGGAGACATGAATTTTCAATGGATTTGTGGACTAAGGTAACAGGTCCTGAAATGGAGCACGTTCTAAAACCAATCAGGCTCTGGAGGTACATTTTGCACTCTCCAATGTAAAAGCGGTCTACATTTGAGGAGGTGGTCGGTTTTAGAGCCCATGGAAATGCACTTTTCTGCAACTTCAAAAAATCATAACTAATTCCACAAAGCTCCAGAAAATATGAAACGACTTGGGTTAAATGCCAATTCCATTTGTCTTTCAAGGAAATTTTACTGAAAATTATTTCAAGCAGTTTCACCTTGCCAAAATTCGGCTTCAGCTCTTAGATGGGCGCTTTATGGACCTCCTACTTTACTTATTGAATTTCTCCTATGTGAGTTTTCAGCTTTCACCTTCACCATTCACCAAAAGCAAAAATCGAATTAAACATTATTAATGTAGGGTAGTACTTGAGCATCATAATGCTAGGGGTATTGTACTACTTATGTGACCAATTACGCAACATTTTATAAAAAGATGAGCAAATAACTCAAAAAACCTCGGACATGTCCAAACATGGGAAAAAATAACTAGTGAAAAAATCTACACAATATATGTTTGGAGTAAAGAATAGAAAGACAAAAAAAAAGAAGACTCCCAAAGAAGAAAAATTCGTTCAATACAGGAATTAGAGGAGAATAGGTGGTAACACTCACAAAATATCCCTAACTGCAAACCATACAATTCCGATGCTTTCAAAGCACAAGCATATTTTTACCCTTAAGCCATCCTCAGTCCACTGTGCCAACTACCCCTTCAAATAAACTTCTACATCTTCACTACTTTATGATTGGAGCTTGAAATGTTTTTAATTGGAATTGCATCACAAAGTACTTTGAATATCTAGGTACAAGAAAACTCAAATGGAGACATGTGATAATGAAATGAAATTTCTTTAAAAGCAAGTTAAAAGACAAACTATTATAGAGGTGTTGGCAAATCACACTTAGCAAAGCACATTCCACCCCAAATTTGCCAAGATTCGGCCTAGGGTGGCATAATTTTTAGTCCTAGTTACTAATTCATACAAAAAATATACTTCCCAAAAGCTTAAGTGTTTTCTCATCTTCAAAAAAAGTTTCAAAATATTAAGACGAAAATTGAGGCCGGATACAGGAGCCAAATCACTAAAAAAAAGTAAATATTTGATTTATGAGAGGTCCTCAAAGGCATATATGTATCATTAATGGAAGAGTAAAGCTTCCCAATTTTACTTCGTCCCTCACCTTTGAACAAGGTTTGCCAAATTCACTTGATTTGAGATTTGAAAAATTGTACTTATCCATTTGATTTGAAAATGGTTCCCATGGGAAGAGTAAATGTTGCCATGATTTTCACGATTGAAAATTTAAACATGCAAGTGTTGATTTGGAGTTATTTGCAATTTCTACTTATAAATATATATGCATTTCAACAATTGCAAGGTGAATTGTGAAATGAGTTGGATAGTTCTTTATTTGAACTTAAGGTTTTTGGAAGTGCATTTTGGTATGTTGATACAATTTCGAATTGTTCATGCTACCTCCAATCCCCAAAAAAATTTATATGCAAATTTCTTATACATTGTGGGCAGGGGCAGCATATTAAAAATAGGATATGTTCATTTCTCTTGTTGTAATCCCACAACTTCTATGCAATTTTGCATTCAAAATTGATATACCTACTGATAACCAAGTTTTTAAAACACATTAGAGAAAAATTCGGGTCACTAGATGCTTGGTACTTTTGCCTTGAAAATTAATTGTTTGATATATGAAAATGGAGTAAATCCATGTATACTTGGTCAATTTGGCAAGTTGCCATCAAACCTGTGGCCCAATGGGCTCATGGCGGTACACAGGAAGTTGACATTGGAGCATTCATTCCCGGCCTAGGTGGCAATGCCCATGGGTCGCTTTCCTATACCAACAAGCTCTATGTTGGCACCTTACCACTCAAAGCACTGAAGATGGCCAATTAAATAGTATTAAACTTGCCACTATTTTATGAAACCGGCAAGTAAGCTCCATGTTGGCACCTTACAACTCAAAGCACTGAAGATGGCCAATTAAATAGTATTAAACTTGCCACTATTTTATGAAACCGCAAGTACCAACTGGCATTGGGTTCTCGTGTAGACAGGGTTTAGGGGTTCAAAATCAAGGGGCCACCATCTTCTATCATTATACTCACACAGTACCATGCATTACTTGAATTTTAAATTTGATTTCTGTTGCCATTGCCACTAATGGGAGCAAGACCTAGCTTTCTGTTTTTGTACCTTGTAGCCTTGCTCTCTGATTTTGACCTTGCTTTCTGATGTAACCTTGCATTTTTTTATTTTCAGCAGAGGACATGGGACATTGGTTCGCCTTTATAATATTGTTTCCCATGCCTTGCTCCTATTGGTGGCAACGGCTGTCAAATCTCATGTCATCATCTTATACTCCACGGTGGCAACGTGCAAGGTGGCATTTTCTCGAATTATGTGTCAAGAAATTTAAAAAGCCAAGTTGGGCATCTAAAGACTTGAATTTCTCTCTAATGTCTATATGGTTGGATTATGAAAAAAAAAATTGCTTCATTGGAGAACACTGTAAGCCTATGCTCTTTTTCCATAGAAATACACACTTGGAAAGGCTTGGGCATTTATAGGTTAAATACTATACAACATAAGGGAGCTTAAACAACCAATTGTCATACTATATCCCATGTCCTCTTTGAATTTTGTCCATGACTTTTGATTGGAGTCTTGGAATCTCAAACACATTTTGGAGATGAAAGTTGTCTTGATTTCACAACTGTTTTTAATTCAAAGTTTTAAGAAAAAAAACTATTCTACTATACCAAAATGAGGTCTAAAATTCTACTTTGAGATTATTTGAAATTATTGTGAATTTTTTAAGAGAAAAATGAAACGTCATATGAAACATAAAGTAGATTCAAAAAATCTGAAATTTTCACCAAAGATGTACCGGTATATCATAATGCATAACATTATGGTATAAATCAAAGTTATTGTGCTATTCTAAAATTAGAAAATCAACAAACTAGGTCCAAAGTTCATATTGCCAAACAAATCGAAAAAAATGTTTGGACTAGTTTCATTTGTTTCAAAAAACTTTGTTGAGACTCAAAGCCTAGTTTTGCACTTGAGTTGTATATGAAGATTGGAACTACAATGGAGTTGCTATAATTGTTGCATATCCACTACATTAATTACCCTCCATATATCCTMTACAAGTCCTGACAACGGTGCTAGTATGTAAGCCCAAGAATGCGAGCTTGTGAGTATTGAGCCAACAATATAGGTACCTATAATATAGATACCACACACTATAGAAGGTGTCATGTATCATAAACACCTATAATATGGGTATTTATAATCCATATAATTATAGACGGTTTCTATAGTATATACACCTATTATATAGGTGTGTGGTATTCTAGACTCATGGACTCACACTCCTATGGTCACATAGTAGCAACCATCCACGTTGTGACAAGCATTTCCCCTCATTTTAGTATACTTCTAAATCCTTCTATCATATTCTTGATTGAATGCGGGCTATGAATCTACAATTTTATATTTTTTTATATTTTTTAAATCGCTTAATTTTCAACTTACTCTTTTCCCAACTCTGTAGTTCCACACATTTCACGTTGATTCCATTTGTGTTATGCAAGTGCAGCTAGAACATAAACCATAGTTCATTTTTGGCCATCTCAGTGTTAAAGAGTTAAAGCTCGAGGCTGGAAATCCACTCACGCTCTACAACCACCCACCTCCTCAAATGTACACTATTTGTACATGTTTCTTTTTCATCTTTACAAGAATTTACAAGAATGTACATTTTGAGACGGTGGACGGTTGTAGAGCCGGAGGGGATTCAACTTCATAAATTCATAAAAAATTCCACAAAGCTCCAAAAGATATGAAACGACTTGGGTTAGATGCCAATTCCACTTGTCTTTCAAGAAAAAATTACTGAAAAATATTTCAAAGAAGTTTCACTTCCCCAAAATTCAGTTTCAGCTCTTAGATGAGCAGTTTCTGCCCCTCCCACTACCTTACTGTGCTCTTTTTGTCAAGACTCCCAACTGAACATTACCTCTGGACACAACAATCAATCCACAAGATCTTTTAATAAGTACAACTACCCTCCACTYGGCCTCAACCTCAACCTACCTCACCTCAAATTTGAATGTGTAGCTGCACCATGATCTCCACCAATCATTTTCCAAATAGCCATGYCTTGGGGGCGTGGAAATGATTGGCTTATTCCTTTTCTAAATTAGTTGCCATACCCCCCTTGCCCTGAATCTTCACTTGCTTGATTGTTGTCATGTGCTTTGAAGTACTCAAAGTTTTTTKCAGTTTTTGATTGTCGTCTCATGCATGCACACTCCACCCGAGAATCCCAGATCAGGCCCAACCCGACCTCAATTTTTTTTTTTTTTTAATATGTTATATAAGCTCCAACTGATCAAAGGTGCTAGCTAGAAGCCTAGTCTGTTATTGAAACAAGCGCACAAGCACGCACATGCTTGCATGTGTAAGTTAGGCACAGAAAATAATATCACTCGCGCTCGCGCAGTCCACTGAGGTGTATGGTGCATTGGGACTGCTCCAGATCGAGCACCCCGGCCCGCGGCACGCACGCACAAGCCCAACTTCCTAGATCACAACTTCTAAGCTTACGTGACTTCACCTGCCAAATTGTCCTCACTCCTCACAGGGAGGGGGCGAGACGGGGCGGGATCGAGCCTGTCATAGATATAATTATACACTCAACTGCTACAAATTAAAACGTCAATAACTGATCTAACTTTAATTGCAACACTATATAACATAATTTTGCCCACAATGATGGGCTTGCTCCCATTTGGTCTGGAATGGGGTAGTTTACCTTATACAAGCTCTGGGACCATAAGTTCTAGGTTATGAGATCATGAGTTCTAAGTTTTGAGGTCATGCATGGGATCATAAGTTCTATATAAGCATATGAATTCAGATACTGCACGCAAAGCAACATATGACCAAGAGCTGCCAGCAAGCCACATAAGTTCTAAACTAACTCTGGGATCATAAGTTCTAAACTTTGGGATCATGAGTTCTAAACTTTGGGATCATGAGTTCTATACCTTGGGATCATGTGTTCTAAACTTTGGGATCATGAGTTCTAAGCTTGATCTGGCATGGGAACATAAGTACGTTCTATATAAGCTATGGGATTAGGCCTGCACATGCAGATGCCCCGCAGGCAACATATGAGCGAGAGCTGCCGGCAAGCCACATAGGAATTGTCCATGGCTGACCACGTACTCCCGCGCAGACCAACAGTCAAGCGCCCCTGGAAATGCCGCACCCGGGATCGGAGACGCTGCGTCCAGCGAAATGCAGTGGCACCCGTACCCTGGCACCCCACCCGGGAGAAGCTGCGGCCTACTCCGTACAAAATGCAGCTGCAGGCAGCACCCTAGCGAGCTGGGCACCCTCGTGGCCTGGGGAGAGAAGAAGCTGGAATCCGGGTGGGTGGAATGGGGGCATTCCCGTGGCCTAATCTGCATGGCTGATCTGAGCAACCAATCTAGCGTAACTTACCTCTGAGAGAGAGAGAGAGAGCTGTTAAAACTTATGAGGCAGGTGCAGTTACTTGAGAACCTCACTAGCCACACAGTTTTCATTGAACAAAGTGCAGTTCTTTTATTTTACTACGTACCMAAGCTTAACTTGTGTGACAGTCCGTTAGTTCTTGGAATTGGAATAATTGCAAGATTCTCTGAAAAATAATCACAAAATGTGACATACTGTAAAAAAAGGACACTATCATAGCCTTCCCACGAATTGGGGAATTTTACCCCTGGGTAAAAACACAGGAATCTGAACATAATCACAACATGTGACATACGGTAAATAGGAGGCTATCATGCCCTTCCCACAAACTGGGCCTTGCAGTCAAAGAATTTACCCTTGGGGAAAACATAGGAATTTTTATTTATTTATTTGCCACACATGATGAACTTTGCTAATTCTGAATTAGTATTTGCAGTAAGAGGCCCCAAATTAGCTAGGAGGGGTTTCGAAGAGAGAATTAACATGGCACAAAATAGGGACTTTTTTTTCTTTTCACAATTACCTTGGTAAACACAAAATTCACCATGCTGGGACTAGTTTGTGGGAAGGATTTAGTGTCCTGCATCACAAAACGTGGCATACAACATTCATATGGAAAGTAAAAATTGCCCCCCAGGATTTATCTTAACTGGTCAGAAATGATCAAAGTATYAACCAAGCATTATCAGTTATCACCTATGTACCAAAGGAAAAAAAACATAGTYTTGTGTGATATCCATGATCAATGGACTGACTAGATTTTCTTTTCTTTTCTTCCTAARGTAAGGTATTCTTTGCAARGTAAAGTAAAATAGAACCATGAAGTCCAGGTAATAATTGAGAAACTAAAGTAATCCCTAAAAGACCGGGGTTGTTTTCCAAGAGAAATTGTCAAAAACTATATTTTCTAGTGCATTACAATACAAATTGAAAATAAAAAAACTTTTTTTTAAACTTCAACCATTCAAAAGTATAGTAGATTTTTGTGAAAATGTGCTTGAAAAAAATTTCATCCCAATTGACCATGTGGATTGAAAGATTGTAACATTTGAAGTGAGAAAATAAACTTTTTTTTCATTAGTGCAAAACAAGGTCAATAGTCTTCGATCCCTCTTAGAGTTTAATTGTTCCTTTTGATGAATTTGAGTCTCCCCACTATTTAGTTCTAAATCTTATTAGGTACACTCATGCAAAAATTTCAAAAGCAAATATGGAGTCTAGCTCACTTAAATCACCCTACAATGCAATGAGGTTGAGTGAACTAGTAATACTCTAGTCATTTTTTGATGATTTCATATGTAATGAGGAATTTTTTTATTCAAAATCCAAACGACAAACAAAAGCTAGAATATGTAGGAATAATTTTAATAACTTTGACTCCAAAACCCATTGCGATTATAAGACCCCATTGTGAACACCCAAGGAATGACCCCATTACGGGTTTTCATTACCCCCTACAGGACTTTGACTATGCTTTCACCAAAAACACTCCAAAACTAGCATTTCTAGTACAAATACCAAATTTTAGGAAAAAAAACAATTTTGGACATATGTAACCATTGGATCTTGTAGTAAACTACTTTGGGAGATGTGGCAAAAATGTCAGATTTTTCCACCATGTGGATTGCAAGATATTTGCGTTTGCAATCACAAAAATCCTTTTTTTATCCCTGCAAAAATCTGGATAGTTGCACTTGAGAAGGCCATGTTTGTATGAAAAAATGTCCCAAATGCCGGGTTGTAATTCTTTGGATTTGTTTTTTAGGTCAAGTTGGCAACACTCTTGAAAATTTTCAATTCATTTGGAATTGGACAACATGTAGGAAATAAATAGTAAGTAGAAAGAAGTAGAGAATGATTCAAAATACTAAATTGTTAACAATTTATTTACGAAATTGAAAAATGTCAATCCCAATGGCTGCAATGTTGTAATAAACAATCTAGACCCAATGTTTTTATTTTTTTTGTAAATGATTGAAAATAAGTTAAATAAAAAACTTCAAAGTTTATTTTAGCATAGAGATTCCATGATTGCCTACAAACAAAAACTCTTCATAACTTTTGACTCGTTGATCAGGAGTAATTCAAAGCTTTCCATGTATATATAAATCTAGAAAACCAATTTCAAATTTTTATTTCTGAAAAAAGTCATTTTTCCAGACCTACTTGGACTGCCCGATGACCATTGAAAATCAAGTTTCATGCAATAACTTTTCATCTATGTAGTCAAAATTCATGAAAATTGTTGGATCTTAAAGCTATTCCTTGGACACATATTGTGTGAAAATTTCAAAGAGAAAAACTAAAAACTCCATTTATAGTGAGCTGCCCAAAATTGCTATGTTGCCAAAAAATGCACTTTGGTCCTTTAGGGCTTAACCCTTGAATGACGCGGGGGTGATCCCGGGAATCATCAATTTCTAAAACCATGGGAATCATTGGCCTAAAAAAATCCAAAATCAATTGTTGGAAGTCAAAGCACTGTAGAAAATCTTTCCTTTCCACCATAAATTCCGAGGATGGATAGTTGCATTTCTGTCCTACACAGAAATATACTCTCTCATTCATCGACCAGGAAATGGCCTCGGCGTTGTTTAGGGGTTAAATGGGATCTCGATCACAATCATTCATGTCTTTCTTACTTGACAGTAATGGGGTGATTGGTGACTTCATTAGGAACTTCTAACATTTCACTATCATTTCATTGTAGGAAGTGAATCTTTTAGGACTTCCGCATTAAAAAATATTGTGATTGCTTTAGCATATAAGATGAGCATCATGGATTCAATTTTTGTTGATTTTGGGGTAATAATCTACTCTACAAACTCTTTGGGGCCATAATGGGCAGAACACTTCCAAAATTCATAACAAATGCATATTTTGTTAAAAAAAAATTTGATTTCAATTATTCTCATTGTTTCTCAGACTATCCCATCTTCGTATGGGATTTTTTTTTTTTTTTTTTAATTCGGCAATGAGACCTGCAAGCTACAGTTAAGTTACTGTGCACATGCAATAATACCCMGTAACTTATTATGTGTGCTAGTTTTTGCCAAGCCAGTGCCTAGTCTGGCTACTACCAAAAATGATTGAAATAAATGCCCTCCTGATGTGTATGGATTATTGACCATGGGTGGCAGCAGCTCTTTTCATTTAACCCCTCATCGCCCAAGGGGACAAAAAGTGTCCTGACAGTCCACTTTGAAGCGCTCTAACTTTTGCATTTAATGTCTGAATTCAATAAAACTTGTTGGAAAAGTTGCGCACACTGGTCTAGTTTCTATGGTTAAATTTTCAGATCAATACAAGACATATTGAGTTTGTGAAAGTCATTCCAAGTTCTCAGGTTCAATTTAGGTTCAGCACAGTGTATTGTAATGGTTGCAACGAGAGACTGTATCTTTTTTTTATCAAATTTGTTGTGTTTTGTTCCCTTCAAGGTCTGGTTATTGTGGTAAAAGTTTCATGCCAATCCAAGTACTTTTGAATGTTTGGGAGCAATTCAAAGTTCAAAATCCAATTTTTTTGCATTTCAGTGAACTTCGGTGGCTCATACTTCTTCATATACGATCCTTTTTCAATAATTTTTGTTGGAAAATTTTTGCTTACTAATCTAGTTTGTGTGATTAAAATTTCAGATCCATCTAAGAAGTTATGAGTGATTGAGAAGCATTTTAGTAGAAGGAGGTTCAGCCACAATTGTGATTCTTTGCTACTTTTTCACTGTTTTTTACATTTCAAATCCATTTTGCAGACACAATGAGTCATTTTTATGATATTTTTCTCACCCAAGTGTTTGTATTCTAGTTTTGGATCACTTTATAGTTCAAACTCTGTTCATTCGAGTCAGTTTAGAAATCAAATTTCACCTCTAAATGTGTTTTTAAGAAAATTACAGCATCTTTTTTCAACACTAAAACATTATAATCTTTCAATCTATACGATCAAATGACCCCAAATATTTTCCACACCATCTACAACATGCACACTACAATATTGTATGGTTGAGATCTTCATAACTGACTAAAATTTAGACTTTTAACACTTGGAAAGGGAGATGATGCTTTTGAATCAATTGAGACTTCGATTCATTTGTGTTAGAAGAGAAAAAAAAATCCTTTGCAAATATTTTTTTTTTTCCAAATTCACCAACTAACTTTGAACTGCGGTAGTTGCCATTTTTTTCACAAACACTAGATGTCTTTGGCAAAAAGACATGCAACACTTGGTTGAAGCTTTGGTATGGATATGGTATTTTTTGACATTTGCATTTTGTATCGTGTAAGTAATATACTTGCCAAATTTCAAAATCACAGAAACAAATTCACACATATTGCCCAAGCTATACGGGATTGGCATTTTCCAATTCCATAATTAAATTCTTAACAATTTAGTATTTTGAATCATTCTCTACTATTGTGTACTTACTATTTTTTTCCTATATGTTGTACATTTCCAAATGATTTGAAAATTTTCAAGCATGTGGCCAACTTGTCTAGGAAAAACAATCCAAAGAAGCACCAACATTTGGAACATTTTTTCATAGAAGAGTGAGCTTGTGAAGTGCAGCTGCCCTATTTTTCGCACAACCAGAAAAATGATCTTAGCGAATTTGAATGTTTATATCTTGCAATCCATGTGGTGGAAATTTTTGAAATTTTTACCACATGTTTTCAAGTTAGCATACTACAATATCCTACAGTTACATGTGTCAAAAACAATTCTTTTTCAAGAATTTGCTACTTGCACTAAAAATGGCAGTTTGAGAGCATTTGGGGTGAAAACAACGTCATGGATCTTTAGGGGTTAACAAATTGATTTAGTTCACTTTTGCTAATACTTTCCAAAATTTGTAATAACGCCACTAATATGTGTGCTGTAGAGGCCAGTCAATTGAATTACTTTGAGAAAAATGTTTAATTTGTAAACAAAATAGCTCATGAAAAAACATAAATAAAGCTATCAACCTACAGTAGATGGTTAGTTCTAATGACATTTTTATAGAAGATAGTACTCAATTTTGAATATTAATGTATATGATTGGGCTACAAATAGACATAGAGAGACATGTACACATACAGACATGTACATTTGCTACTTTGCATTTACAAAAAGAATAATTAGTGTCAAATAAATTCAAATCAACATCAATGTATGAGTATAATGTAAAATTAAAATAAGAATGATGAATTGGATGGATTTCTATAATAAGAAGGATACAAGTTATCCATTTAGAACCCAAGTAAACACTTGTTGTCATTAGGTAGTTGGAAATTACAATAGCAACATATCCCTTTGGAAACGGAATGTGAAGTATGTAAGGTAAATCATCCCATTGCAGTCAGAATTGGAGTAGGCCCCATTGTGGTCAAAATTGTAATGGTGGTGTACATTTGAGAACTCAAATGTACACCGCCATTACAATTTTGACCACAATGGGGCCTACTCCAATTTTGACCGCTATGGGATGATTTACCTTAGTTCAATTGAATGAGGCAAGGATTTGCATGCACATTTTGCACTAATTACATCATGATTGAAAACTCTCATAAAACTCTCAAAATGCCAATGATTGCACATATAAAGAGACTCATTTGGGCTACATATTGCGTTGTMAATTTTTTTTTAACAAGACACATAAACAAAACAAAATTTTAGAAAATAAATTGGTTCCAAGGGAGTATGCTCTAAAAGAGACCATCTCCTGGAAATTGCCCCTATAAATAGTTGTAGGATGGATATGTGATGATCCTTAAATGGACCATATTTATCATTGAGTGAATCAAGAAAAAATTATTTTTTATTGCAAGAGCCAATCATTGTCTTTCATTTCCTCCCATCTCTTTACAAGTTGCAAGTGGACAAATTTTGGAAGACCTATGGTCACAAATAGGTGCCTAAGCCCCAAAACTTTGAAAACTCATATGTAACTCAAAAATTCTTGGAAAAATATGAAACCACTTGGGCCAAGTTCCACATCCTTTTTTCTTTCTTTGAAAAATGAGCTAAAAATATTTTTGTCCATGGAAAACTATGAAAAAAGGAGATTAGCCCTTAACCCTTAAACGATGCCGAGGACGTTTTACGTCCAATGAATGGCAAAGAATCTTTCCTTGTAGGATAGAAATGCAATCATTCATCCTTGGTATTAGGAGTGGAAAGGGGAGATCTTTTCTACTACTTTGACTTCCAATGAATATATTTAGCTTTTTCAACGGAGATGATGTCACACGGTATCAAAATGCATGATTTCCACGGGCACGGGTCCGTCCTTCAAGGGTTAAATGGTCCCTTCTAGAGCCATCTCCCTAGACAACCCTGGAAATGTATCCATCAACAAGGAATAACACAACCATCAGTCGAATTGCAAATGCACCAATAATGGAGCACCAAAATAAGTGAAAAGGATTGGTCTTGGGATTGTATATGCTTCCCTTTGTGGCCCTTGCTGTTACTGTGGCAATAGTGTCTCGTCAGGCTGGACTAGTATGCCCTGTGCCACAGCCAAAACAAAAGCCAAAACAAAAGTAAAAGTAACTTTTTAACTTTTTTAATCTATAAATTTTTTGAAATTCAGTAACTTTCATCCCATAGGTCCAAATGTCACAAATCAAAGCCCGTGCACCCCTCCCCGCTGAGGACTTTCCAACGGTACCAAGCACGCAAGTGGGGACACACGGTCTAGGAGATCTCAACATAACAAACAAATAAACAAACAAACAAATTTAAAGTATAGAAGATTGGAGATTATTGCGAAGGTGTATGGTGGAACCACCCATAGTAGACCACTTAAGCAATTCCATACATGTTGTGGAGTAGTATAAGGTAGTGTAAAAAATGTTTCATGTAGGCAGATAGAAATCATAGAGATTCTAAGATTTTTTGTGATTTGTTTCCTTGAATTCAAATTACTCTAAGTTTTGGAAGCCAAAAGTTGGCTTAAACCCATTACCAATATATAAAGTCTTCTAATTTTGACCATGATTCAAGAACTACTTTCCCACTCACTATTTTGGGACATGTGTCATCAACTTATTAGTTCCAATCTGGAAAAGGAGTAAAAAACACATTCCAAACTTTGGTTGGAAATATGTTTTTGGTCATTGGTGTTCAAGTTATTCTTGCTCAAAATCTTTGTTTGGGAATCACATGCTTGTTGTTTTAGGCTTGAGTCCTAACAATGTTGGTAAAGAACGTATTTTAACTCCTAATGGACCAAATAGCATTTTTGGCAACATAGTGTTTTGGGTCATTCATTTACGAGCAAAATTTTCGTTTTTTCCTTTCAAATTTTCACACAATATATGATAAAAGCACAACAATTTTCATAACTTTTGATTATATGGTTAAAAGGTTACTATAGATTATGTGGGATTTTTTGGATCTTGGGCAACCTAGGCAGCTAAAAAATCACATATTAAGATATAAAAATTTGGAATTTTTAAATTTGTACATTTATAGAAAACTTTGAATCATTCCATTTTGCTTATAAGATGAAAGTTATGAAGAGTTTTCGTTTGCAAGTAGTTCTGGAATCTCTACTCTAAAATAGAATTTGAAATCATTTATTTAACTCGTTTTTTTTTTAAATTGAAAATAAAATAAAATCATAGGATGTAGATTGTTTATTAAAACATTGCAATCATTGGGATTGGCAATTCTCAATTCCAAAACTAAAATCTCAATAATTTAGTATTTTAAATCATTCTCTACTTCTTTCTACTTACTATTTTTTTCAAGCATGCATATGAAATAATTTTTGTTGAAATTTTTTAGATGTATTTCCAACTTATTTCTTCAAGGCATTCTAGAAAGTTTGCAATTGTAAGATCTATACATTTGGGGATAAAAAGTTTGAAAGATGAAATCTAACCATTGGAGAAGAGTTGAAACCACTGCTTTTTGAAATCCAAGCATCATGATCTTGCAATTGATAAGGTTTCTTATTCTAATTTTTTAGAAGGGTGACATATTCTAACTAGTTAACTAAAAGTAACTATGGTTGGACTTTAAAAAAAATAGATATAAAAAAAGATTAGCCTTGCTTTGGAAACTAGTAGTTTGAAGTAGCTTGGGGCATGTAAACATGCAAGAACTTTAGGAGTTAAAAAGTAGGTCAAGAATGTAGTCAATGGTTCTTACAATACCATGGACTCTAAAGGGGTAACCAACTCAGGAGCCGACCATGGCAACAAAGTTGTTGGATAAAACATACAAAATCAAGGAGAAGTCTAAGGCCATTTTATATTTGTCACTACATCCTCAATTCAATCTCTCAATGTCCCACTTTGAGGCCAAATTTCAACTTCCTTGGGTGGTAGAATATAAATACAAATATAAGAATTATTACTTAGAGTTCCATAGAGTAAATGATAAAGTCCCAAATTTAAGTCCTAAGCGTTTCATATAATATTGTATGTCAAGTATTTGACATAGAATATCATATAAGTCCAAAAATGAATAAAATATGAAAAATTACTATGAAGTTAAGGCATGTACTTAAGTCATAGATTCTCATTCTAAAATCAACAAGAGTCCTACGTTTGAGTAGTATTAGGTCAACGGTTGGTATTGGGTTCACCTACCTTATATCAAACCTTGAGGTCTAGGATGTCACGTGCATATTCCAAATCAATTTTGATTTTCAACTCTCTAAGGGAGAGGCACCCAATGGTGTCCATGTACCCAATGCCATCCCTTTCTAGGTGAGGCATTCATTCTAAATCACAAATGTAGCGAGACTGTAGATTGCTTATTATTTTAGGTCAAAGAAATAAGCCATGTACCGCCTACCTACATTTATAGCCTGAAATGATTATGTCTTGCAGATTTGGCCAGCATTGGGTACAAAAACGCCATTGGGTGCCTCTCCCTTAACAATCAAATTCTCAAAATTTGGTGGGACTTCGTTAGAGGTGACCCTAAACTAATGGGTGATGGTATTCAATACTGGAGAACACATATTTTTTACCTTTTGTGGAATCAGCCTCTCTTCATGATGGAAACCCATTGCAATGTGTGTCCTGCACACCAAGACGTGTTCCAAAAAATTAAAATTAAAACTAAAAAATTAAAAATTGGGTGGGACTTCTGTTACATGGTAACTATTTTTTTATGACTTTTACTATGGATCCACATGCACTTTGTCTCAAGCAAATGGAAGCTGGTAATTAGTAACTCTTAAAAGTACACTTATTAGTGGAGCAGTAACTCCAGTAAGCCCAGGCACAGTTATGACCAGATAAGGCATAACTTAGTTTATGTGAGAGCTGCAAGGTGCAGTAAATGCAGCCCCCCAGACACAACTTTGACCAGACAGGGTGGTAATATTTATTACTGCTGTAAATTTAGCAAGTTGGAATACTCAGAAGAAATGATACTGAAGGAATCTAATAACTTACTAGCAACTGTAAATAAAAAATAAAAAATCCTGGAAAAAAAGAATCATCAAATTTACTCATAACTTGTGCTGCCCATTCCTCAACAAAATGATGTGGAATATTTCACATCATTTCAACCTTGAGTGAAATGCCATGAGAAATATTCCACACCCATGAGTAGCTACAAAGGCATGTGTCATTAAGCAAGACAAATGGTGAATTGTACCAAAAATAGGCAATAATGTATTCCCCCTTGCAATGGAATTTGTTTCATTTGTTTCATAAAAAAAAAAAAAATCAATAATTAACCCCTAAAGGTCATTGACTATGCTTTCACCAGAAACGCTCCAAAGCTGCCATTTCTAGTGCAAGTACCAAATTTTAGAAAAAAAACATTTTGGGACAAAAGTAACCGTAGGATCTTGTATCAAAATACTTTGGGAAGATGTGGAAAAAAATTCAGATTTTTTCACCATGTGCATTGCAAGATATCTGCGTTTAAAGTGACAAAAATAATTTTTTGAGCCCTGCGAAAATCCGGGCAGCTGCATTTCAAAAGGCCACATTTGTATGAAAAAATGTTCAAAATGGTGGTTGGTCTTTGAATTCATCCTTCAAAGCAAGTTGGTTATATGATTAAAAAATTTCAAATCATTTGGAATTGTACAACATGTAGGAAAAAAATAGTAAGTAGAAAGAAGTAGAGAATGATTCAAAATACTAAATTATGAAAATTGTTGGGCCTTAAAGCTACTCCTCGGACACATGTTGTGTAAAAATTTCAAAGAAAAATAATGAAAACTCTATTCGTAGTGAGCTGCCCCAAATCGCTATGTTGCCAAAAAACGCAGTTTGGTCCTTTAGGGGTTAAAGCAATATTGACAAGTACTTGAAATAATATTCAAAGCCATTATAAAGAATAATCAAACTTGAATGTGTCATTTAAATATGGGAGTAGCCGTTGCAAAAATATCATTAGATGAGAAATGAGGCCTCTAGAGGGCCGTTTCAAGCTTATTCCCCTTAATGTTTTCAATTGAGTGATGGAATGATTGACTGCTGTGGGAAAAATAATTACCAAAAAATAAATAAAAAATGATTTTTTAATTCCCAATATGCAAAGTAAAGGTAAATTTTTATTTTTTTATTTTTTTCAAAAAAAAAATCTAACGAGGTAGTCGCTTTGCCACGTCAGATCGCTCCTGTAGTGCTACGGGAACGCAAGAATGTAGCTGGAAACTCGCAGCTTTTCCTAAGCTTCAAAAACAACTCATGGTGTCATTAAAAGAAGGCTAGGTGATTTTTGATAGAGGATTTAAGGCGCCATTGAATGATATATATGCAACATAACAATTTATAGCCAAAATTGACCCTAATATTGTTGAATTTGATCTAAAAGCACAATCACTAGATGGGATTAGTGTGTTTCAATACCCACTCCATCTTAGAGCTATTAACAATTTACGTTGTTTACTTCAATTTAGTACTTATTTCTACTCAACATTTTTTTAAGAATGAAATTTAGTTTTTTTGTTGAATTTTTTTTTCATAATTTCAATTCAGTTAATCAATTCAATTCCTTAGCATAATTTTTCAAAATTCAATATTGGTAGCGCAAAAATTTTAAACTAAAAGAGTGAAAGTCTAACAATCTAGGATGTACGCTTTTGGGAGCCTTGTTTACCCTATCATTGTGTAAATGATCTAATCCAAGTTGAAAGGAAGCTAAGTTTCTTGAAATATTTTTCCAGTAAATTTTCAGAGAAGAAAAAACAAAAATGGCATCTAAAGTACGAGGTCCATAGATAGAGCATCTAAGGATTGGAACTGAATTTTGGTAAGGTAAAACATCTTGAAATATTTTTCAATAAATATTCCTCAAAAGACAAGTGGAATTGAGATCAACTTTGATTTTGAAATATGAGTTTGACAAGTGGCATCGACTTTGATTTTGAAATATGAGTTTCCAAATCCTATCTACAACCACATTCACACTGCACAACGAGGTTAGGATTGGAGTGAAGATGTGAGGTCCAACTAGTGAATGAATTAACCAATTACAGAGCCTCACAGTTACACCGTTCTTGTTGGCTAAGAGAAAGGTTAGATTTATGGTAGAAGGACCCATTACTAACAGGCGCCCCATCACTAATCAAGAGGATGTTGTATTTCCAACCAAGGCTAGAATGGATTTCCATTTTTGCCTTGGACTGCGTGTTGTTGATTTTTTCAAGGTTTGGACCAATAAGTTTATGACACATAAGTAAGCAAGAAAGTAGGAAGCAATGAGTAGGAAAGTAGTTCTTGAATGATCGGAATTGGATGACTCCAGATGTTGATCATGGATCAAGCCCAACTTTGGCCTTTCAAAATTCATAGTAATTTCATTGTAAGAAATAAAATTACCAAAATTTTGCAATTTCCATCATTTCTTTCAATGCACCTATGATAATATTTGCTTTGCCTCACACTACCCTAGATCATGTCTACAATTGCTTACTTGATCGATTACTGGTCCCTCTACCATAGACACAACCTTTGTAATGTGGCCTAGTCCGGGATCGGATGACAACATTGATTTATAGAGGTTTATATTGGCTTATAGAGGAGCGACTTAGAGAGGTTCCTACTGTAGTAAGCTTTCCGACAACGCAGGTGAGAGTCACTCAAGTAACTAATAAGAATACGAAATCCAGCCAGTCCAGTCCTGAGTCCCGAGTCCTGAGACTCCTGACCTTGGCCCAGGCAGACAGCAGGCGGCAGGGGCAGCCTGTGACGGGAGCGCACTCAGGGGCTCTCGGGAGAAGTTCAACGGTCCTTACGAGTTGGAGGCGACCATGCAAATGGATTACAGGGCCGCGCATCAAGTGCGGTGGCAGGCCCCACAATAGAATGTTGGCTGGCCCGCCCGCCCGCCTGCTGCTCTCGCACTTCCGCTGCCGCTGATGCCTGAATGGCTGAAGGGCTGAAAGGTTGAAAGGCTGATGCGATGGAAAGGGCCAGCCGAGGACGACGCAGGGATCCCGCCATAGCCACGCTTGCCTGGACCGCGTCCGTCCGCCAGGACATTCCGTCATCGCGCCATCGATCGCACGGCCGGCGCGCCTCAGCCAACCAKCACTACTAACGGACCAGGCTGGGGGCAACAGCACCGGCACCTAACAACAGGCCCAACAACAGCCCCCAGACAACCGAGCAGATACTACGACTTCCTCGCAACCTAGAAATTAGTGGTGCCGCCTGCGTTTCCGGCGGAGGCACGTACGGGCTGCTCGTCGGCACTATTCAAGCCTTGAAAATTCTCGACGCCGGAATTAAGCAAGCCAGCAAGCCAGCAAGCCAGCGCGAGAGTCAGCAGCTGTAGAATTACGATTACTTGAGGTTGGGTGGTTGGCAGGTTGGTTTGCCAGGGAATGCAGTCGGAGTGACGCAGTCGTCGTCTCAACTTGATGGAAACATGGCGCCCGTGATCATGGCGCCCGCGACTTCGGCGTACATGAATTCCACTGGTGGTGTCGATCGCTTGTGCGACCGGAGGGTGGCGGGGATGAAGAAGCGGTGGGAGTCGTCGTATTAGGCTTAGGGGGTGACCGGGGTGGGTTCAGGTTTGCGCGTGGCGTGAGCGTGATGGAAGATTTCATCCCGTAGTTACAGTGGTACCGGTCTGTGTGGGAGGGGAGTGTGAGTTGCGGGTGGTGACGGCGGGGGTTGGAGAGTTGGGCTTCGGGGGAAGCTTTGAGACGGAGAATCAAAAGGGGAGAGTAGGAGTTGGAAGGGAAAGAGCAGGACGAGGTGGAGGAGCGTGGAGCGATGGCGCGCGGGTTGGAGACCAGTCATGATGTTGATCCTGCGGTCGCGACGGTGGTGCAAGTGGCGGTAGGGGAGTCGCACACGCTCGCTCTTACAGGTGCGGTTCTAGCTACTCTTGTCACTCCCTTCTTCAGAAAACTCGCTTATCCGCATATTCCGATGACGCAACAGGCACTTCCCGCTTCCCGTATTCTTGCACGGATTCGTAAGTCAGGCTCTCGCTTGGGACGTTCGTGGGAGGTCAGCCGCGGTTTCTAGAAGAGATCCACTCGTTCGCGAGAGGAAATTAGTGTGAATTCTTCGTCCGGAGATTGCTCCATGCACGGTGAAACCCGGCCTTCTTCTTGAAACCTGGAAACGGCTCCACGTTTTGAATCAGTTTTGAGCACTGGTTGATGGATTTTGTGACGAAAGGGGTGCAAGAATGCTTCCAGTTTGTGAGCGCGGCTTGCTTGATAGCACATYTAGCGCGCGAGCATTTAATTSGATATTTAGGATTGTGGAGAGTTTCGTTGCCGTCAATGGAATGGGATGACCACGAAGCTTCAGAGTACGTTTCGGTGTCGASGTTGCAGAGACTGATATGGCAGCTGCTGCACTGTCCGCCATGTGATGTCCTGTGCAGCCAGCGGCAGTGTGTACACATGGGGTCGAGGCCAATTCGGTCGCCAAGGCATGGGCGTGTTCCAGGACGAGCTGGAACCAACGCTGATGGAGATAGGCACGGCAGTGGAGCAGGAGGATTCCGACTCACCTGAAACGCGCGCCAGTTCGGACTGGGACTTGGCCGACAGATCCAGAATCACCCAAATTGCAGCTGGCTCGTATCACAGCCTCGCTCTCTCCGGTACTCTCGTCACTCTGGAACCCGTCACCGCAGGCGTTCATGAAGTAATTTTTGAGGAGGAATGTTGTGGGATTCCTTGCGCGGGCTAACAATTTTCTGGGGTTTGGAATTTTGGCAACAGGTGATGGGACCGTGTGGTCATGGGGATTCAATGCCTGTATCCTACTTCAAAATTCTTGCTTTGTGTTATGATTCATTTCATTGATTATTCATGGCGTGYGATTTTTTTAATCCGGTTATGCTTTTGTGCCACTCCTTAATTGAAACATGGACGGTCAGCTGGGTCGTCAAAGAGCCGCGTCCTATCCTGCACCGATCACGTTCCCGGCTACGGGCGGGTTCTCCTTCGAGGAGAATCGGAAGAGTGAAGGGAGGCAACTTAGGTTGGCGATGGTGGAAGCAGGTGGAATGATGTCAAGCGCCATTGACAGTGAAGGCGGCTTATGGCTCTGGGGCGCCGTCCCGCAACCCGCTGCGGACGCGCAGACGTCACCCGATTCCTTCGAGCTTGCCAACATTGATAAGCCCCAGCGCGTGCTCGCGCTCACGGGGCACAAGGTACGCCGCGTTTCGTGCGGGAGTGAGCACATTCTCGCACTCGTTGATGGGCGCAGCGGCGTGCAATGCTACGCSTGGGGAGGGAATGCGTATGGTCAGCTCGGTTTGGGTGACTTTAATTCCAGGGACACACCGACCGTGGTCACGGCGATGGGCGTGCATCAGGTGGGCATGATCGTCGACTTCGCGTGCGGATTTTTCCACAGCGTSGTCGTGACGATGAGAGATGACTTTGGGGACTCAGGGATTAATGTGAATCAGCCAGCATCCGTGATGGATCAGGTGATGGCGTCGCCGAAGCTACGTGGACGCGTTATTCCTGAGCAGTACATGGACTCGATGTCGTCGTCGCCGCGGATGCGATCGAAGCAGGGCTATCCTTACTCYGCGTCTAACAACTTGCACTCRCGAAGTCAGCAGCGAAGCACCTACAGCGTCGCCAGCGATAAYAGCTCCCGGGCCCATTCGGTGAGCTCRGTTTCCAGCTGGGGAGGCCCCCCACTCCGCGCACAGGTACAAGCTTCGAAGCAGCGTGAGGCTCAATCTGCGAGCTCCAGATTGTCGACGTGCTGGACGTTTGGACAGAATGAGAATGGGCAGTTAGGCATGGGCTCGCGGGCGAATTCGCACACTCCAGGTGTAGTGGACTCGCTCCCAACGCACGAACGAATTCAAGCCGTTTCGTGTGGGCTGTTTCACACGGCGGTGGTCACGGAGTCRGGAGATGTATGGGTCTGGGGAATGGAAGGCGGTCTTGGACAATGGTAAGAGGATTTTTATGCTGTCAATTGTTGGAATCATGTGCTGTCATATGTAGCTCTACGAAAATTCAGTTCTAAAGAGTATCGAATTTCCTGCAGCCCCGGGATCGGACCGCCAGGGTCGAAGAGCGGGGACGCTCTCATGCCGGTGCGCGTGTTTGGAGAGTCGTCCGCGAAGTGCAATCCGCTGTCAGGTGCCAAAGGGATCGCGTGCGGCGGTGCGCACACGGTGACGGTTGCCAACGGGGGCACCGATCTCTGGGCCTGGGGTCGCGGCAAGAACGGCGTCCTGGGGCTGGGTCATCACTCGGACAGCTGGTTCCCGAGTCCCGTGCTGTGGCCGCCCGGAATTCCCAAGGACTTGGACCCCAACCGCGAGTATGAGGATCGGAGGTCCAGCCGTGCGTCGAGCCGCGGCGGCTCTCGCGGGCGAGGCGACGAGATTCGACCCTACGTCGCCGACGAAAGCAGCAAGGCTCCTCGGCGCAATTCGTTTTCGCGATCATCTAGCGAGCAACTGCAGTTAGAGACCGCGGAGCGGCCTCCTCGCGGCCAGGTTGCTAGCATCCGCAAGGCCATGGAATCGCCGGGGCAGCCGTCGCGACAAGCCACGATATCGCCTGGACGGCCGTCTCGACGTGGCGATCAGTTCTGGCCTCCGGTGCAAGCTGACCCTCAGGAGCATTCGAATCCTCGCAGCTTCCGACGCGAAATGGGCAGCGAGCCGTCCACCGTCAACATGAGCCCGAGCATGAGAGCATTCAAGTACCAAGTGGGAAACGCACCAGCAGCTTCACCCCCGCATCATTATCATGAAGACRTGACGTCCTTGAAAGCCGAGCTCGCCGAGTGCCGTCGTTACGCCGAAAATCTCCACGCCGCAGTGTACGGCGGGCTCGAAACGTTCACCCTGCCCCTCCCAGCCAAGCCCAACCATTACGCCGCCAACGGATCCCACTCCAAAATCTCCCCACTCCAGGAATGGCAACAGCGCGTCGAGGAGGCGCCGCTCGAAGAGCTCGTAAGTTGCCACTCACTCCTTTCATATTCCATTCTCTCCTCCTCCTCCTCCTCCTAATTTAACTTCTGATTGCACCCCGCGCAGGCCAAGCTCGACGTTTTCTATAAAGGCATGCGTAACCGGCTGAAAGACATGCTATTCCAACGGAAGATGGAGGACTGGTGTCGCCGCGCCATGTCCGGCGTCGCGGCGGCGGCGTCTTACCAGGAGCCGCCTCCCGTGCGGGAGCCTTACTCGGTGCAAAGCACGCCCTTCTTCGACGAGCCCGGCGATCTCGCGCTCCGAATGTCCGGGATTTTGAGCGACCGCGGGGAAATGCTTCCCCCTGCTGCCCTGGCCGCCTCCATCGCGGAGTTTCGCACGCAATCCCAGCGCCACCGCAGATAACCCCAGCCGCCTCCTAAACGCTAAACCCCCACCAGCCACGGTAAAAATCGTAAAACCAGGCACCCTCCTTACCCGATTCCTCGCTTGCGTTCGCCGCGACGGAGATCGTAAGAACACACATTCCAAACTCCAGCTGCCACCTGATTCGTGCCAGGACTGCCAAGATGCCATTGCTGCTGCGACATGGCTGGCAGGCGGGATTGATCCAATCGCCATGCAGGCTACCGAACATCTGCTCCTGTCAGGCTCGATCGGGATCCTTACGCCTGACACATCTGAATTGGAATCCGTGTATGTCTGGCTCTTTCTCCATGGCGATTGGATTGGAGGCTCCCCTCTCACTTATCYTAGGAGAGCTGGTTGGCTGGGCGTTCATCGCCGACAGAGGAGTTGCTAGCCAACCACCGATCTCCAGGCAAAGGACGGACTCGGGTGATGGATTCGAAGTCGTTATAAGACTACGTCACACCGAGTTGGCAGAGACCCTTCCCCATTTTCCTGGGCATCTCCTATGCCGACATTACCTTGTGTRATTTGACTGGGTATGATACTTCCCCATTTGGGAGTGTACAAGTTTCCTCCGACGCAACTCCGGCTTCCGCTCCATGTGGCAGTGCACCGGTGCTTCTTCTTCTTTAGGAATTTGTACTGTAACTTATATCCCGCGCACTGAAAAAGATTTGATTTGTACTGTATTGTAGCACTTTCCCCTCTCCCGTCTGTGCCATAATTGCTTTGATCACKYC
>VACF01001135.1:0-101750 GCA_006891605.1 Pleurozium schreberi | reverse complement strand
TKRAWWAAAAAAAAATGCTAACTTACTACTGCTTGGGCAAGTCAAAGTTCCGGTGTTATCCTCCTCATCTGTGTTGTAGTACTCGGGAGTATTTATGAGGCTCCCTGATTCATGCATAACATTATTAGTCCGTGCAGAGACGTGCACCACTGCCTGCAGCTTGTTGCTCCCTGTTTACTGTGGAGAACGTTTATGACTTTCGTACGCATGTTATGAGTTCTGTGTACTGTGTTGGTCTTATCCTATGTCGGGGAGGTACTCATAACGACAGGGAAGAAGACACTTATGCGCTCGCCACTCGATACGTGCTGTCAATCCATGACAAAAGGCACCTGCTTTTTAGTGTAAAATTTGTATGTTTTTGTTGTCATCGACAGTGGAGGACGGTGAATTCTCCCAACGACAGTAACGGAACTTAAGCAAACCGAGAGCCTCCCCCAGAGTCCCAGTAACTTATAAGTACTTCAATCGCTACAGGGAGAATAGTTTGCAATTGTGAACAAGAGGCACGTGGCTCCTAAAGCTGCAGAGTTCAGCAAGGACATCTCGTTTGCAATGGTCAATAATGTTTTGAAAGACTGTTTACCTTATGTGCGTAGAAATCAACCAAAAATTCGTTTCAGGATTTTTAGTTTCGGTACCGGAGTCCAGTCAGCTTCCATCGTACCTCACTGCAATGGCATCTTGGTCTTGTTGCACCCTGCCGCTGGCTGCTGGTGCTCCATTCGCCATGCTTTCACAGCTGTGGTGATGCCCACTACGTACTGTATCAAGCATGCGCAGTCTGGGCTCGGGCGACACTCAATRCGCTAGCTCCGGCCACTTTTCACCTGAAATGATCGGGGCGGTAACTTTTGAGAAGATCAAGCGATTGGGAAATGAAAGCCACACTTGGATTTTAATTAACCCATCAAGGACTGGTTGATTTTAGGGGGCCAGGCAAGACATTCTCTTGTTTCTAATGAAACATGGAAAAAATATCAAATTGTGATGCTTTCTGGAGAATGGACCATGCTGATGGAATTGGCATGAATGATTGGGCCTCCACAATAAATTTTGTGGCAATTCAAGGTTCCCTTTTTTGGAAGATTTTTGTATTTTCAGCCCAAATTTCATTAGTTTTTTCAATCCCTAAACCGCTTGCTAGCACAAATTGTCTAGATTCTTGTTCCAATGCATTTGATTTACAATTTCCCACACCAGTCCCATTTTGTCCGTATCCAAATTCATTCTAAATCTTTGGATATCAATGAAAAAGTGTCAATATCTACCCAAAAGTGGTCGACCAGTCCTTAATGGGTTAAGCAAATCTCGTTTTCCAAAAGTTGTGGTTTTTCGATCAAACAAGGCACGGTACCAGATCTTAATTCCTCGCTCTAGATCCTGGAATTGTGTACTATAAATTAATGACAGCAAGGACCATAATGACTCCACAGCACATCCGTGACACAAGCCAACTTCTCAGAAGTTCAAATTGGGCCAGATATTTGGTTCAATTTCCAATATTTTATGACTAGCTCTTCCCATTTTACTTCACCAATTCTGGTGATCAAAGAAGTTTGGCCTCATCTGAAGTTTCCAAATTATGGTAGAACTACCCATAGTTGACCACTTAAGCGATTGCGTACACGTTTGGAGCAGTAAAAGGCAATATGAAAATTTTGCCATATAAGAAGATAGAAATCGTAGAGATTCTCAAATTTTTGTGATTTTTTTCCTTGAATTCAAATCACTACGGAATATAAGTTTTGGAAGCCAAAAGTTGGCCTCTACCCATTACCAATATATAGAGTCTTCTAATTCCAACCATTCAAGAACTACTTTCCCGCTCACTATTTTGGGACATGTGTCCTCAACTTATTCGTCCCAATTTGGAAAAAGGAGTAAAAAACACATTCAAAGCTTTAGTTGAAAAATCTGTTCCAACCTTGGTACGTTCCAACCTTGGTAGGAAATAGCTTCACCTACATGTTGGGTATGGCGGGTTCGCTGGTTGGCAATGGGTGGTTCTACCATAGCGTTCTGTCAAGGTTGGTTGCTGAAGTGGGCTCTCAAAATCCGATTTTAACACATGTCACATCACGTGTACAAAAGCCAAGGTGGAAGTTTTGACACCCTGAAAGTCTCAATGATGCTCAAGGTGCACCAAAAAGAATGTGGAGGAAGGGGGCTGGCAGGGAGAGATAGAGAGAACTTACCCAGACCCAAGAAGCAAAATCTGTCCTATTCAGGTGGACTTTTTTCAAAGTTTGTTTTTTCCAAAAAGTATTTGCCCTCCTTGATAGTGGCAGGAATTCATAAATCCAGGATTCAATTCGGAGCACCGGATCCAGCGTCTTCTCTTACCGCCTGCTGATAAATGTACTAAAATGATGCATCGAATTGGTTGAACCTTTTGATCGAAACCATGAACCCCGAGTGAACATGCAGTAGCTGCCTTGCCGGYRATSCGTGGCGGCTGTGACGATCGAGCTAGACTGCGGCGTCCAAGCGCGGCCGAAACTCGAATCCCCCGAGGAACGTGTTGATATGGCTCACCGGGCACCCCTCAATGAGCTGCCATTTGCGCAGCCTCAAGCTGTAGGTGATGAGCTTGGTGTCGCCTCTCGCCAAGCACGTGGAGTAGATGAAGTCCCCGACGCCCACATGGTAGAACAGSCCAGCACTGGAGCTCCACTGCTGGAAGAGCGCGGGCGGCATGCGACCCACTTCCTCCCACTCCACATCCGAAAACGGGTCGCTCCCCGCGGCTCGCGCTTTCTGCCCCCACACATCGATGCTCTCCATCTGGCCGCCCTTCCAGACGCGCGTGACGAGGAACGGCCTTCCGTCGCAGTCCACCAGCTTGGAATCCAGAATGGGATCCAAGTGGCGCGCGAACACCTCCGTCCAGCGCGACCGCTCCACGTTGAACGCCACCATGCGTCGCGTGGTGGACGTGCGGCATTGCACGGCGCCATCACAYAGCGAGCAGCCTTGGATGAAGCGGAGATCCGTCGGGGTGTGCTCCACGGGTGACCAGGCGTCCGCGACCGAGTCGTAAACCTCCGTGCAAAGCTCGATCCGSGCGCCGGCGTGGCGCACCGGTGGCAACGGCTGAAGCTGCCCCACGCGCACGATCTTGTAACTGCAGGCAGCGCCGCTACTACTTGCTGGGGAGATCACCATCTTCACGAAGCAGGTGGCCGTGTTGAGATGCGGCATGGGCGGGAGGTCGCGCCATTTTTTGGTGAGCGGGTTGCACACCGAGAGGACCAGAAACGCGTTGACGACGCGCTGGCAGCAGAACAGACCGCCCGCGCCGCCGTGAATGTACGCGTTCACGGGGATGCAGTCGAGCGGCAAGCGTTGCCAGCGGTTGACGACGGGGTCGTGGCAGGCCGCCATGAGGACGCCGTTGACGCGGATCAAGTGCAGGAAGAAGGCCGTGCGGAACGGCACGCGCGAGTATGTGTCGAGGAAGTGAGGAGACGAGATGATGTGGTTCCACTTGCGGCACACGCAGCGCATGCGGAAGAAGGACGATAGAGGCAACCAGGCCAGCACCAAGTCCATCACCTCGTCAGGGAGCTTACTCCAGATGTTTTCGATCAAATCCGCCGCCGCGGGTTCGTTCCCATTCAGAATCGCCTTCCCGTGCAACACCAGCTGCAGGGAGCTCGCTCTAGGCGCGGCCAAGCTCGCATTCGAGACGACGCTCGCAGTGGTCGCGGCCGCATCTCGAAGCCGGGAACTGACTTCGTCGCTGTCATCATCCTCTCTCGTTGAATTCTCCCTGGCCTCTGTCGATGCATCACATCACGCACTCGACCACGTCAGTACCGGAATCCATGGATGCATTCCRCAGTGAATGCATGCGTATGTCAAATTTGGCAGTTTGGGAATGGAAAGTAAACTCTCCAACATAAAACTTCTATCCGGTTTGTACCCCATTTTGTGCCAAGTCGTAATGGCATTGAATATCAAGTTGTGCATCGTCACTCATGCTACCCGCCGTCTCTGCGGTGACGAAAGTTGCTATAGACTGCATTTTGTGGACGAACAACTGTGCAATAATCCTTGAATTGGTGCGATTCAGGGTTCCAAATATTGTGACATTCGTCTGCACAAAGCTCTAGATACTTAATAGAAGTGTTACAGGTTTACGTTTACGTTTCCGGCCGCGCGTCATGAATGATGCCAAAGCTAGCCATGGAACTCCACTAATTTAACGACATTGACGTGAATAAGATAAGTGTTAGCTTTGAATCTTCAGAGTTTCTGTGTCAGAATGTTGTGATTGGTTAATCACATTCACTTCCAAAGCGCATTAATTCTTCAAGGTCTGAAACTCCATAAGGCTCTGAATATTTGTTAAAATGTCCGATTCCAGTGAATTGTAGCAGACCCAATCGACTGACTGAAATCTCAGATCTACGCCARTTCTAACTTTCAGAGCTCGGGGCRCTTGAGCGACATTTTTTCACGCCATCTTAACGAATATCATGACAATAGTAGGCTCACGGTAGTTATTCAATTTGCTGACTGAGGTCTGATTCGAGTACCTTCTCCRTCAAGAGTGAGGTCTTTGATCGACTCTGCTGCTGTTTCCCTTCCGAGGCTCTCTTTTGCATCCCGTTTTGCATCTTCCATTGCAATCTCCACCTTGAATGCTTCTCAAGCCTGGTAGTCCACATATCAGAAGAGGATTAATTTTCTCCTTCGAGAGTAAATATGGAATTCAGAGTAGCGATATATGTGGRAAGGAGGAAGTGTTCAATGACACAGTACCATGCCAAATCTCACACCATGGAAATGGATCTGAGCCTGTCAATCTGCAATTGGCCTCGGGGTCATATCGACCAATTCATATCCATGATATTTTTCTCTAAAAGTTCAGACCTGCACACGTATCAATATTTGTTCTTCTGAAATACAAAGTTCTGCATATACGAGATTTATCTTTAAATTTGCCGTTGAACGAACAAAATGGCTTGCCAACATCAATTCACGGTATTATTCATTGAATCCATCTCCCCAAAGCATGCCAACACCAAATCGAAAACCAATTCGACAACGAATTCACGGCATGTTTAGTCATCGCTCCCAAAGAGCTTGTCAATTGATTGCGTCATTGTATAGTTTCATACCTACTTTTTACATGGAGACAAAATCAGCACTTTTCAATGAGATATCCTTCAAGAAGTTTCTGCAGCTGTGCTGAGAGATGGCTGTGAGGCACCGTGGAAAGCAGAGAACCTGAAGCGTTGGAGAGGCCTTGGCCATGCGCGAGATCGCCAGTCGCCAGTACTTGCAGCCCTCCAGCCAACATGCACGGAATCATCGCCMTAGAGGACATGGGTCCACTGGCAAACATATAATTTCCAGCTGCACTTTGAACTGCCAGTGGCATGTCATTGAATGCTGAAGATTTCCATTTAGCAGAACTGAGCTACCGGAAGGATCCAAACCCTAATCCTGAACTTCAAAGTGAAGAGCACAGGGTTTAGGAGGGCGAAGAGCTTTCACCTCTTATTTCCCGTGTTTCTTGGAGTCACTGACAAGACGGGGTCGGTTCATACTTTGCTCTGTGAACCGGCAGTTTTGAAATTACTAAGCAGGTCACAACAGCGTCTACAGAAAATTATTAACCAAGTCAAGACGTTCCCCACAGCAAATGGGTAGAGGTAGAATAGTCTGCAGTTGTAGACTCCTAAACCTCAACCAAATAGAGGCAAATAAACYACATCCATCTCAAATGGTCAYCAAAGAYACCTCATCTGCATGGGTTCAAAACGTTACATTAAACCTCCTTGGGCACAAAATTCTTTYTCTACAACCAGTCGCTGCTGCTTCACTTTCACTTCCTATTSACAAAATCATGGTTATTTCACAATTGGAGTGCAACAACCAACYGCAAGCAAGSYTGTAGAGGTRACTGCAATTGTTGGAAYCATCAATCTCAATCCTTCCTATTTCCCACTCAAGAAGTGTAGAGCAACGCAATCCTGAACCTGTTAAAGACAAGATTGAGGTATGATGACCCCTGATGTTCACTCAAAGACCTTCAAATTCACTTTMTATTCCGAAAATCATGGTGTGGTCTAGACTCCTTTTGCGTACAAAGTTTTGGACTAGCCAACATGGACAGCACATCTGTGCTTGGACCCCAAATTCTGTTGTGCTCCAGTAGTATCCATTCATATACACAAACCACAACCAAAGCACATGCTACAAGCGAGATGAGAGAAAGCTGAACACGACGAAGGAAATGAGAATGGCCACCTGGACTCACAGTAAAGTAAAATTCGATGCTATTATAATTTATTTCATAAGTAGGTTGTACAAGTCTGTCGATTTTGAATAAACGTTGACTTTACTTGCAGGTTGTTTGCAGAGGGAAATTTAAGCAGCTACCGCAGTTTTGATGCCCAGTTTCTCGAAGATCATGTCATCGGTGGAGAAGTCAGCTGCTTTCCGGAAAGTTCCCCGACCAAAGTCCAAGTCGTAGGAGTCAGTCAGGCCTTCTACCAAGCCCAACTTGGGCGTGAAGTTGAGGTCCTTTTCAGCCTTCTCGGTGGAAGTGAAGAAATGCTGCAAATGAAAAGCCATTATGGTAACAGGCGTCAGTAGGAAGACAACAAGGGAAACCAAACTACTTGAAAGAATATTAAAAGCGTGAGCTAGTAACTCTAATTCAAGCATGTGAGTGAAGGATAAAAATACCTGGTCCCGAAGGGGGAAGGCCTTCTTTTTGCCAAAGTCGAAGTCCTTGGGGTTGTAGTGCACAATTTGAGGCTCAGGGAACCCACCGGCCTGTAGCCACAATATTTGAGATTAAACACTTGGAATGATTACCCAACCCAAATTCAACCAGAACTGTTCACAGTCACAAGAATTAGCATGCCTTAGGAACACCCTGGATAACAAACTAAAATTTAAGCCAACGCCACATGCAACTAGGGGCGAGATAACAAGCCTAAATAACCGAAGGCATTTATGACATCACATGTGACAGACATTTCTTCGTGCTCATTATTGGTACTTGGACTAGCGTAAAGTCAACCCACAAAACATAAGATCCACTGTGGACCTCTGAGTCCTTAAGGGATTTAATGTGGGATGGCAAGCAACTTACTGCTCCAGTCCTGGCAGAGATTCCAAGATGGGCTCCACCTCCTTTCCCTCCCGACCTGATGTGCAAAACACAAAGCCGGAAAGGGTCAAAATCATCACGAGTTTCTCGGTATGTTTACAAGATGCCAAATATCTTGAAAATTCTTATGAGAAATGCAAGCAGCGTCACAAAGCAGGCATGTCTCTTTCAGCGCTACAATTCTTGCCTCAKAGGGGGTGATTAGAGAGAGMCACAAATSGGCTCGGMGCACATTGTAGGRTTTGGATGCTCCTAGCWTTCTGTATTSAGTCTAACCTTCATAATGATACTCCGTAATATGGCGGTATTGCTGGTTTAACGAATGTACATGGGTCAAGTCATTGCCGTGATCAATTCGTGCTTGCCACCTCAAAGTTAGGGCTCCCAAACATGTCAAAATAGAGAGGGACAACAGTTCGTCGAACCACGGCGGACCTTCGAGATAGACAAGAGAATTCTAMAGCAGCCACACAGCATTCGAGGAGCTGAAGAGAGTTTACCGTTGATGTCGTAGACGATGTTAAAGTTTGCGCCCTTCAGCTTCTCCTTGAGRCCGTCAAAGTCTTGACGATCACCTTGCAGGTGCTTCACCTGCGAAATTTGCAAGGTACTCGAGCAGATTCAGCCACTTGAATGTTTACAATACTTTGACTACAAACTCAAGTGGCTGAATTCGTGCTTGCCACCTCAAAGTTAGAAACGGATCTTGCAAAACAGAATTTTGTTTGATTACCTTGGACGAATAGTCGGCAAATTCTTCATCAGATTCTCCGGGCAATTGCTGGCAGATTGGAGCTTTGCCTCGGGTGAACAATGTCACCTGCCAAATGGGAGCGAGATCTCAAAGGTTAACACCAGAACAACCAAGGATTCAGATAATCAATTTGACTGGTCGCATTATGAAGAACGTATTTCAGACAGCCAAAAACCTTATCCCCAGAATCAGCGAAGAACATTGCGTCGATTCACCACTAAACAAATAAAATTGAACAAAAGAAAGTCTCCACATGATCTGCACAAAACTACTAAGCAAACAYRAGGCCCAATTTGGGATTCTTGGTCCCTTCAGAGTTCCAAGCGCTATCAGGTCGCAATGCCGAGTGTGGATCCATKTGCGTACCTGGTGGCCTGCATTGATGAGCTCGCGCGCAAGAAAGAGTCCAATGAAGCGCGTCCCGCCCATCATCAAAATATTCTTCGACTCCACMGCCGAAGCAGTCACCACTGCCCTGCGAGCCGTCGTCGCTTCCTTGACGACGCCGATGTCCACACCCAGTCTCGACGAATCCCATCGCTGCCACAATCACGAAATAAATCGCAAACTCAATACGCAAACAAGAACACCAGCAATGGCTTCAGCGGCATTTCCAAGCGCACACGTACGCAAAGTCCAGAGAATTCGCTGACCTTGGCTTGCACAGAGCCCTGCGWCTCCCATCGCAGACCAGCCACGGAGCCCTTGAAAGGAGCCACGAGATTCGTAAACACGACAGGCTTCCGCTGGGAAAGTCCAGAAGTGCTGCAAGCCATAGAAGAGGCAGCTGGGAGCGCCGGCGCGCGAATCGCTTGTGAGGTGGCCATGGCGACTGCCGCTCCTTCAATCCTTCAATCTTYCAAGAATGCAACAGCCTCAGCACTGCTATCTTAGAGCGAAGTGAAGTGAAGTGCTACCCCAGAGGAGGTCGTTGGCGCCACTGGTCCACACTTGGCTGCAGCCCCTTATCCGWCCCGTCCTTCCGCTTTTGCTTTCATCAGAGGCCCCAATTCATGCACATTTTGGGCCCCAAATTTGAGGTCCCTAATTCACGAGAAACTTACCCCGAATTTCTGACGCTTGGGCTGGGACAGGATTTCGTTACGACGTTACCGTGAAAAGTGAGCCGGAAACTGGCAACCGTGGGATGAGAGTATGGCCGTTGGATGAGCGCTTGGGCTGGCAGTGTGACTGGGACTCTTGTGACGTAACGACAGGGGACAGGAGACGACGGAGGCTCTGTTCTCTGCAGTGGGGCTTGTGAGTTTTGTTGCCAATTGGCATCCAAGGTTGGCCCATCAGCATCGTCATGGCCTAACGTAACGTAACGTAACGCTTTTCTGGAATGGAGCGCGTCTGATTGTTTTGATTAGGCGTGTCTGTGAGCATTTTGCACCCTTCTGGGCAGGCTGATGAGCCGAGTGAGCCTTCCTGCGTTTGTGTTCTCGACAAGAACGTCGTTGGATGCAAATTTGGAGCTTCTTGTCGAAAATTGGACTATTTTTGAAGTGTGGTTGTGAGAGTTTGAAYTGCTGGTCGATCTRCAACGTTTGCAGAGCGCAGGGTGTCCATTTCGAATGTAGARAGCCGAATTGACGGAGGTGGAGTCAGATTGAAATTGAAATTTGACGCAGGTTGATCATGAGCAGCGTGAACGCGAAGCCAAGCTCTTTGCGCTCTTCGATGACCAATGGTTGCTGCGCAGGCGATGAGAAGAGCAATGACGCTTCTTCGACTGCCAAGACTGTACCCTTCGCAGTGGTCTCATGCTCCAGCCAGGTGCCGCAACAGCCCATTTYTATCACAATATTCGCAAACTTTTTTTCCATTTCTGTTACTTGGAGAGGGCGGTCACATGGCGTATGAGATGTGTCTATGAGAGACGATGTTGTAATGGTTTCAATTGTGAGTTTCTGTGGTTATTTTGACACTCCGGCATGCTCCTTAACACGACTCTTTGGTCGCCATGACGCAGGATGAAGACTTCCCTGCCAGTGAGCTGAACAAGGGTGTGTTAGGTCGAGGATGGCAAAGCTCCAGGTGCGACGCATTCCATATTGATTTTGGGCACCCTTCCACCCGATTTGAGCAAATTTTGTTTTGTTTTTCTAGGTCATGCGAAACTGCTTCGGGAATGCTAATTTTTGAAAGGCGGCAGATTTTGCTTTTTCCCTCAAGAGATAGTGTTGGAGTTGCAGCAGCCATCGCGTATTATCAATATGCAGTTGCTATGCCACGAATTTAAGGTAAAGGTCCCTTTGGAAACCAACTTTGATCTCTCTGAATTCTTCGTTTAATGTGGAGCCTTTTCTAGGAGAGTTCTCCCATAAAATAAGATGTTTACGAGAGTTATTGAGACTACTTGACTTGCATTTTTATGTCGCACTTGCTTATGTGTCTTSTTTCAAGAGCAGCAAGTCCTAGATTTCGACTTTAGCATAAGCCTTCAGTTCTTCAACATTACATATTGCGTGTTCATTTTCAACTAGTTCGCACTTCTGGCTGAGACCAAATACCTGCACGTCGGTTATAGTTCCAATTTGTACAGCAGGTCTGTAAATCTTCTAGGCCCATTTGCTTCTTGGTCTAACATGTTTAGGGTGYGAACTTAGGGTTTCCTGCATGCTTTCTCCTTTGACACTCAACTAGCCTTAAACATGACGCTTTGTAGATTCCTTCGAAGGTGGAGGTTTTTGTGAGCATGATGAATCCTTATGTTCATGGAGATCAGGCTATTGGGCAGATGAAGCGCCTCGGGTGAACCTCTTCTGCCATTAATAGGATGACACTCGTGCATGTTCTGAGAAATTTTGTGATGCAAATCTTCTCCTTCTAATTGCATCTGAATGATTTCTCTCATGTTCCTTCTCTCCTCTTCTGATTGCAGTTGCACTATTAGTTCCACTATTACTTCAGAGTACCACTGAATGNTAGTTCCAATTTGTACAGCAGGTCTGTAAATCTTCTAGGCCCATTTGCTTCTTGGTCTAACATGTTTAGGGTGTGAACTTAGGGTTTCCTGCATGCTTTCTCCTTTGACACTCAACTAGCCTTAAACATGACGCTTTGTAGATTCCTTCGAAGGTGGAGGTTTTTGTGAGCATGATGAATCCTTATGTTCATGGAGATCAGGCTATTGGGCAGATGAAGCGCCTCGGGTGAACCTCTTCTGCCATTAATAGGATGACACTCGTGCATGTTCTGAGAAATTTTGTGATGCAAATCTTCTCCTTCTAATTGCATCTGAATGATTTCTCTCATGTTCCTTCTCTCCTCTTCTGATTGCAGTTGCACTATTAGTTCCACTATTACTTCAGAGTACCACTGAATGAATTTTGCGTTGCTTTATCTAATTTTTTGAACATGTTATGACACATAATCCATTGCACAGAACGTAACGATTGATTAGTAGCAGCCTTCGATGGTCCTTTACGATGGGTTTCATATTCCGGTGTGGTGGCAAGCTCCAGAATAGTTCTCCGAGAGTAACTTTATTTTGTGATTTCTTCAGATACTTATCACTAGATCCGAATGATCGAAGTGGCCATCAAGCAAGGGAGCTAAAGAGCATTTACGTGGACTCTTCAGCAGCAGCCATTAGGTTACTGCTACACAACTGCTACACCAATAAGTTGAATGTTTACAATCAAGTACGTTACATTTTCTTCTGTATCTCATCTTTTTTTGTTCTGCCCTTCGTTTTCTCGCAGACCCAATTATGGGTTCTTTCCCATGTATTCATCTACAAACTACCTGCATGGAAGCACAAAAGCTTGCTCAATGCTAGTGAATTATTTCAAATTCGAAGTCATGTAATGTTCACTTTGATCATTTGGTCCGTTCTAAACTTCAGAGGGCCTTTCGAGGATTTTGCAGGTGGGTTTAATGGCGGTTATCATTACAGGTGACCCACTTGAAGGCCAGCAGATGGAGTATTTTAACCGACATGATGTTACAACGCCCTCTCACGTGTCTATGTACCGTCTCAGTTCATCAACCTGGTTGTCGGAATTTTTTTCTCTTGAATATGCAATATTTTGAATTTGAAAGCTTCTTGAATGTAGGAAACTTTGCTGAAACGTACATGAATCTGTGTTCGTTCACAAACCGCGCTGTCAACTGTAATTGTGAAACCATCGWAAACGAGAGGTAGGAATCATGGGCGAGAKATGAAGTTAGTGGAGAACTTTGAATTTGCAAATATAAAGCAGTCAAAACCTGTGTATGATGAGCAGTGMGTATGTATCCAGGATACAGGTTGCATGTACGAAGGGGATGGATACCAGAMCACAAGCTCCAAGCCCTAAAGCAGTTGACTTTGACGTTGCAGAAGTTGATTCCGCCACAGGAACTCGTCTTCGTCAGGTGCGTGTGGAAAAGAATGCACATCTTTTGTTCCTTTTGAATGTACTAGAGCAGTCAATATTGCGGCTTGGCTTCACCTTACTTGTGCATTGTGCCTATTTGTTGGTGGCAGTTGTTTCAGGACAAAATTATAGCAGTTGGGAATGAAGACTACGATGAGGCGAAACGTCTGAAGGTAGAATCATCCAACTCTACTGTTTTTCCTTTACAGATCGACAGCCTTATCTTACTAGAGACCTGTACAGAAAGCTTCACTTGCTTGACCGTAACCCCAGTGAAGGTTAAAGTACACTTTTTAGCTTGTCGACATCGTTTATGAGATAGCTCTCTGCCTACGTCTGGCGAGAAGAATCTTGAAGAGAACTACCCAAGTGGTAACAGTCCAATTTCTGTAGAATTTTCATGTAAATTTCTGTAGCTTACCATTTCAGGTATGTGCAGATTTTGATTGAGAGGTTGAAAGAACTGGGAAAGAAGATGAAGCAGCTAGAGCGTCGAAAATTTGCAGCTGTTGAAGTTGAGGATTATGACACTGCAAAGCTGTGCAAGGTATTTTTTTTTTAAGCCTTCAGATTTAACTGATCCCCGATTATACCTGTAGCTGCTGGATATTTGATCTGGACTACCCGTCTTGGAGCACGTTTACTTTTTGGAGTATTAAATTTTGATGCCCGAAAAATCTCGGTTTTCATGTGGTGCTGCAAAATGTGAACCTCCTACAGTAATTCCCAATGATAACATCAAGTGACCGTCTAATTTCGGGCTTAGTGTTTCCGAAATTTATTGTGAGCAGATTGAAATGGAACGGTTGCAGCATCAGGATGAGGTTCCATTAGAGCATGGGCAAATTGATAATCCTAAAGCTTCAGACAGGTTCTCAGTTACATGCCATCGACGAAATCAGTATATAACACATTATTTAAGGAATCTTCTGCTCTGGTAACGAATCTTAATAGATCCTAATATCGATGGAAACTAAAATAAATTCCCTATGTCAAGTTAGTGTGCAAACCACATTTTTCGTAATTCACAGGTGTTTCTTAATGATGTTAGCATGACTTGCACAGGTTAGAGCTTGGGGCAGACGCAAAGACTCCAGACAACTTGCAGAGACGATCATCATRTGAGGTACGAATTCAACATGTAACGTTGTTCTATTAGGCAACTGTAACATGTGCTRTTACAATCTTTYGCGAAATTTGTTTACCTGSTTTGCCTGTCAAGGAAWTACATTAATACGATGTAATTAAGTTGATGTGAAACTGGATCTAAGTCCCGCTGATTCATTTTCGTAGGATGTAACGAGTACCACCTTTTCTGCCTTGGTAAAAAAAGAGATGTGGACACAAACGATCGAAGACACAATCAATGCTGTGCAGCTAATGAAACGCTCAGAAGATTCTGGAAATCTGACATCCTGCAATGGAATATTGGACTTTAAACCTGCTTATTCTTCTTTCAAGATTCGTAAGCTTTATGTATCACTTGCAATGCAGTGTGCACCACCATGAATGACGTTTAATGCTTTAAGATATTGTGGCACATAATTTTATCTCCTGTCCAGGAGGGATGATCAACGATCTATTGTCGGCGTATCCTATCTGACTAAACCAGATTCTAACGTCTTGCAATTGCTGGCGTTGTTCAGAGCAAGGGGATTTTCAAGGAGTCACTATCCCTGCAGTCCTGTCGAATGAGAAGAAAACAGGATTTGTACCAGAAGTACTCCCATGGTATCGGGACCAGAGTGTCCTCAAAACCTCAGAAATTTCTCCTCCACCAACCGTGGGACAACAAGGTAACCTTTCTCTCCCTTTGCCTCGAAACATCGAATGACGACAAGCGTCGAGTTTAAAATTTTCAGGATTTCATTTTGAAGTTCTAATCGACGATAATTAGACAGAGGATTCTAATTCCGTTACCTAAGAGCGTTACAACCAATATGTAGGACTGTGAGTTTTGGGAGATTTACATAACTATTGATAGATCTTTGGCATTCAATATCCAAATCTGTTGATATCAAATTTACATCTCTATGTATGAATTTTTCATTCAATTTCGAAGAGGGAGTTTGCAGATCACTCCTAGTGACAGGAGGAAACTCCATTTCCATTCAAAGCGCAGTGGCGATAGACATATAGTCAATGGTGCTCACACTACTTGCTACTAAGCCCATCCAAGTGTGCGAATAGATCAGTTGCTGTTGGTCAGTATTGGCAGGTCCCTAACGGTTTAGTGTCTATCTTTTATGCCTTGCATTGAGAAGGAGTTCTGACTCCGACTTCATTATGCATTCCAGGGACATCAGTGGCGATGGCTACCCGCGTTTTGCCACCCCCTCCACCTCTGATCGAAATTCCTCCTCAGAATGTGAATATGGTGCCACGACTTTCTCTAATAAGTGAAACGCAGAGAAACGAATCTTCAGATATGTGCTTCCCAGGTGGTCGCAATTTATCACCAGACAAGCGGCAGGGAACATCTCTGACTGCTTCTCCAGTGAAACGATATCAAGTGGTATCTCCAGCAGCTTCAACATCTTGTCTGCCCAGTACTACTGACCTTCAAGCTGATCTTTCAGGTAGTATACCCGTGTACCAGAAGCTTGAAAATCCATCAGTTTCCACGTCCACACTGGCAACGTCCAACCTCAATGAGTTGTCGGTGACGCCTGATTTGACACCWTTGAAACTACACCCTGTCGTGTCCCCCAAAGGTTTGCCGAAGCCTGTTAATCGTGAACCTACAACCACCACAACCACAGGCACCCAATACCAACTCGAAAAGCAACCGAGAACTTACCTGCCACCTGCTTCAACTTCACCGATGCAAGAGGAGGTGTGTTCTASTCCAACAGCAACACCAAGGAGGATTAATTCAACTCCTGATCTAGGTTTGTACAGTCCTGTACCAGAACCTCGGCATTATCCGGAGGTACCAACTTCCGCACTGAGAGATCAAGAGCAGGCATTACCTTTTCATAAGGGAGATTTCCAGAGCCCGTTTCCTAATGGCGATGAGTTAGTACCMGAGCCACTTGCAGACTCAGTGAAAATGGAGGCTGGATCTTTACTGTCTATGATCGACCTTCATCAGGTGGAGTGCTTGTATAGTAAGCACTGGCAACTGCGAGAGAAAGCGCTTCAATCTCTTATTGGTAAATTAGATGCAAACAAATTGGTGGACGAACCTGTACCTTCCTTCAGGTACACCTTCTTTGTTTCTTTATTGCTTTCTGAAACCTTCTGGTATTGAAATCTCTCTTTGCAACTGAAAACTCTTTTGAGATGATAAAACCTAGCAATGCCCTCTTATGTTTGAAGATTGAGTCAGTGTGCCTGTGTCATGGTCGTTATTCAATCGAATAGATGATACATGAGAGTTCTTTGTGCGAGTAACCTTTTCTTCTGAGACCACAGTAAACTTGGACGTACACCACAGTGATGAGATAAAATGTGTTGGAGTTCACGGTAAGCAATTACTTGGAAAGACACAATGTAAGAGGAAGAATATGATGCWGTGTGGTCTGTTTCTTTGTTTTTGTTTAGAATGATGAACAAAGTGCTGCTTCGAACACTCAATGACAGAGTTGCCAATGTTTTCAACACCTCTCTGCAGGTCAGTGTCATATTCATGTTATACGAGCAGAATCCCGTCTGTATGTCTTTTCCAGTGCTACTTTAACTCTTAGGTCTAATTTTGGCATGTTTAATCCGTAAGAGTCCCTGGTAGAGAGAAGAATGTAGATCTTGAGCTTCTTAGACAAAATAAATCACAGCCAGAGAAGAATCTAGGCTTAAGATCTTCGTGTTTGCAAGCTTTCCTTCTGCTTCCGTCCCTACATGAATTGCTTGCACAAAAATCATGAAGCACCGAGTGATCGCCCAAGGCATATTGCTGAAGAGTAGACAAAAACTGCTTTTTCATGACACTTGGATGTACTTGGTCCATTTCGTCTTACTCCGACTTTAAGCTCTTGAAAACATTGATAATACACCCAGTGGATGCAGGGTCTCTTAGGGGTTAAGATACTTTTGTTGGCAATGTGTCTCTCCACTTTGAACTTGTCTAATTATGGCGAATTTTTTTCTGCCATGTGCAGCTGTTGCGTACCGTAGTAACAACTTACGCATCGATTGTCCCACATCGAGATCTGCATATTGCATCAAGTGGTTTCATATCTATTCTTCTTGAGAAACTTGGGGACCTCAATGCYCGGACCAAGGAGGKCTCGTTTGACTCATTGATGTTTCTCGCTTCCAAGAAGGAGATTGGGATTCATGTCCTCTCGGGACCACTGTTGAAACCATCCAAAAACCAGGTCTATCTCTCGTCGCTGCTGTCATATTCAAAAATCATGTTTGTCAACCAATACTCTAGTCAGGAAGTTACAGCAAAAGTGCACCATTGCTTTGATCTAGAATCGATAGGAAGAATTTACAAAAGAATTGAAGGTAAGAAGATCAACCGTGTCTTCCATCTTCTTCATAAATTTGGCATATTTTGAATTTGTTGTTGATTTACATTTGAGGGAACGTGTTGCACAGGGCATATGGAGACCAGTGGTAGGTCGATTGCAGTTACTTCTCCATGCAGTACCYCTGTATGGAATACAACCTCCTAGCCGAGCAGGTTTTCCGTCAGATGCCCTCATGAATTTCGTAATCCAGGCATTCAACAGTCCAAATGGGGAAGTCAGAAATGCAGCTATTAAGGTCACGACAGAAGTGTACAGATTGATGGGACCCCCTATYGAGAAGTACCTGAAAGGCATCAAGCCTCTGATTAAAGAGGTACCTATTGCCCCTCTCTGACCGTCACCCGGATACATGGAAAGCGGAAATCGATAGGGGTTGGACTTAATAAATAATGGAAGCGAATAACTTTTGATCTTTATCTTTTGATCTTTCCCCAATTTTTTGCGAATCAATGTAGATGTGAGCACGGCTAGTGATGTCTATGCTTCTCCARCACCCGCTTTGTGAAAAAATCCATGGTCCAAGATGCTTCAAAGTCACAGCTTGTAAACTCTGGGTATGTATTTGTTTACAGATATTGACATCCAACTTCGAGAGGATTTCATATGAATCTGAGCAAGGAGAGGAGAATCCATTTCAAGAGAGACCGCTTTCCGCAGATGAGCTTGGAAGGTCTGCTGCAAGAGCTCATAGTATTGGACTTCGACCTCTTGTTCAGGATCGTGGTGAAGAACAAGATTTTTGTGACAGCAAAGGCCTTGAAACCTCTGCCTCTTTCAGCAAGACTGAAGAATCTTCAAACCGATCTTCACTGGTAGGCCACAACGCGGTTCTARTTACTGCTAACTGGGTCACCGTGTCAAAACTAGAAAATTATGGAATCAGAAAACRCACATTACATTACAGTTTTGTTTGGCTTTCTGAACCAACTGGAACAGGAGGAAAGTTTGTGCTGTCCTGCTATTAGTTTCTATGAAACACTACTACGAATCATRTCCTTTTATCTTTTCTTGATTCCTTTTTCCCATTCGGTTTTTCTCTACTTATGTTCGCGTTTGAATAGTTACACCTCCCTGCTTTTTTCTTGGTGGCAGTACAGACGGAGCAGGATCCTAAAGCCGAAGAAGAATTCGAGTCGCCCGTAGATGAGATGGAATCTCCTACGAAAGGTTCACCGGGCTACGAGCAAGCTTCAATCACTCCTGCAACGGTGAAGGTTGACTATTCTGTGACCTCACTTGAATTACTCTAAAATTATGGACTGGCCTTTACACGTCCGCTTAAGTAGCATGAATGTACAGCACTAAACTGCTTGGAGAAAATGCAACTTTTAATTTCGTTCTGGAATAAGTAGTGATGATCTTGGCATCTTTTGAGCAGGTGCAAGAAACGGGGTGGGTCCACTCTCCTCAATCTGCTTCACCCGTTGAAGAGACTGGTGATTTGGTAGAACCCGAGCCTCCTTGTGAATCAGTGCGGAGTCACTGTTCAGAAGGCGAGGCTTCGCTGGATACTTCAACTTTTGCTCCTCAGGTAATGCTCTGGTTTGATTTTGAGTTCTAATTTTGTTTTGTGGATTTAACATTGGTATCAGTATAATACGATTCTACTTATGCAGCGACTGATGTCCAAGCACTAACTAAATGAAGTCACGCATTTGAATGTCTGGAATGAAAACTCCTATAGATAGCTCTTGCCATTTGCAGTAGATCACAATAGCTTACTTACTATTAAGAAATTACTACTCGAACCTTGACACAGAATGCAGATGAATCTCTCATGGAGAAGGACGAGAATGTGGACTCGTGCTTATTCTGCGGCAAACAAGATGCTCGTTTCAAGGAAGGCGATAACTTGGACCTGCACTTTTGTGAGCAGTGTCCTATGCTTGCAAGCTGCAGTAATTGCGGACAGATTGTGGAGATTTCATCCTTGAAAGATCACTACTTGTTTGAGTGCGCGTCAGGCAAGAGGTGGGATCTGAAGCAATCTTTAAAATATTTGACTTCCCGATGTGTGAATTAGGAGAGATGCCAGATAACTTGCTTGCTAACCTGTACAACTGAAGCAAGCAACCAACTGAATCTCTTTTTTATACAAAAGCTAAATTACTACCCCTGTTTGTTTTTTGTGCCTCCGTCATGTACAGTCTTGCCCTTGGCACGTGTGTTTGCAGGTACATAGAGTGTCAAAAATGCTACTTAGCTGTTCCTGAAGCGAGACTGGCAGCTCACCAGAAGAGCAAGGACTGCAAGATGTGCAAGCAACACAAGCTGCTGAGGTGTCCTCTGTGCTACCGAACAGTGGAGYCCAGTGACAAAGGCTGGCGTGAACACATCCTCCAGCAACCCGGCTGTCTCAGGAACCCTCGGACGCTAATTCATGCAAGTTGAACCTCTGCAAAGTTAAACCATCTTGAAGTGTGGTTTAAGAGAAAAAAAAAAAAAAAAAACTTTTAGTTATTATAACAAACTTGGTGCATAACTTCTCTAATTTCACAAGTGATTTCATGTGAAATTCCAATTTTGCAGTTAATTTATGAAATTCAGATTTTGAACTGACCTACAAGTAATCTGTGTGTCACTCACTGTGGATTTATACATCTCATGTTTATAGATCATGATCTGAGTAGGAAATTAAATTAAATAGTCAATCTTTTGTAACTCTTCCTTTCTTAAATTTTTGTTTTTTGGTCCTTGTTTTTCTCTTGATGTCAGTGCTCTTCAATCAGTTGAGTGGCTTAAGTTAACGTTGGGGATGGCATGCAGGATGTCCCTCTGCCTCCCAAGCCTGTTGATGCTTTTTCGAGAACACTGCAGGGCAAATGGAATTGGAGCCTCTGGCGCAGTTAAACTTTTTAGCTTTCCCTCAAAACTTGAGTCACTACGGATGTCTAAAACATTGTTTTGAGACTTTCTTTTGGAGATGAGCTGTTCATTGCTTTAGCTACCATTCAATTCTCTTTTATGAATGCTTAAATATTTATCAACCCAGACTGCCCATTTACAAAAAAAAAATAACATATTAGGCCATAATTGTTATGTAGCCAAAAAACACATGTTGGTCCTTTAAGGATTAATTGTATCATTCTACAACTTTTTTTCAATGAAATCTATGAAGACAAAAACTCTAATATCTATAAGTGCACCATTGCACCAATATTGCATGTTTTGATATATCCATTCTAAAATGTACTTTATGAATAACTTCAAAAAGAAATGAAAGAAATGACTTAAATCAAATCTTAAGAAGATATATCCAAACCAATAGTGAATCAAAAATCAACATCCATGACATATAACTAGCATAAGAGTATGTAGAAAATCACACAAAGTAGTTTTAGATTCACTTGCTACTAATTTTAATGTATCTACCTTAGTTAACTCTTAATCAATAAAGGAATCAAGAAACAATGATTAACCCCTATAGTTTTGCAACGATTTGAGGCCCAAAATTGCTTCAAAATACTCACACCCAAAGCAATGCTTTGATATTCATCTATACGTCAATCTCATAAATCCTACTATAGGAATTCTTAGTTAACTTGTTTAATTGCATGCATTCTTCGGTTCTTCCAAATTTTAGATTGAAAACTTACAAGATCTATGTGCTTATACTTCAAAATTTATATTTTTTAAGACCTTCCTAAAGACAAGGTTTGTCTTTCAACATTTTTGAAAAAACATGTATGTTGTATAATTTACAGTGCAATTTGTCCAATATGTTGAAAAATGAAATGAGAAATGCTTAGAAAATTTAAGTAGAAAAATTCTCATATTTATCTTAGAAAAATTGTGAAGTAGAAGGTAGTAAGGGAGAGGCACCCAATGGCGTCCCTATACCCAATGCCGTCCCTATACCCAATGCCGTCAGATTCTACAGAGCATAATCATCTCAAACTATAAATGTAGGTAGGTAGTACATGACTTATTTCTTTGACCTAAAATAATAAGTAGTCTACAGTCCGGCTACATTTATCTTCTAGAATGAATGCATGACCTAGAAAGGGACGCCATTGGGTACATGGACGCCATTGAGTGCCTCTCCCTTATTTGAAGAAAGGTAAAAAAGAATTGTTGATAATTTTCACCAAAATGTGAAAAATGTCAATCCTTGTGCTAAGAGTGTTTTAGTGAGCAATATGTATATCATGTTGTTGTTTTATTTAACCCCTAAAGTCCTATTGTCTCCTCGGTTATCATAGTATTTTGTAAAGTTATTCCTGGAAATAAAAAGCTCCAAGTCCACACCATCGAGACATCGATGGATCCATTTGGAGTTGAATACCTGGAAATATAGTTACTAAAGATACCTCCTCTAGTAACTATGCAAGTACATATATAATCATGCGGGATAAACAATTTTTTGATAAATTTAATCTTTCAACCTGGCAAACCACAAATTTAAAGACTATGGCTAGATTGAATGAATTTGACTCCATACCTACCAACAAACTAATATTTGTCATAAATTTCATCTCATTCATCAAAATGGAATGATTCAAAGCTTTCCTGTACATAGAAATCTAGAAAACCGATTCCAAATTTATATATATTTTTTTAAAGTGATTTTTAAGGAAGTTTTGTGTGTTGCCCGTGTTGCCCATGTTGCCCAAAGATCAATGAAAATTACATGTCATGCTATAAATTTTTAATCACATAGTCAAAAGTTATGAAAATTGTTGCACCTTGAATCTACTCCTTAAACACATGTTACATTGTTAAGTGAAATTTTCAAAGAAAAAAATAAGAAAATTGTTTCTAGTGAGCTGCCCAAAATCACTATGTTGCCAAAAAAACAGTATTTGGTCCTTTAGAGGTTAAGAGATTGCACAAAATCTAAAAGGCATGAACAAATGTCATGTTGAATGTAAATGCATTCTTAAACTTTTTTTAAGAACTCTAAATCCTTGAAAAATTCCTATTGACCCCTAAAGCCCTAAACTGCATTTTTTAGCAACATAGAAATTTTGGGCAGCTCACTATGAATGGAGTTCTTACTATTTTTCTTTGAAATTTTCACAAAACATGTGGCCAAGGAGTAGATTTGAGGCCCAACAATTTTCATGACATTTTTCTACATGGTTAAAAAGATATTGTATGATATGCTGTTTTTATTGCCTGGCGGGCAACCTAGGCAACGAAAAAACTTCTTTAAAAATCATTTGTTTTTAAATAAAAATTTAAAATTGTTTTTCTAGATCTATATATATGTCGAAAGCTTAAAAAACATTCCATTTTGATTAATGAGATGAAAGTTATGGGAGTTTTAGTTTTCAGGTAGTTTTGGGGTAGTTGTGGAATCTCTACTCTAAGATAAACTTTAAAGTCCTTTATTTTATTCAATTTATAATATTTCAAAAATATGTAAAACATTAGGTGTATATTATTTATTACAACATTAACCCCTAAAGGACCGAGGCACATTTTTAGCAAAAATTGTCAAAAAACTGCCACTTTGTAGGGCAGCAAGAAAAAAATGAAAAAAACATATATATATATATATATATATATATATATATATATATAATATATATATATATATATATATATATATATATATATATATATTCAAAAATTCAACCGTACAAATTTGTACTTGACTTCTTTGGGAATGTGTGGGAAAAAAATTAAGAAACTTTGCCTGCACAGATTGAAAGATTATAACATCTGAAGTTAGGTGAAAAAGTCATTTTCCGGCCTTGCCCGACAGGGCTTGGAAACTTTAACTCCTTCTAGAGTGAGTTTTTTACATTACACATGGTTATTTATTTTTTTGACATTTGCATCTTTTTTTGACATTTGCATCATGTAGGCTACATACATGCCAAATTTTAAAATCATARGAAGAATTTTGCATATGCTGCCCGAGTTGCCTACAAAGTTCAAGGCAGCCTAACTTTTGTTCCCGGCAACTGATTGGGAAAAAAAATTAGATTTTCAAGAGGGGGGTACATAATTACACATTGTGTCCAAATCATGAACACCCAACCAAAAAAAACTTTATAGGATCCAACATGAAGTTTCTTGCATATGTTGAACATACACTTCGTCCTTTAGGAGTTGAAACCATTGGGATTGTCATTTTTTAAATTCCATAAATAAATTGTTAACAAACTAGTACTTTAAGAATTCTCTACTTCTTTTTACAAACTATTTGTTTCCTATATGTTGTACAATTCCAAATGATTTGAAATTTTTCAAGCATGTAGCCAACTTGCTTTAAAGAATGAATCCAAAGAGTAACCACCATTTTGGACATTTTTTTCATACATATGTGACCTTGTGAAGTGCACCTCTCTAGTTTTTCATAGGTCCAAAAAAGTGATTTTTGTCAATTCAAATGCTAGTATCTTGCAATCTTTATGGTAAAAAATTCTGAATTTTTTCCACATCTTTTCAAATCAACGTACTACAAGATCCCACAGTTATGTATATCCAAAAAGTTTTTTTTCTTAAAACTTGATACTTGTATTAGAAATGGTAGTTTTGGAGTGTTTTTGGTGAAAACATAGTTAAAAACCTTTAGGGTTAAAGGATTTTTGGGCCTTTGGAAGATTCTAAGTTCATGGATTGTGGAAATTTTGGGAACTTTGCCACATAAACAATCTGAAGTAGTCGAGCAACTACCGCATTAGATAAAAAAATTCAATTAGCTTTTAAATATTCTAGGTTGTGCACTCTCATACCATTGAATTATTAAAAGGATATAAAGTTTATAAATAGGATAGTTTATAGTTTATAGTTTATAGTCTATAGTCTATAGTCTATAGTTTATAGTTAGGATAGTTTATAAATTTAATAAAGTTTAATTCCTTAATCCCGGCTAGGTATTCAAATTTTGAACAACAAATGAATGCAAATACATCCCAAGTGCATAAAATGTGTTTTCTCATCCATCATTTTTTTTAATATTCTTGTATTAGTTCTTTAATATTTGTACAATATAGATGCTAAAGAGTTTTTTTCAAATGTTTTATTATTTGATATCGGTATTGATAGATTTTGCTTCAATTTTTTTTTTCAATTCAAAAAATGACCCTTCAAAAATGAGTTGAATAAAATTAGTGAATTAAAACTTTCAAAAATCACTATGATTAAAACTTAACATTTGGAATTTGAAGGAAAAAGAATTTGGTGAAAATCACAAACATTCAATCTATTATCAATTTTAGAAAAATGTTCAATTTTTTGCATCAAATTTTTTTGAAAAATATTGCTTTGTATATTGGTTGATCTAATTGTATGGATGTGATCTATGAATCACATTTCACAACTATTGTTTGCARAGACATCATTATTAAATTTTTCTTCTAAGTTAACTTTTTATAATACATCTTTACAATTTAAAAAAAACTAAACTACCCTTTAATCCTTAATGGGCTAATCTATATTCATAGGTAAATTTTTAAATTAAATAACCAAATAATTTTATATCAAATGACAATTTTTAAATTCTTCAAATTGTTAATACAATTAAATACCATTTGCATAGGGAATGCTAGCACGTGAGAGTAGAATATATGAGCCCATGAGTTTAGGAATCTATATTATAGATGCCTTCTATATTTACAAGTGTCTATGCTATAGGTATTTATATTGTAGAATCTTTTTGTGTTAGATATATTATGAATACCTTTAAATGGTTGTAAGTAGATACTTATAACTAGGTTTAAGTCTCATGGGCTCATGTTTGTATGCTCATGCACTAGCATCGTTGCATCTAACAAAAGAATGGATGTACATTGGATTAGACTTGAATTTATTAAACTATTATTATTATTWTTAATTTTAAATAGATTTGAGAATAAAACATCATTGATGTTTACTAAATGAATATTTTAATATTTGATAATACTGTATCTCTGAATGTGATTTATTGTATTTATTTTTTGGAGATGTGATTATATGTATTTTAATAATTGTAAATTTTTTTTACATATTTTTGTGTAAACTTGAAATTACCATGAAATTTTGAACAAAAAGTGAAATAATTCATATCAAATGCAATCGATGCTCAAAAGTTCTGGAATTTTATTCACATGTTTATAATATAGTGTAGAACATCATGGTACATACATTTCTTTTTTAATATATCACTCCAAAATTAGAAAACTAGCACTCCATGGTTGTAGAGATGAAGTTGAAATTGCTAAAGTATAAAATCTAAGTGATGACTTGGAAGGTGGAACTTTGTTTAGCCAACTTTTAGAGTGACATTTGAGAAATTATGCATTGGCAAATGTAGGGGCTAGTACTTTGTGGCCATGGTGTGTTTGAAGTCACAACTAAAAAATGGTGGGATGAATCCGTGATGAAAACGGTAGAATGAAGCCAAAATGAAAACAAATTTTTTTTKAAGTAAAGTAAAAAATTAATGTAATTTTGAAGTTACACAACTAAAATTGAAATCCACAAAAAATTCAATTTCTTTTTTAATTGAAGGAACTGAAAAGTTTTTTGAGGGAGTCAATTGAAAACTTTGAGGTTCAATTAATTTCTAAAACAAAGGCCATAAAAAATTTGGATTGGAACTTGGATTCAAAAAATATGAAAGTTGAAAGAATTGATTTTCAAATCATAGGGTTCAAATCCTCATAGTTTTTATATCGACAAATATAAAGCTCAATATCAGCTATTGGTCAAGATACACCTCACAGTTGCATAGTGAATAAATTTCCACATTCTTTTGGGAAAATTTGAAAATTATTGGTAGTTTAAAAATGAAAATGTCAAACAATCCATATTAAATGCAATATATGCTCAAAAATATTGGAAATCTCTCCAAAGATTTTATTATAATGAGGAACATCATGGTGCATATTTTCTTTATTGTATCATTCTCCAATTTCACCCAATTAGTCATGAAGGAAAAACCTTTATCAAAGATTCAAAAATCTATTTATAAAAGTGAAAATTCACATGGAAAGAAAACACAACTCTGTACCCCTCTCTTCATTTGCCCAAATATGTAAGGTAGCAAATCCATTCTTGATCTATAGGATGCTCAATTTCCGTACAAATAGAGATGAGTAAATGATCACTTATGGCGCACATATGGTGCATTATAATTGGCTATAAGACTCTCGATTTTTAAATTAGCCCTTGGTTGGAAATATGATGACCTATATGTTGAGGTACCAGGGGAATAGCCAACCCTTGGTTGTATTCTCAACTATATCCTTGAGTGTCAGTCAAATGGAAAGTATCATGAATGAGAGATGCCAGCGGAATGATCACCTGGGCGCGCTAGGCTAGAAGGAAAATAAGCAGTATGGGATGAACAAAATTTTCACCTAGAAAATCTTCATGGTAATTATGTTTTGGGAAATAAAATTGTGAAAAACTATGAAATCCTTGTAAAATCTTTTGTTGTACATGGAAAAAATTTTCCACTCAACCTATCTGCGCTCCAAATATGCTCAATCACTTAAGTGGTCAGAAATGGGTTGGCTGCCTGAGGACCTTCACAACATGGCTTTTTTTTAAATTTTTCAGGAAGTGCCACAATGACAATATTAAATGTTATTAGTGGTGCTCCAAATTACAACATTCATCCACATATTGGATGTATAGTATGGTTTTCATCCACAATTTGGCAATTTCATATAAGATTTTTTTAAAATTCAAAGTTGTTTGGCTATTTCACCCAAGTTTTTTGACATTGTGTCTGGCATTTTTTAGCCAAATTATTTTTTCTAGTGCAATGTGACACCAAAAAGCAAAAAAAAACAAAAAAAACCCTGCTTCACAGTGCTCACCGAGCTAAAATTGGGTGCAGTACTGTAGTGAGCAGTCCCCCCGGCCTTGACTGCGACTTGCGGAAGGCGCCATGAAAATCAGGTCCAAATCACGGCGACCAAAGGCCCCCCCGTCGTGTCGCTTGTAATTTACGGCGGGCTGCATGAGCGCGCTAGCCGCGTCCAACCCCAACTGAACTCCCACTTGATCGGCGCCTCGCAGCGATTTCCCAGCTTCCAAAGCTCCACGACGACGGAGCTTCCTGACATCGCGCTGCTGCTGCTGCTGCTGCTCTTGCTAACTTACTGCTGCACCCTCGTCTCGTCTCGTCTCGTCTCGTCCCTGTCGCGCGGTTTCCGCTCCGGCCTGGCGCGCATCGCCGTCACTCGTCCTCCGTTCATCCATTCCTTTTCCCTCCTCACTCACGCCTAGCATTTCCACAACCTTTCCAATTTTAGACTCTTCGTCGCCATAGCTCCACCTGCAGCCCTGCCCATCTCGGCTATCCTTCCTTTCCTTAACCCCTTGCCCTTCCTTCCCCTTGCTCGGGCATCACCACTTGCACGTCACGAGGCTTCCTTCTCGGTGCGCTTCGATTGCTGGGCCCTCGCAGGAACGAACTCAAGGGAGGKTGTGGGCGGCATTGGGCGGGGCGGTGTGGAGAATGAACTAAGTTAGCGGTGGACGGTGAGTGAGCTGCTTGGGTGGGGGGAAGGCGGATGGGAATGCTTTTGATCTGACAATGCTGGGGTGATTCTAGKTTTTTTTGTGTCCKGTTGGATGGRCGGGTTGTTGGGTGGGGTGGRGATTTGGGTGGATCGGGAGGGTTTAGGTTGTAGTTGGGTTGGTGTGCTTCTGGGAGGGAAGGAATGCAGAGTGGAGGGGGGATCTGCTTTTTTGGTTTGGTGTTTTGTTGTGGCGGTGATGATGAGAGAGAGAGAGAGAAGGTGACATTGCAGTCTAGGGCTTGGTTGTCGTTTCTTTTTTATGCGTCTATCTGATTTTTTTATGGTGATCAGATACACAGGCTGGTTTGGGGGGTCTTTCGGCGAGGCTTAATTCAATGAAGGATATTCTCAGGAGTTAAACTTTAGCCGGGATCGGCTCAACTGTTTGTTCTTTGTGTCCAGTTGACACGATGAACCACAAAATTTCAGACACGATGGGTAGCGAGGTCTCGGCCGAGACCGGGGGGCACAGAGTGGCGAAGGCATTGAATTCGTACAAGGTCACGATTCTGTGTGGTTTGATTACCRTACTGGTCTTGCGAGGCACCCTGCAGCAGTCCAGCGGATCTAGAGGTCCGGGATTTTCTGATTTCACAGTGGCGGAGAACGTGACGTGGGAAGGCCGGAGGCTGACTCGGAAGTTGACGCAGCTGGAGGACAAACCAGATAAAGTGACCGCTGACCGGTTGRTTCCCGAGGAGACGTGGGACCGCATTCAACCCTACACGTTGGGCCCAAAGATCACGAATTGGGATGAGCAGCGTCGCCTTTGGAACGAGCGCAACCCAGGCAAGAACCGGACGCGGACTGGGAAACCGAAGACGCTCCTCGTGTCGGGGTCGCAGCCGGGCCCTTGCGCCAACCCCATGGGCGACTTCTTCCACCTCAAGTTTCTCAAGAAYCGGGTGGACTACGCCCGCATCCATGGCCTGGAGATTTTCTAYAACTTGGCCACGTTTAACAAGGAAATGAGCTCGTTCTGGGCCAAGCTGCCGTTGCTGCGGAAGCTGATGTTGAACCACCCCGACGTGGAGTGGATCTGGTGGATGGACAGCGACGCCATCTTCACGGACTTCACGTTCGAAATGCCCATGGACAAGTACGCGGGCAAGAATCTGGTCGTGCATGGCTTCCACAATCTGCTGTATGAACAGCATCGTTGGATTGGGGCGAATACCGGCAGCTTCCTCATCCGCAACTGTCAATGGTCGTTGGATCTGCTGGACGCGTGGGCCCCCTTTGGGCCGGAAGGACAGACACGGATCAATGCAGGTACTTACTTTTTCGTGTCGGACCTGAAAAGGTGGTCATCGTTTGTAGTGTCCTTGTCAGAAGAACATCGATTTGAGTGATGAAGTGGTAACCGTAACGAATGTTAATCGAAGAGTGCATTACATCAATATTAGCAGAATGTTAAATTGTAGTGAAGAGATGTTGATTGATCTARTGTTGACTTGATTGCTGCTTATCTAATATCAAGTTAATGCTAATGATACTACGATTGCACTAACATGGAGTTAACACCATTTGCTCTATGTTGACGTTAACTCAACATGATGAYCATGTGAATCCAATGTCTATAAACTTAAACATAGAGAAATTAGTTAGTCTAATAAACTTGTTTATGTGATTTTATGACATCTCACTTTGGAATCTGTGGACTTGCGTTGATTCTTTTCGCACATTTGTTGCAGGGAAAATGTTGACTGCGAAGTTGTTTGAGCGTCCCATTTTTGAAGCCGATGATCAGTCTGCCCTTGTTTATCTCCTTATCTTTGGTGACCTGAAGTGGAAGTCGAAGACCCATATTGAGTGGGAGTTTTTCTTGCACGGGTACTGGAAATTTGTGGTTTACACWTACGAGAATTTGATGGCGAAGAGCCACCCTGGATTCGGAGATGATCGGTGGCCTTTCGTCACCCACTTCGTAGGGTGCAAACCCTGCTCACTCAATGTGAATGCAGAAGTGGAAGAATGTTTCACACAGATGGAGCGAGCGTTTAATTTTGCAGACAATCAGGTGCTCGACAAGTATGGGTATGCTCACAGGGCTCTGGCATCCTACAAGACACAACGAATTCGCCCAGATACCGCGGATCCGTTGGGCTATATTCAGGAATTTGAACACAAACCCGTGGACGACCAAGAGGACYTGACAGCTGACGAGAGAATGTTTCTGCGCAACAAGGAGATTGCGGAGGAGGCGGAAGCAAAGAAACGGCAGCGGCAGTCAAAACAACCTTGAGATGTATTTTCTGCGGTAGGATTGATGGCGCCAATTGATTTTTCCTATAATTTGACTAGATAATATGCTTTAGATATTGACAGTGACTGTACGATTCCGAAGGTCGAAATCTACTGCTCGGGCTGCTGCAATGTCCTGAATTTTCTCGAYTTGATGTGACTCGTCATTCAGAAACGGATGCAGTCGGATGTGGTGTGTCGGATGAGTTCCTGGTCTCCATCAATCTCGAGAAATAGCGATTATGCTCTCGATCGTAGACTCCCCACCCCCACGCCACCCTCCGTGATCTCTACATTCTTGGTAGGCGGTTTAGTAAGGACTGGGATAGGGCAGTAGAATAGTAATTGAGGTTACAGCATGTACAGTACACCCAAGGAATTGGTGTGACTACTCACTCGTTCGAAGAAATCGGACATTGAACCTGCGTGGAGTTCTCCAAACGCAAGTTTGCTCTGTGCACCTTTAATATCAGGTATCAGTTTTCGTAATCTTCAGAGTGTTTTTTGGGGATCAGGTGGATAGTCACCTCTTTGAATGTATTTGCCTTTCCACGCAGTCAGGAGCCTGCCAAGTGTTTGTTTTTCCTCAGTCTCATGACCTCTGGGAGTCACCGCTTGAAAAGTTTTTTCTTTCTTTCTTTCCCGTTTTTTTTGGTGGAACCATCGAATAATCTTGACGGACACTGCTGCCTTTCCCTAACTATCTCAGTTTGTTCAGTTTAAAGACAGGGCTCATGGAATTGGTGACACTCCTAAGACGCATGAACGATATCTGAGTATGACTGTTAAAGGATGTTGGTTTTTGATTCTCAATTGCTATGAAATGTTTCTACTTCTCCCTAAATCTGTTTACTTAATCTGGTTTCCTTCGGTTATGTTACTTGCTAACAATCTTAATTTAGTAAATGTCTTCTATGTCCTGCTTTTGACCACGATGAGTTTTAAAAACTAATGTTACGAAGTAATGTTACTACATTTGTATCTTGGCTTGAAGCGTCTTTTGAATAAACATCTATTCATTCTTAGTCATTTTTACTTGGACCTTTGCATCAGAGATGGTGCGGTGGTTGTTAACCCCTAAACTATGTTTGGTCCAAAAAGTGTCCTTTGGAGGGAGCCTAGACCTAAATATGTAAATGTAATGTAACATGTTCTTTGGAATTTTCAACCGTACAATATTCTAAGTGTCCTAGCGTAGGTATCTTCTGAAAAAATTTCCAGATGACCGCTGCTTCTTTCATACTTTCCCATTAAGTTACAGCAAGGCTGAAATTCATGGAATTTTGTTCTTTGACATGTTCAGATTATGTTCGCCAAGATTGAGTGTGACCCAGAATGCATATGCCAAAAAAAATTGATAGCTTGCCATGTCAAAAAAATGGAAATGCATTGGACACATTCCCTTTTTTTCAGTCGATTCATTTCCTCTCCATTTGATGATCCCAGCGGTGGAAAAAAAGGATACATCTATGAGCTTTCCAAATAAAAATAAAGTAAAACAGAAAAAACAAAAATCTCTACATGTAAGGTAAGATTTAAAGAAAACAGCATCTTGGTGACCTAACAAAAGCCCCTTACCCCTGAAAGGATTGTGACTATGTTTTTACCAAAAACGCTCCGAAATTGCCATTTTTAGAACAAGCATAGAATATTGTAGGATCTTGTAGTACTTTGATTTGAAAAGATGTGGAAAAAATTTCAGAATTTTTCATTGTGAAGATTGCAAAATATGAGCATTTGAAGTAGCAGACCCCCTTTTTTTGGCCTTGCAAAAACCCGGGCAGTTGCAATTCATTCTGAAGTAGCAAACCCCCTTTTTTTGGCCTTGCAAAAATCCGGGCAGCTGCAATTCACAAGATCACATCTGTATTAAAAAATGTCCAAAATGGTGGTGCTTCTTTGGATTCATTCTTCAAGGCAAGTTGGCTACATGCTTGAAAAATTTTAAATCATTTGAAATAGTACAACATATTGAAAAAAAATTGTAAGTAGAAAGAAGTATAGAATGATTCAAAATACAAAATTGTTAAGAATTTTGTTATGGAATTGAAAAATGCCAATCCCAAAGGTTGAATTGTTGTAATAAACAATCTATATCTTTTGATTTTATTTTTTTCAAAAAATATTGAAAATTGAGTTAAATAAAGGACTTCAAAGTTTATTTTAGAGTATAGATTCCATAATTGCCCGCAAACTAAAACTCCTTGTAACTTTTGACTCATTGATCAAAATGGAATGATTCAATGCTTTCTATGTATATAAAAATATAGAAAACCAATTTCAAATTTTTATTTCTGAAAAAAAAAAAATTTTTTCATCTGCCCAAATTGCCCAAATTGAGATACAAAGAACATATAATGCAATAACTTTTGACTCATATTATCAAATGTCATGAAATTTTGTGCATGAAAAAGATATTCCTCATGCCCACCTTCTATTAAAATTGTAGCCTAAAGTATGCAAATCTCTAGTCACACGTACCTGCCCAAAATTTCTATGTTGCCAAAAAATGCATGTTGGTCCTTTAGGGGTTAAAGTCCATAAGCAAGTTTCAATTTAGTAGCCATTTCACATGCTATAGTGTCCTAGAAAGAGGGAAGAATGTGTACAGATGAATTAGATGGATGTAGGCAAAGCATGCAAAAGTCATAGGCCATAAATTTTTGTTGGAATTTCAATTTTGACTTTGGGTGCTCTAGAGGTTGAAGAATTCCAAATAACTTTATTTTAGAATGATCCCATATTCTTGTGTAATTTTCTATTGAAAATCACACCCTTAGAAGTTTCCATATGAAATTTATTAGCCAAAAAATAATTGGAGAAATAATAAAATAAGACTTTGATAGGGACATTTGAAAATATATATAACATTTCAGACTACAAAAGAGTCCCTAGCTAATTCACAATCGCAATACATTAATGATATATGAATCATCAATTTGGAACCAGGGCTTTTAAATTAATTTTCACTAAATTGCCTGAAAGGCGAGTAGGTCTTTACTGTCAAATTGCTATTGGCAACGTGGTCGTGATTGTGGATTCTTTCTACAAGCAACACTTTTACTTTCAGTGAAGAAAGTTTTGGCAAATTCCAAAATTTCAGATTTCTTCAAATGGCAACGTGCTACTATAAGGTAGTGCAAAAAAGGCGATATGATAAATTCATCCAGTGCAAACATGGCAAAACAAAATACAACAATTATAGCATGATTGGCAAACTTTTTTAGCACAATACAAGTAAAAGAAGATTACACTTATCTCTCACTGAACACTTAACTTATCTCTCACTTATCTATATCTAATCATAATCATAATCAAACATGGGAAGTTTGGGTTCCAAAAACATTTGCAAATAGCTGCGCCAAGGTTCCAAAAACATTTGCAAATAGCTGCGCCAAACTTAACTTATCTCTCACTTATCTATATCTAATCATAATCATAATCAAACATGGGAAGTTTAGGTTCCAAAAACATTTGCAAATAGCTGCGCCAATTCTGCAAGAAGAAGTAAGACCCAATGGGTCAAGACTCATTGAAAGTTCATATAAGAAACAAATACAAACCAAAAAGGTCATTGGAGTAAGACCCTATCAACCCAAGCTAGGAAGTCAAATCTTAAAATTTATTGTCTCTAGAAAAATATAACCTTCAAAATTGAATCCCTCCAGGAATTTATAACCTACATTTTTGCTAAACCATGTCAAGATTTGCTTGAGCTACTAGAAAAGTGACTATAAATGGGCCAAGTATCCTCCTCTCTCTTGCACTAAACCAGTTATCAAAGATTTTTTGATAAGGAAAAGTCTCAAGAGAAAATATTTAAAAAAAAAATACATCCACATAGCCACTTCTAAGTTCTCAACAAGGCTATCTCGAAGCTTAGATTTCAAAAAAGCCAAAGAAGAGAATGTCCTCTTGTCCTCCGTGACAGACCCAATCACATGAGTCACAACAACCTCTACAAGTTTAATGAGCTCGGAAAATTCTTTGTAAGGTTTTTATTTGCAACAAGAACCCACCACACTTTGGTGAGGGGATTCACATCATATGGTGGAAGCATTGCAGTCCATGCATTGGACTTCATGCATGTTTTGAATAAGTCCCTTTGCAACATCAAAAGCTCACAGTTAATCAAGGGAGTCAAAAGCGTCTTGCCATTGCCTTTGCCAAGTATCTTTCCATGACCATAAGCTTCCATCAAAACTCGTAGGTGTGCGTCAAATTTTTCCTCAGCACAGATTTGAGACCAAAATTGCAGGTACAAGATCCCTAAAGCACTTAGTATAATATTTTGAGCAGGAAAGCAATTTCCTAACTCCTCTAAGTATTAGCTTGGTAACATCCCTTATAATTATAAAACAAGTATGAATTAAGAGCTAGAAAATCCATATTCACAACAATTGACATTTGAACACAACAAGACAAGTGCACTTTAGTTCCAAATTTCATTAAAACCAAGTTCTACCTAAGACATAATACTAAAGCAATCACATGCATAGATTGAAGCAAAGACGTAAGGGAATTAAAGAAAATACATAAGTCATAAAAGTTGCAAAAAGAATGAAGCTAATTTATTAGAAATCTCATGATTGCATTTGCATTTCACTTGAGCTATGAGATTAGTCCACACATTGAGATCCACATGAGCCATGTTGTACTCAAGATGAATGAGTTCAATATCTCCTCATAAGAAAGGGTACACTTCCTGGTTTGCATTAGCCCCCCCCTCTCTCAAAAAAATCACAAGCCATTCATTTTTTTCTTAAACATTATCCCCCTCTTCCCTGCCGTTGATCTTAATACGAATATTGGGATACAAATACTGGAATACGGTATGCATATTATATATATATATATATATATATATATATATATATATATTCATTCTACAAGACAAGTTGGCTAGATGCTTGAAAAATTTCAAACCATTTGAAATCGTACAACATATAGAAAAAAGTAGTAAATACAAAAAAATAGAGAATATTTCAAAATACTAATTTGTTAAGAATTTAGTTATGGAATTGAAAAATGCCAATTCCAATGGTTGTAATGTTGTAATATACAATCTACACCCAATGCTTCTTTTTTTAACTTGGAAATAAAGAAATAAATGAATTAAATAAATAACTTCATATTTTGTTTTAGATTAGGGAATCCATAACTACCTACAAATTAAAAGCCCGCTTAACTTTCATCTCATTAATCAAAACAGAATGATTCAAAGTTATATATATATATATATATATATATATATATATGAATACATAAATGAATACAAAATCAAATTAACCCATATCAATTGTCAAACAAGTTTGTATTGAAAAATATAAGACTGAAGGAGGTACTCGGATTTTCCAGGTTATTTCCAGATTGGATTATTTTTTATAACCCCCCAATAAAATTGGAAGGGTTAGAAAAATAATCCAATCTAAAACTTTTGGGTAAATTGGTGTCACTATCTCCTCAAAAGAGAGGACACAAACAAAAGACAATATTGTAGAGCCATCTTTTGAATTTGTGATCCATTTATTATGGATTTGCTTGTGGTTGTAAACTTGCAATCCAAAAGATTGGTGAAAGACCAAAACTCATCTATGGCATAGGTTGTAGCCAAACCCTTGTACATGCTATTCAAGGACACTTCACAAATCTTCATAGTTGTGATGAAATTGCAAACAAAAACATCCACTAGTATTGATTTGGTCGCGTTGATTCAGTCACATTTTGACAGAAAAATTGAATTTTCTACTAGTGATCCCTTTTTTGTGCAAAGTTGACAAGGTTGTCTATTTCATCTAAAAGTAGTAGCCAGACGCACATGCCAAGCATGGTGTATGGGTCCATAGGAGAATAAGATAGACCTAAGCACAACAAGCAAGGCACTGTAAATTGTTTGAATGAACTAAACTGCACGAATTATCAAGCAAAGCAAAGGGAACCAAATGGTGGGTCCAAGTTCACAATAGTACAAGGATATAGTAGAATATTCAATCTCCAACTACTATATGCAACAATTGAACAAGTCACCTTAGCAAGCCTCAAAGCTCACAATCATAGCAGACTACTTACTATTGTTCACCACCTGGATCCTCACGACTCAAAATGAGTTCTTTCTTTCACAATTATTTGAAGAAATACACTCTGTCGTCTCTTCGTGCTAGAATTGTCACTCAAAAATGATCAATAACACTATGTAATCGTCAATAGTGGCAAGTTGTGTGACTCCACCCCAAACTTAACAAGGCGTAATTTCAAGTATGCATAATACTAGCTCTAAATCACCTGTGTTGTGTTTCTTTGTATTTAAATACTCTTAGATCCTTTAATGTGAAGCATGATGACAAAACCAATAGCTATTTTTAGGGGACTTCTAGTAAAGCATAAATGTACTACAATCCAAAGCACTCGGATGCTCAGAATTGAGAAACACGGCACTAATAGCAGATCCCACAGTTAAAGTTTAAAGCAAATCCAAAGAAAGGAAAAAACAAGAAAATGAAGTAAGTCATGCTCACCTTTGCCTTGTCATTTTGGCCCAAATCCATTGTCATGGCTTAGATAAGAGTGCGATACTTTGAGAAAATATGCCTTAGAGGCTCAATGAATGATACCCAATAAGTTTCCACTTGTTTTAGCATTCTCAAGCCCTTTGTCTCTATTAATTTTGACAATGCTTGGAACCCAGTTAGGCATTTGGAACTTCTATTGAAGTATGCATGCGTGACTTAAAGCGCCTTATCGATGCACTCAAAAATGCCCAAAGTCTCAAAAGCCTTGAAATCTAGATTACATTTGTGAGACACACAATGCACACCGTGATAATAACGTGCAAATTTCTCTTTGACCTACACAAAGATACCAGTCGGCAGAGCCTATAGTGTGGAAGTGCCATCATAGCCAAAGTTGATGACTTTCTCTCCTAGTTGTCTTATTTATTAGCCCCTGCTAGTAGTTATAGCCTCAACAATCAATTTTGTGAGATTCTCTGCGTTAGAAGCACATTCTACTTGCTACAACTCGACCAATAAAGGGACCCTCACCCAGTAACGGACTATGTAGCAGTGGATGGACAAATAAGATCCAGTATCCACAGTTGTAACTTCATCTAACATAATTGCCAAAAAATTAGCTTTTCTATTTAGCCTTTAAATGTCCTCCACAACAACCTCATACATGAAAGATACCATAATCCAGCCATTATTATCACACCAATGTGCACTAGGTAAGTCATGGACAACCAATAATTTGTGCAAACTCTAGCGTGACTCTAATTCCAACATTGGACAACCACTCTGCAAGATCTGAAACATGGTAGCAAATTGAACCTTTTTTTTCTATGCCTCCACAATTGTACAATGGTAAACTTACTCTAAAATTGAGGCAAGCAGTTTGGCAACGTAAAGTTAGAGATTTTTGTGGTGCTTGCATTGGTTTGCGATGCAGTGATTCCCTTTTTCACGCCATAGAGTGAGAAATCTTTCTTAGCAATGCGTTTTCCGTCATGCTTAAACAATGCGTTAGATTTTGGGGCCATAATTCAAGTTTTTCAGGGGCATTGCAAGAAAGGATAGTATTGTTTCCCGTCACAGTGGAGGTATACTCTCTTATTGTCTGTTATAACTTTTGAAGCACAAGTCCAATGAACATAAATATTTATTGATCATGTCTAACTTATGGTAATTGGATCCCTTATTTTTTAGAAATTGAAAAAAAATCACTTTATATTTAAAAACCATTTTTGTTAATTTGTCACACTTTGAGATTTGGGTTTTTTCACTATGTTACGAGTTCCCAAATTTAATGATCTACAACTAAAACTTTCATGGTCTATTTGAATAGCAGGAATAGCATGTATCTACCAAAGGAAATCTAAAAATATGTTATTTTATGTCTTCCACAGGAGTACAAATAACACTCCCATTGCGCACCATTTTTAACCCCTAAAGTCCCATTGTCCCCTCAGGGGACAAATTGGATTTCGGGCAGGTTCCTGTGACTTTGATATTTTATGAAACTTTTTGAAACTTTCTTGTAAGATAGATAAACTGATTAGCTTTTGGGGAATATAATTTTTATTTCAATTGGTGCYTGGGAGCAAAAGTTATACCACAAAAACCCTAGAACTGAACTCGGTGGGCAACAGAAAAAAATTTGCGAAAATTCAAAATTAAATTAAAATTTTTTTTCCCTGAAATGATATATTTTTTTCTACATGTGAAGCTTTGATTCATTCTATTTGGACTAGTAATGAGAAAGTTATGGACAATCTTGTTTTTCGGGCAATCCAAGCATCTTCTTGAAAAAAAAACTTATAGGATTCATTTCTGAATGCAATTTTCACAATTTTTCAGAAAAAATTGTTGGACAAGGATGAGTTTACTTTCTAGAGCAATCTCACCATTTGGATTATTGTATTTCAATCCCATCTTAAAGCTATTAACCATTTAGTTTTTATTTCAATCTTGGACCTTCTTCTATTTAACAATTTTTTAAAGATTGAAAATCAAGTGTGTTTTTTTTGAAATTTTTTTTCTAGAATTTCAACTCAATTCTTCAACATAAAATTTTTTAAATTCAAAGTCAGTAGTGCAAAAAATTTTGACAAATGGCGGTCAAAGTCATTTGAAATTGCAAGCCAATGTTCAAAAAAGCTTTCTTTTTCAACTTTGAATGCTAATATCTTCCAATCTATACGGTCAGACGTCATGAAATTTTTACCACATGATCTAAGACAAGTGAAGTACAAGATCCTATGGTTAGATTTTAATAAAAAGTTGTTTTTTGTTTTCTTGGGTGGATGCAACAAAAATGGCAGTTTTAAGTGGTTTTTGACAAAAAAATGACCTTGGGACTTTAGGGGTTAAACTTTGAAGATGGTTCTTAGATCATTTTTGGGTGAAATCTCATCACCGTCAACTCTTCCCAAATGGAAAATTTTTGGTTTTAAAAAAAAAAATCTATTTTTTGTAAAGTAAAATCTGAAATTACAATGATGGCAACTAGCTTCATGAGATTTTGCACTTTTCTAGTCTCCTACTTGAAGAATTTTTCTATGCTTTTCCTTCCCATAGTACCTTCTTTTTAAAGGTGTATACATGTAAAATACGCTATATACTTTTTGCACACCCTTTCTTGCAATGACCCTTCAATCAAAAGCACTACAAATCTTGGACTTAACCATGTGCAAAAGACCATCACTTGCCAATATGCCTTTAGCCCAAGGGAGTTTGGCGGCCTACTCTGTTTGAAGCTTTCTATGTCTATCATATCGCTGTTGAACCTTGCTCTTTGCAGTCTTAGCTTATTCTTCATGGTTGCTCCTTTTTGTGGGGTAGAGAATCTATTTCATTGTTTTCCCCTTCGTTGCCATCTAGTACTTCTAACAAGCCACAGTTATCAACAACCTCCAATGAATGTGGGACTATGATAAAAGATGACTTAGAACTTAGAACTTGTGTGTTTCCAGATTCAGTTGATGATCCCGGTGCCATATCAATGTCAATGGACACGGTGTTTTCATTGGCAAATTTCAAAGCTCTCACTGAATAAGAGAATGGATAATTGCCAATACCATCAAACTTGACTCCAGGTACATCAAGGAAGGTACTATCTAGAACCATCAAAAGAAGATGTCTCGGCACTGATCCGCGCCTACTTGTGAAGTAAGTCTACAGTGCTCTCTTTTTTATTGCCCTCCATCGCGCAATCTCCACAATGGACTTTTACTTTTTTTTCTCCCAACGCGCCATCTTTTGAGCATTCTTTGGTGTTTTCCTAGCCAAAGTTGCATCTTGCATTGCTTTGCTTGCCAAAGGATTATTGGATTGGTCATTAAAGAAATCCATGGACACAATTCCGCAAAGCCAAATACTCTAAATTGGCAATTGACAAACACAACAAGAGAAAGAGGAAACAACTTGTTGCTCTTGATTACTAAACCAAAATGAAATTGTACTTTCCACTGTAGATAAGAGAAAATACAAACCAAAGCATTGAGCACCTCCTCATTCATTCTAACCGATACTACATTGCCTGCAATGAATCACAAATAAACAACAATGCAGTGGTGGAAACAAACACACACAAATGAATTGCACCACCATTGGTACGCCGCAGGCCTTTGAACCACAATGGTGTATAGACCCCGGATGCGAGTGCGTGGATTGGCAATAATGAAGTGTTCTTGGACAACAAACATGGCAAAGTGGTTGTTAATAAAAAAAAATCACATGGCAAGGTGGTTCTTAATGAGTAAGTTAAGATAGTTTGGCTACATGCCCTAGCCCAATTAAGAACATCAACAATTCAACATTAGGGTTTAGAAGCGATACCTTGATGACAATGAACACCCCCTACTAGATATACCTGGCGATCCAACCCCCGAGACCACCCCTATTTGGTGCTCGTGTGGCTACCAAAGTATCAACCCGAGTGCTAATGCCGCGAAATTTTTGCATTTTGGACTTGTTTCTAGTAAAGGGTTTTTTGCCAACATAGAAATATGAGTGCAAATTGCCACCCTAGCGCCAAATTTAAAAAGCCCTGTTTGGAACTATTATTATTGTATCTATATTATATGGAGTCCTTTTTTATTCTTGCAAGAGTTTATATATACAAAATGTTCATTAGATGTTTTTTGAGGCCTTTGGAAGACTGTTTCAGAGCTACTTCAGAGCTGTTCCCGGGTTGTTCTCATTTTTGTTCCATAGGCAGTGAACTAGCCATTGCTAGTCAAAATATTTAAATTTTAAAAAAAAACTAAAAACTGAAAAAAAATAAAAATATTTAAAAATATTTAAAATCCAAAAAATTATTTAAAATTATTTAAAAATTAATTCGAAAAACTAATTCAAAAATTAGTTAATTAATATATCTGTTGTGGGAATCTTTCGACCACTTCAGATTGCTTATTGATAGAGTTTTGAAAGTTCTTACAATCCGGAAGCTCACAGTTTAAAGGACTCAAAAAAGGACTCATAAAGGACTCAAAAAACATCTAATGAACCTTGTTAGAACATTGCAAACGAGAGTGGTCAGATGAATGGCTTCATTGTTAACTATAGAACAAGAGAGACAATGCACTTATTTGTCCAAGAATCAGAAAATTTTGGTGACTACCTTGGTCATAGGAGGGAGCTACGTTCTTATAAGGTGAAGCATTTTGTTTGGCTTGCCTACTCATTGCTTCCCCTGAGGCAGGACAACCCATTGTGGTCAAAAGCCCCGTAGTGGACACCTAGGAAATGACCCCATTATGGGTTTTTTGATAAATGAGATTTGGGTCACAATCAATGTTTTATCTACCAATAATAAAATAATTAGTGACCTCATTAGGAACTTCTAACTTTTCTACTATAGTTGGCCTATTTTCTCTACACCAAGTACAACCCCAAAAGTGAAAGCAGGGATCCTCCACCAAAAAATAAGCCAAAGGATCATTAACCTATAAACAACGATGAGGCCATTTTTTGGTCGATGAATGAGAGAGCATCTTCTTGTGTAGGACAAAAGTGCAATTATCATCTTTGAAATTATAGGTGGAAAAAAAAGATATTCTACAATAGTTTGACTTCCAATACTTGCTTTTAATTCTCATGATATCAAAATTGATGATTTTCACGGTGACCATCCAAGATTGGTCTCACAACATTAGTCTATAGAAGTTTATTGGCTTATACGGGAACAACTTAGAGAGAGGTTCTACTGTATTGAGAGGCCTCCACTTGGGTCTTTGGGAGCAGGTCGAATCTCTTCAACAACAAAGTAACTCAAAATTCATCAATTTCAAAAAAGGATTGATGATGCCTTTGCCTATCTTTTGAGACCTTTGAATATAAATTTAGAACATGAATTGATCAGCACTTCTTAACCCTTAAACAATTGGCTTGTGACTATGAAAATAATCAATTTTGATGCCATGGGAATCATTGGTCTTCAAAAATCCAAAAACACGCATTGCAAGTCAAACTATCGTAGATCTTTTTTTTCCACCTTGAATTCCAAGGATGAATAGTTGCATTTATGTCCTACATAAAAAGATGCTCTCTCATTCACAAACCAAAAAATTGCCTCGGTGTTGTTTATGGAATAATGAATCTCAAATGGAAACCCTAAAATCAGCATTTTTTTAGTGATATAGCTTAATCTAAGTAGTGGCACATTAGATGATTTTCAGCCCTACAGGAGACTGTTTCGGGGTTGTTCCCCGAAATTGTTTCTTGAACAGGGAAACAACGACTGTTGGTCTAAAATTTTGAATTTCAGAGAAAAACAAATTTTTTTTTTCCAAAAATCTTAGAAAGTATAAAGAAACTGAAAACTTATTTAAGTTTATTTTTTTTCAAAAAAATATTTTTTAAATAATTAATTAATTAGTATTATTTGACGTGGCAGTCTCTGTGCCACGTCAAATTGCCTACATGGCAGACTTCCCAAAGTTGCCAATGTATTCCCACAACCCAGGAACTCGCAGTCTTCTAAATGGTCCAAAAAACATCTAATGAATAATTTTAGATGAACTTTCGATGAGGTGGTTATATCTATCCATCCTTGGGATGAAGAAAATTCGCTAAGCAGATGAACATTAGTGAATTTTGGCTATATATAAATATTGATGAGTAAAGCATAGGCGCAACATATTCATCTTCATAGTAGATATCTAAGTTTCAGCAACCTTGTTTGCAATGTGTGGCTACAATGAGAGGAGTATATGCGATTACAACCTAGTGCTTATTTAACTCAATGGCAATGTGAGTTTCAGGCACTAAGCCAAATGGCTAAAGACAATTAGTGGTTAGTGAAACTAGGCGAAAAAATACAATTTCTACCCCTTTATTTCTTGTAGTAAAAATCGAAGTCCATGGATGGTGGGTGAATTTCAACAATTTATAGCTAGCCACTAAAAACAATACTGCCTAAAATGCATGATGTTGCGATTACATACCGTGAGTTCATTTCCGCTTTTGTTTCACAGAATTGGAATGCAGGAGTTAGTTTCTGAGACTAATTTAGGTGAGTGAGATGAACATTCTGGGTTCAAATTTTTTTTGGTTGGTTTGGAGATAGTCTAAACACTCATGTAGGCTATGATGGGTAGAGCACTTCAAATATTCATAACAAATGCATACTTTGTTAGAAACATACAATTTCAATTGTTCTTGCCATTTCTCACACTCATCTTTATGTGGGAAAAAAATCAAATTTTGCAATGGCTTGAGGTCAAATTCCTAATTCTGATCACAATGGGTTGATAAAACCGGTGAAAGACACCACTACGCCGACTCCGCCGCCGAGTGCCGCAACGGTTGCCCACTGCCGCCAGATTCGCGTCTCTCCCGCGGCTGACTCGCTGGACCCCACGTCCCCAGCAAGCTCCTGAACGGCTGCGGGAGTGCGGGACGCAAGCGGGCGTCCCCTRCAGCGTGGGATTCCTGTCCGTGGGGCCCTGGATCGCACCCGCAAAACCTCCCGAATTCCCCCGCCCCGTTCCCCGCCTGCAGCCTGTGTCTTTGACGCACGCACGTTGTCTGTTGCGCCCCTTTTCGCTGCGCTGTTTTGTAGTGTAATTTCTCGGTCTCACTGCGTTTCCCAGACTTGGGCATGTCGCCATTGCTCTCCACTGCATCGTGAGCTTCTCATTTTGTTGGGTTTTGGTAGGCTCAGTTTTGCTTCTTTCCTCCTTTCCGTCGAGATGGAGTGCATGCGCGCGATGTCGTCTTCGTCGTCCGTGGTGTGCTCCGTTCTCCCCTCATTGGCGATCGGACGATCGGGCGTCGCGACCACCCCTGCGCGTTTGCAGGCCGCCGTGTCGCTGCGATTCTCGCCCTTGAGCTTGAGCTCGCGAAGCGGAACGTCCTTCAAGAGAGCAGACTTCCCCAAGTGGCAGACGAGAGYTTCCTCCTCCTCCTCGGCGGATGAGGTGGACGAGGTGGCCAGTGAAGCCGGGCGGGGCGTGGAGGAGGCCAAGGAGAAGTCCAAGCAGTCGTTCAGTGACAAGGTGGAGGATATGAAAACGGTGGTGGGGAAGGCGCAGAACCATGCGGGGGAAACGGCCAACAAGGTTAGGATTGCGCCATTGTTTGCTTAGAATGGATACCATGCGTCTTGTGGAGGGGAGACATTAACCAATCGCAAAAATTATTACTAACTCAAAATGTTTGAGGTATCGGAGGGTTTTAGGACTGCTTTTTTTCTTTTCTTTCTTTGGCCTACTTTTACAGACGATCGGGTGCTAGGCGATCGCGATTGGGGTTTCTTTTCTCGGAGCTTGTAGGATTTTAAAATGGTGGTGGGAAAGGCGCAGAGCTATGCGTAGGAAACGGCCAACAAGGTGTGGGGTTGCARCGGCAATGGTTTGCTTGCCATGGATACCATWCGTTTGACTCGGAAAYATGAGCCAATCGCAAAAAATTATGACTGACTGAAATAGTTGAGGTACCGGAGGGGTTTAGGACTTTTTATTTTCTTACTGTGTGCTACTTGATAGCCGATCTGGTGCCAGACGATCGCGATCTTGCACACTGTATTAGAGTTTCTTCTGGTCTTAGCTTGTAGGATTTTAAAACGATGGTGGGAAAGTTGAAGAGCCGTGCTGTAGGAATAGCTTACAAGGGTTGGGATTGCGCCATTTGTGTCTTTTGCTTCGCATGGAATGGAATGTATATTTGCTTGTCTTGGSAGGTGACACCGTAGGGCAATTAAAAACTACCAGTGAATGAAATATTTGAAGTATAGGAGATTTTTAGGATTCTGTTTCTTTATGCAACTTGGTAGCCGATCTATTGCTAACGGATCGAGATCTTGCTTATTTTATTAGGTTTTCTTTGAGTCTTAGCTAGGATTATTTAATGACCATAATGCCAACTTAGCATTATTCTCATTTCGAATTATGTGAATAGCCTAAACAGTTTTTTCTTTACTCATGGTTGTAGGATAATAGGTTTGTACCAAAAGCACTCCTATACTTGAAATGGTCACCGCTGTCACTTAGGCTTGTAAGGGTTTTTGAGGTCTTGAACTTTACCTACTAAGTTAATACAAGCTTCTGTTTGGAAGCTGTTGGTCAATTATACAGCTTGCAGAACATCTTTCTGTCGCTCAAACTGTAGGTTATAGTTTCTGCTTTCTATTGGTACACTTTGTTCCCTTTCTTKRCAATYCCTTACTAATTTATTTCAAYTCCTATAACTTAGATATGGAGATTGACCATTTGGGCACATGAGGCTTTAAGCGGGAACTTTGACACCTCGCATACTATTTTGATTGCACTCATTGTTGAAATATTTGAGACACGGACTATTTGCCAACACTTCACGTTGAGTTTAAGATTTGCAGATATGGTCTCTGGCGATGAGACCTAGATGGTGATCTATGTTGAAGTAAACATCTGACTTTAGCGTTGACGGTCTTCAGGAACTGGAGAAGCTGAAAGACATCACAAATCAGCTCCTCGAGCAAGCCGAGCTGGCTCGACAAAAGCTGACTGTAACAGCACAGGAAACAGCGTTTAAGCAGAAAGAYAATTTAGCGTTTGTTGTGGAGAATGGGCCAGAACCAGTGAAGGAAGTTGCTGAAACAGCCCTGAATGCGCACTACTCGGAATCTGGGAAAACTGGTTCCAAGATTCATGACTTCTGCTTAGGCCTCCCGTTCGGTGGATTTCTCACTATCGGTGGTCTACTCTGGTTTATAATATAYGGTTCGACCTCTGCCATCAGGTTCGGTGTGCTTCTGGGAAGTGCAATCCTTTTCTTGAGTGTGACCAGCTTGAAGAAGTGGAAGCAAGGGGAGTCCTCTATYCCTTACATCCAGGGCCAAGCTGCCATCACTGCCTTCATCTTCCTCAGGTCTGTCTCTCCTTCTGTGTTTATTCTTCTGCCTTCAGATGTCGAATTAAGTAGCCGGTCACTGAATATTTCTTTCATGTTCTTGAAAATGATATTTGTTCAAACGTGTCGAGGGCTTTGCTATTTTTTGGTTTTACACCACATTGAGCATGTTCTGGAAAAAAGACTACCAGGCAGGAATAGGTTATCGTTTTTTTTTTTTTTTTTTTTTTTTTTTATCTCTTTCTGATTGTTGTGCAATTTATTATGCTGCAGTCATGATTTTTTTTTAAATTCTACTGATTTCCTGCGTCTGGCGTCTTCTCGTCTCTTTTGCTTGGCGAGCTAGAGCTGCTCTTGTATCCCTTCTTATTTCCTCGTGCTATTTTCATTTTATTACAAAAATTTACATTTAGAACTCTATTGTTTGAACCAGGTACTACCGACGATACACTGTGACCAAAGCATTCTTCCCAACAGCAGTTACAGGYCTAATAAGTGGTGCAATGTTGGGCTTCTATATTTACGTTTTAGTGTCTGGTGGAAATCCTCCTAAAAAGCCCAAGCCTCAGTCCAATTAATGAGAACTATTCCTCAGTTCTTAGGTCACACATGACTCTGAACAGCTAGGTTATACCATCATACTCCGTATTCAGTCCCCCTCTGTGGCCACTATTTCCCATTCTAGCCATAAGAAATTGAGTGAAGTGTGTTTGAGAGTGCAAATGCCTGGAGCTTAAAGTGCTGTGTCCCTCAARTCAACAAYCTACTCAAGACAGTGTCTGGAGCATCCAGCAGGAAGTTGTGGAGAACTTGGTAATGACTTTTTTTTCTTTGGACTCAGCAATCTCAACGATTTAAGATTTCTGATGGATGTGAGACTGCAGTCTGTAGATATTTTGAACCTATAATTTGATAACCTTGAGAAGTCAGTTGGGGAGAAGGGAAGTCTTGATAGAGCAGCGAAGAGAAAAGCCTTCCTTTGGGTATTTTGCGCAATATTACTGTTTCTGATCACAATACTGTGTCCTGGACTATTGTGTCCATTCTAAATGACGTTCTATGTTATTCTTTGTTACTGGACTGGACTATTTCCAGAGTTCGATACATTGACATAGTTTTACCAAAAGTTTGCTTCTGTGTAGTCTGCACTGTAGTAACCTTAGAAAGATTTGTGCCCTTTGGGATTGATTATTTGTGCCCTTTGGGATTGATTGGGCACAATGACCTGCACGCAAGTACTCACATTGTAATTCAAAACTCTTGGATGTTGGAGCTTGTAAGCTATCAAAATTGAATCAGGAATTCGAAAATTAAGAGGAAAGTTGGCCTCTCCCTCTTTCTAGAAGACTGTTTACAACGCCTTTGACCCTGTCATGTGAACCAAAGATAGATGGCCGAAAGACAAATAGACATTAATTAATGGTCGTATTGGGGCTATTCCTACAGTTCGGAAAAGCCACATTACGCAGTGGCTTACCTCATAGTGTAAGAAGAAAATGTACTGTTCTTGAGCTTCAAGGCTGCTTAGTGGCACCACTGGATGTCCCGCCTCAGTACACTGATTATGATTTCAGAGCAGAGGTTATACCCCCAAGGCCACCAGTAAGATTTGCTCGATTGCAATCAGATGTAAGTTAGGCCTTACAAAAAACTGAACTGTCAGTGCTAAAAATGTGACAGTAATGGTCACAGAAAACCATGTAATAAGGTAGTGTGCTCTTAAAGCGTCACTTTACCAGCTGGTCGGCCTTTTTCATAGGTTTCCAGTGACAAATATATTTTTAACTTATTTTTCAGAGAAAGAAAAATAGATCTGGAATTCAACACAAGTGGTTTCATAATTTTCCAAGCAAATTTGAATTACTTATGAATTTTCAAAGCTTCAGGCCATAGGTACCTATTTGTGACCCATAGGTGTCCCAAAATCTGTCCGCTTGCATCTTGTAAAGAGATGTGCAGAAATCGAGGTCGATGATTGGCTCTTGCATTTAAAAAATCAATTTTTACTTGATTCACTCACTCAACATCTACAGTGGTCCATTTAAAGACCACATGGTCTCCATTCTATATCTAACCTAGGGACGATCTGAAGGAGAGGGTCGCAATTACAGCACACTACCTTATTTCCTGCGCGATGGCCAATTACGTTGTCAAAAATCTGCAAATGTGCACATGCAGTAATGCCGGTATTGCGTTCAAGTCTCCGTGGACGTGCATCGTGGGAGACACGGTCTTCAAAGGTTCCTACACGTTCAAAAAACAACTCTGTACATTCATACCGTATCCCTCACAAGGCGCTTCAGTAACCAGTTGTCAACCCTACAACAATGACCTGTAAATGTTAAATAATAACTGTCATTATATTCAACACACAGATGTCGACAGAATAAAGAACCCATGGCTAGGCAAAGTGAAATCATCAAGCTACCACAACCGAATAGTTCTTGGCTCGTCAATACCTTCAAAAACGGGCACTGCAAAGAAAACTGAATCCATTGCCCTTACGTCTGAAAATTACCAAGGTTAAGACACTTGTTTGCAAATGTCCTGAAAATAATATCCTTGCTCTTTCAATGAAGGTCTTGCAGGAGCTAATAACTGCACCTAGGAACAGCAGATATGCCACAAAAGAAAACAACAAAGCTGAGCACAGATGCCTTTGAAAAAAGCTCCGATAACGATCTCAAGGATATTGTTAGCAACAGCATTCTCACGACGGGATTTCCTCCGCGTCCGCTTGTGAAACCTAAMAATCACGACCCTGCTCTTTGCTTGTAGCAAAAAGCAGCAAAACAACACGTATCAGGAGTGAATATTTGCACAAAGTGCAGCACTAAGCTGCTTCAGACCATCTCCTATATTAACCAGGGCATCTATGTAACCACTTCCCAGTTTCATGGCGCCCCGGAATTTCTCCTTTTCCAACTCGAGCTTCACCCTCTCCATCTCAATATCCTCTCGATGTCGTTTGTCTTTCCGATCTTCAGACTCCAACATCGCTTCAACCACGTTCTTGTTGTTGCGGACTAGGATCGTGGCCAGGCCTTCATTCATCTTTGCCCACTTCCTCTTCTTCCCAGACTGGTTYGGGCCACTTGTTTCTTCCCCGCTCTCGTCTTCAGAGTCCACAAGCTCTGCTTTCACACCTGCAAGTGAGAAAAACTCAGATTTAAGTCGTGCAGTCTTTCATATCGATACAATTTGAAGTCTTTATCATCACAGAGATTTCTCACAACAGGACTCATCACAAAACCAAGAAGAAAAAAGTACTAAAAGCTCGATTCAGCACTATATCTTCAAAAATCTTGAGGGAATGGAGAATCGAAATTGATACAGCTGTGATTTGTTGATATGTGGGATAGCTTGCTCAAARATTTAGCTTTATCTCTTTGAAAACAAACCTTTCTTCTGATCGTGAGTTTTGTCTGCTTACCGCCACAGTTTGAAAAGGGCATCCCAAAAGGACTACCATACAGCATGCAGATGAGAGAAAGAACCCAATGAACAGAATATGGATGTAAAACAGACATACATTAACACAGCTTGAATAGCAACAAGCTTCAGATAGAATGGAATTAGAAGGAAAGAGAGAAAAAAGGGATGACACTACATGGATACCGAACACAAATATTCTGAGTCACAAACTTCAACGCCATCAACGCATCTAAATGTAAAGCTGKGTTGYCTTAGATWGTTGACAAGAAATCATGGAAAACCAAAGGAAGAACTTGAGTAGGGTACCTGCAGATGGCCCCAACGGCCCCGACGTATCCACCACCAGCTCTCCAGAGTCCGAATTCTTGGTCTTGGTATTACACCACTCGAGTAACGCATTGAAAATCTCCTTTTGAAAGTTGGGCGGTAATTTATTCCTCTTGCGCTCCTCGGGCGACATGTTCCAATACGACTTCTGTCCATTGCACACATACTTCTCATTGTTGTACACCTTTTTATACGCGGTCGAGATGACCTCCCACTTGTCATGGCACTGCTGCGCACTTCGATGCGCCCCCGAAGCCCAGMAATAATCCTCGATCCAGCTCCACCTCTCCTGCGCAGGGTTCTGGGAACCTTTCACCCCCCGCTCATGGCGGTGCAGATCCTCCCTCTTGGCCGCCTGCAAAATCAGCATCTCCTCCACCACCCAATTGCTCTTCTTGTAGATCCGCCCACACCGGGAGCCCTGCGGATGCCCATACACCACCTCGTCATCCAGCGCGATGAGCGGATGGTGGTTGCTCCCGTCGAGCAAGTGACTGTTGCCGTTTGCATGACTGCCATTGCTGCCGTGCAGAATCTGGTCCGGGTCCGACAAGTGTGTCTCCTCGCCTTCGTTGGGAGAGTGGTTGGGATCCACCAGGGAAATGTCCGGCCGATATTCACCACTRTGGAGGTCCATCTCTGATCATAGGGAGCACGATTTTCCCAAATAGAAAGGAAGAGGCTTCTCTCGCACGCTTCAATATCTCTTTCTTCCCACTCCTTCAATTCGTCGCAAATAAAACCCTAGTATACAGTTCTTGCCACACAAACATCGACCCTTCTTCACTCCACTCCCTCTTCACATCACCAGCCTCACTAATACTGTTCCCCCTGCCCAATTGTACGCATCCCCTTCTTCAAATTGCAAACCGCGCTCTCGTCCTCTGTTCCTTGTAATTAACCCCAGCTGCACATCATCYCATCTCCGTTCCACCTTCAACAGGACCTCCACAACTGAGTCACTTTACAAAGGCGGAAAGTGTACGACCAAAACCTAATATTCTTCAAAACCACACACACTAAGCCACATCGAGCTCAAACCTGCAATTTTCCACCCAAGGCGACAGCAAACCTCGAAAACCTCGAAAACCTCGAAAAGAGCGGAAAAGGTGGCACAAGCTAGCAAAGTTACACTCCCAGGAGCCCGGAAGGATGCATGCAATGAACCTCACAGAAGCGGCACGGCGAGAGCTGAGAGTGCCAAGTTGGAAGGGGTAGAGTCTACGGCAAGCGTTGAGATTTGGTGCGATGTGAGTGGGAGGAATTTGCTTCATGCGAAGAGAGGAAGTTCGGTCTGCCTGACGGAAGTTCGATTCTACTGCGACGACGAGAACGAGGACGAGGACGGGGAAGGCGGAGCAGCAGAGGCTCCACAGGGAAAAAGGATGCTCTGACTGGAAACTCCCATCCGGGTGGGGTTGCGATATTAGGGTTTGGATTGTGGGAGTGATGAGGTTAGGCTGCTGGTACTGGGCCTGCTCTACTGCAGTCCTTTGAATGCCCACTAAGAGGGTGTCAGCTTTTTCTTTTTCTTTTTTTTCTTTTTCTTGAGCTGAAAATTTCCAAAAAGGATCTTAGTGTTCTCATAAGGTGCAGCACTGACCTAAATCAATTATGTACCTATGTGGAAGAAATGGGTTTAGAACCAAACTTTGTTGCTTCATAACTTTCGTATATACTATCCAAATGTTTGCATTCTTAAATACATTGGAATATCCTTTTACTTGTCAACGAGAAAATATGAAAATTTGATGAGTCGAATAACAGTAACTAGGTAGAGTATCAAAAAATGGCAATTTGAGGGATATTACCCTTGAGAAACAACCAAAAATAATAATGCTTATTGGAATTATTGGRCGCATGAGTCTTACCATTTGATTTCAACAAGTATTTGTAGCCAAATTAAACACAATCATATGGTTTGGTGGGGGGAAATGAAACCATACAGTAGTATGGAGCGTATGGAGTAAATGTGCAAGCTTAGTTGGTCTCAATTCTTCTTATTGYAATTGTTACCATGTACACCCAAAACAAATACATTCCTAAAGAGTGAGCTTCTAAGAAGAAGGGTGTTTAAAGTAAATGATGGCGAAATGTTGGATGACCAAAGTGTGAAGGTTGTGTTTTGTGACTCTTTTTTTGTTGTGTGCTTGGCTCTAATTGAAAGGAAGTAAAACCTTGGGCACTCCCTACCATCATCGAGTTTGAAAGTCTCCATTATAAAACACAAAAATGCAGTTCTGTAAAGAGTCTTGAAGACCYAATAATATTGGGCTCAACAAAGGTGTCATATTTTGTATGCAARGGAAGTCAAACTATGTCATCTTTCATGGGAAYATTTTTTTAATTGRGATATATGGGTTGTCTTTGATTTACRAAGATTCCTTTAACAATTGCTAAAAAATGGTATGTTTGATGCCTTTCAATGTCTTAGTCACCTCCATCGAATTTTGATTTTCAAATTGCATTAACTTGGTACTAGAAATGTAGTAGAGTGAAGATGAAGGATAAACTCTAAGGAAACAATGTTTTACATGGAATGTTGTTTTGTACAATAGTGTTGTACAGTTGGTACTGGAACCTTACGTATTTTTGCCTCCACAGTGAATACAATTTCAGGCTGTCAACTTTGACACCCTCCCGAGGGCTGAAAAATTAGTTTTTTTCAATGAAATGTTTTTCACAAGATCATCTACATGTTAATAACATAAGTGCCAAATTTCAAGGCCAAAAGATTTACAAAAAGAAGATATTCAAAATCTACCAACATGTGTAGCTATGAGAAACATTTCACTGCTCTCAACTTTGACACCTTCCCAAGGGCTAAATTTTTTTATATTTTGATATGATGTTTTTTTGTCAATAAACTTGCAATGACAAACTAAAATGCTAAAGTATGAAGATCAAATTTTCTAAGTTTTGCAAAACTAATTTTTGAAGTTTGAAGAGAGAAAAATAACAATTTATTCTACCTAAGTTAAACAATGCTCAAGAGAGTCTCTATAAGCCTACAATAGTACTCAATGTAACATCCAATTTAATCAATTTTTTGAAACTTGTYAATTATTTATTTACTCACTTAATTTATAAACTTTCCACTCTCAATAAAAGAAAAAATTCACATTATGAAGACCTTCAATCAACTTACAATCTAGTGAAAAGAGGTTGTACCCAACAACCTCCACAATTTTGTCTTAGTTTCCCCCCTCCTCCCTCCTAAATAACTAGAGCTGTTGATTTTTTATTTAAAAAAAATTACAAATCCCTCGCCACAACTGTTGATCTTGGATACAATCTCGGACGCAGATACGATACAAATACTGATACAAATACAAATACGATACAAATACAAATACAAATACAAATAAAATACGAATAAAATACGAATACAAATAGGAATATAAATACAAATACAAATACAGAGATGAATAAGATACAAATAAAATATGAATACAAATACAAATATAAATATGAATACATATACAAATACAAATACAAAGACGAATAAGATACGAATAAGATATGAATACAGATACAAATACAGATATGAATACATATATGAATACGATTACGGATATGGATACTAGGAAACATATCCCATATTGTTTGGACCAGTTCCTACTTCCTGGAAATTATAAAGAAGGGGAGGGGGGGTTCAAAAAAAAATTTAATTAAATGTTTTTTAATTTAAAGTATTGGGGGGGATGGTTGTGTACAACCACTTTTGAGTTGGGTGCATAGAAGTGTCACTATGCCTATGCACTCAAAAGTGGTTGTACACAACCAAACCCAATACATCAACCCCATGTATTATTTCATGTATGAAAAATCCACCTAAATGAATCCCCTTGTMAGGTGGAAGGRTAAATTAAATTAAATTAGAAATAAATCATCCTTAATTATGAAATCAACATTCAAATGTAACTAATTGTAAATTCATAGAATAAATTTTCAATTTTAGGTTCCAATCAATATTTTTTAAATATGTTTGATAGCATTTATAAATTAAACCATTAAAATTKAATGCAAAATTWAAAAYCCAATTTTTTTGTTCCTACACAAAAGACAATTGCAAGCTATGGACATCTAGCTTTTTGACAAATTGTTAGTGCACTCTTATACACTCTGTGWACACTCTAGTCCAATTCAACAAAAAACTTCCGTTTGAAATCATTAAAAAAATTCTTTAGCACTAAATCATCACAAAATTTAAATGACCAACCTCTAAATTCATGCATATAGAAAGAGTATATTAAAATYTTAATTTGTCAATCCAAATRATCTTAAAGATACAGAAATTTGAAACCTTGCATTTTAATAATGTCTTGACCAAAGAATATCATTACTTTGTGGGTTTAAAAGGCCCAATTTTAATTCTATTCTTGGATTTTCATCATAAATCCCACTTATGTATTTTCACTGAAAATTCTATATGACAAATATAGAAAAAAGAATCAACTACAAAATATGAATGAAAWTTTTTAATTATATCAAAATAAATWYRYAGTACTTAATGATTTCATTCACATAGATTTCTTTTTAGAAAAAATTAAGMGATAACRATTTTACTTTTTTATKGGATTCTTGAAATTTTGAAGTATATTAAAGGTGTATTTCAAAATATCTTTTTGCTAAATAGAAGGCCACAATTTAATAGAAACGTTCATGATTTGAATATTTGAAAATCTTAGAATACAATAAAAGAAATAGTGCATTATAAGTGTACTATAATGTACAAATGCCCCCATCACCAAATTATTTCTCCAAATTATTTTTACAAAACTTCAAATTAAGTTATTTGAAATCAATGCATTTAGGATTTGACTTTGTTTTCATGCTTAGTCTTAATCACTTGAATGTTTTGTGTTATTCTTTTAAAATGAGATTAAAGAATCCTAGCATGCAATTAATTGACTATGTCATCTTAGCTGCAAGTGCATGCCTTTGATTAGAAGCCTATACAACATGCCMAATTAAAAAATGTATTAATTAAGCAATAATGGATATATTAATACTAAATAAAATTGTGCTTTCCATATGTTATTGTCAACCCAAAAAACAATATGACCTAGGTATATTATGGCATTGTAAACTTGAATCTAAAGGGTCTTGTTTTAACAAACGGTGTACAAAGAATATAATCATTGAACAAAAATGTGACCAACAAATGCATCTACAATGTAGCCCTCAATGTGGCCAATTCATGGATGATGTATAAGAATCAATTTAACCCCTAATGCCCAAGGCATGTTTTCACCTTCTAGAAATTGCTCCAAGTTGAATAAAAGAACAACATTTGATAAATTGTATCAATTTTTTTGAATTGCAACCGTACATATTTAAACTAGACATGTTAGACATAACATTGGAAAAGAAAACATAGCAATATCACTTATGAGTTGAAAGATTATAATGTTTAATGGAGAGGGAGTCAAAACTACAAAAAAAATTCAATCCACTTTTTGCATGGTGAATCTAAAACGTTTGTCAATAAAAATATATGAGGTTATAGGAACCAGCATGTACAACCCCAATCAATTTATAGCTTTTCAAAATTTACTCTACATTTTTCGTAAATGAATTTCTCATGCCATTTTGTCTCCAAGATCTAGTGTATTTGAGGCTAGTTTCCAAGAGCCCTCAACACTAGGAAAAGTCAAGATTACACAAGGTACCCTTGCATATAATCTTGAGTAGAAAAATCATAGTCATTTCTTTTATATATCGGATTTTGGATGCTAAAGCTAGACTTCAATAGGCATCTAACAAAAATACAAACTATTAAAAATGGCAACTTAATTAGAATGTTTTTCAACTTCAAAGTTTTGTTGACACCACATTTGGGTGCCTTGGGCATTTAGGGCTTAAGGATATATAAAACAAGGCCACATTACTTATTAATGTTGCTTTTGCAAATATAAATCTTAAACTCTATTGTAAGACCTTTTGAATCCATTTTTTAAAAATTATTTATCTATTTATCATTATCATATAGTAGTGTTTAATTTTTTTTCAAAAGACGAAGTTTGATAAATGCTAAAAATAAAACTACTCTATTTTTTGAATTGAATTGAAAAAAAGGATTTCCAAAGTTTCTACCATCTATTTTCAAGAATATATCTTGTCAAGTTTGACTACAGCTAAGTATTCAATTATTGATTCATCATCATTTAAATTGTTTTTTCCATTATTTKTGGGGTTCTATGTAGGCCTATACCTTCTTATTTATTTGAACTCCTAAACTCCTTGAGGTCCATACTCTATTTGATAGTGAATATTTATGAATCCATGGTAATGATAATTTATAAAAAACAGCCTTCTTTTATATGCTAGTCCATGAAATTCAAGCATTTGATGTATTTATAAAACTATATGAGCAAACCATGAATGTGAATGTGCAGATTATTTAGAGGATAAAAATGGATGCAATTTACATTTTCTTAATCGACAATAATAGCGACCCTCTCTAATTTCTTGAATGCTTCTCATAATATTGCAAGTTTTATTCTTATAACTCTAAGACAATTTAATTTATGAACTAATTTTGTCAAAAACATAAAAAGATTTTGAAAACTAATAGTGAATTATTTCAAATTTAAAAAAATTTAATTTCCTGTATAGATGTAAAATATTGATACATATTTTCATCTYCCTTAAAACTTTGCCTAAATKATTATTTCAACTCTATACACTTAAACTCTTTTATCATGCTTAATGGCATAACTGCCAAATTGGCAATGTGATTGCAAGTTGTGTATTGCTAAGAAATAAATGTAACTCTATGTGAGAAGAAAATGAATTTGACAAATTCATAATGTAATTTGATTACATCTTAATCATTTACCCCTTAACCTTTAAAGTCTTTTGTAGGACAAACAATTTGAGAAAAATCATCATAAAATATGATTTGGAAGAATATATTGGAATTGATATACAAGTAAAGGTTGTAGATTTTGAGTTTTAGATTCCATCCTTATGGTTGGATCCACTAATGCTATCACCAATAACTTTTTATAAATTTTGAAAGGAAAATTTCAAATTTCCTTCTAAATTCAAGTATAAGCAAAATGCTATCATTTTTTGAAATTTGTTTGTGGGAATGGATTTGAAATGAGGTTATTTTTATATAGGTGATTTTTAAGATTTCTCTATTCTTTAAATTTATGACCTCATTTATGCAAATCTAGTTTTGATTTAGAGTTAATGCAATTTTGGATTGGTCAACCACTTGACGTACTTCCACTTTTCAAAACATGTACACTGATATCCCCAAATTCAACCATTAGATAGGACAACAACTTAATAAAGTATCTCCACATATTAGAATGACTTTGATTAGCAATGATGCATCAAGAAATGGATGCACCTTGGTCAAACTTGATTGTAAGTTTCAAAGTATCAGACTTTTTTTCTTGTTTTGATTTAGAATTATAGTTTAAAGTCTAATTATTTGTCTTTCATCTTTATCTCAAAACTTTTAAGAAATTCAATAAGTCACTGCAAGTAGAAGCTCCATATGTTGTAATCCAAACAATACAATATTCAATGTGTTATTATCATTTTTTTTCTTTAGATTTTTTTTGTAGATTAAAATTACAAAATATCATTTCTCGTTTTGAACTTCATTTTGACTCAAATACCCAAATATTCTAATATATATTATATATAATATCATTTTATGTACATCAAAAAAAATTTAAACTAAAATTCTACAAAAAAATCAATTGTTCACTTACAAAAATTATAATTTTTCTTATCAATCAATTACATTAAGGTTAAATTGATGATGGTGATTTTACTTGAAGGTCCCTGCCAAAGGTTGTTTTGGGTTAAAAACAGAAAACAATTACTTGAAAAGTTTTCACACAGCCTTAGATGTTTTCTGGACCGTCTAGAAGACTGCGAGTTCCCGAGCTGTGGGAACACATTGGGAACTCTGTCACGCAGGTAATATGACGTAGCACAAAAATATATTTAAAAAAAAATCAGTTTTCAGTTTCTTTACACTTTCTAAGATTTCTGAATTTTTTTTTTTTTTTTTTTTGAAATTCAAAATTTCAAACCAACAGTCGCTGGTTCCCTGTGCAGGGAACAACCCTGAAACAGGCTCTTGCGGGGCTGAAAAAACATCTAATGGTTCTTCATGACTACTTATTCTTCTTGAAATTTTAAGTTGATWGGATTCTTTTTGTCCTTACCCATTTATCTTTACATAATCATTGGACTTCAATAGAATGATATGGATTTACATGCTTATGACCATTTGGGTGTAAGATATTAATACATAATAGWGTTTCATTGCCAAAATGACTTTCTACTTTACTATTACATCAAATTTTTATTTATGAGGCAAAATCGTGACACTTTTTTCTAAATTTTTTTATTTTAGCACCAAATCTACTACACTATAGTGACAATATTTTAATTTTATTGGCAAAAATTTAGAGAGCTTTAAAAAAAACTTCTTTGGTTCAAAAAAATTATTATTGTTAGTAGAAGTTCAAAGAGAATTCAGTAAAAGTAGACGAAAGTATGAAAATTGAATTAGAACAATGCAACTACAAGTAAATAAATGAAAAACAACTTCAATCCAAAGATAATTTTTTGATGGATTTTTGTTTCACTACAAGAGAGAGGGGTGTTTTAAGTGAGTTTTTAAGTATAGTCCTAGACACAAGATTTTAAATACTGACCTTTAAGGAGATTCTTAGTAAAAAAATCTACTTAAAATACATGTATACTAAGTAAATTTTTACTGATAATCTCCTTAAAGGTCATTACTGAAAATCTTGTGTAGAGGACTATACTTAAAAATTCTTTTAAAATACCCCTTTCTCTTATTATTTGTATTGTAGGAAATTTTAAATATTCAACAAGATTACAAATACTATTGTATTTGAAATCACTTCTAAGAGTAATATGTATTCTCATCAAAGTCATTTTTCAAGTGAAGTTAGAMGCTTCTAAAATAACCATTGTTTTAATAAGCAAGGAAATTTTGAAGTAAAAATTGTTGATTAATTRATTCTTTTTGATGAAACAACCAAGGAGCTAAGGTCGTGTTTGGAGAASCCATAAGAAATTTTTTTGGTGTCCAATTTTATTTAGGTTATAATGATCATATGCAATGTGTTTTATTTGTTGATTTTAAACATATAAAATTTGGAACCTTTCTAAATTATGTTTTTCAAAATATGATTAGTAAAATTATTATAGAAAATTTTCAACAAAAATGCGGACACTTAACCCTTGAAGGATGGATTGTTGACCTTGGAAATCATCCATTTTGATACAGTGGGAATCACTGGTTTGAAATAATCCAAAAAAATAATCCAAAAGTACTCATTGAAAATCAAAGTACTATAGAAGATCTTCCCTTTCTACACAAATTTTCAAGGATGAATAGTTGCACTTTTGTCCTACACAATTTGATTCTCTGTCATCCATTGGATGCAAAACGTCTACCTCAACGTTCAAGGGTTAATCCTTCAAGGATAAGACCTATCACCAAGATACTTTGCCCTAAATGATAGGAGTTGTTGGACCAATAAGTGCATTCTTCATCCATACAGTATTCTTAAAAGTCATCCATCGGCCTATCTGCACTCCTGCGGCGTTCAGGGTTAAATAAAGTATGTGAGATACTTTTTGCGGTACTTTTTACAGCTCCTACTTTTGGGGTGCTATAGGGACAATTGTCGAACGAAGTATGAAGGCTGAAAGAGACTCATCACGGCATGACGACGACGACGACCGAGAACTTGAGCTTGAGAATTGCAATGCAACCCCTGGCTATGGCGATGCGCCCTTGTGGCAAACCCTAAGGTCGCTTAGGCATCCCCTGTATATGTAATTCGCGCTCGTTGTTCTGATTTGTGCTTCTTCTAGTTTGTGGCCCTGTGTCGGGGGATCGCGGCCGGGTAGCTYATCGGCGCTTTCGTGCGGGCTGGGCACGATGAGGGGTGGCAAGTTTCAAGCAAAGAGCCATGAAGGCTTGACCGTGCGCAATGCAGAGGCCTTGTTCGAGGCGAAGACGGTCGGTGAGATTCGAGATGTGGAAGCGAACACGCGCCATGCGATCGAGGAGAAGAAGGAGGAGCTTCGGCAGCTCGTGGGGGCGAGTTACCGTGATTTGATCGAGTCCGCGGACTCGATCGCCCTCATGAAGCAATCATGTGAGGCGGTCGCGACCAACATTGGTCGCATGGAGGCCGGGTTTGCGGCTCTGCAGCGGAGTGTGAGCGTGAATGTGTCCACGCCTGCGGCGGATCGTGAGCGGAGGAGGAGGGAGATATTGTTTGCGGTTGGTGCTAGGGTTAAGTATCTCGTGGACACGCCGGAGAAAATCTGGGGATGTTTGGATGAGCATATGTACTTGGAAGGCGCGGAGCGGTACTTGCGAGCGAAGGAAGTGCACTCGCTGTTGACGGGGACGGAGGATCTGCTGGGGAGGTTCCCGCTGCTGCGCCAGCAATGGCCCTTGATTGAGCGCTTCCGCGGGCAAATTTCCAAGAGGAGCAAGGATAGGTTACAGCAGTCGGGATTGAGTGTTGGGGATTACGCTGTGGCTCTCTCCGCTTGCGGAATTATTGACGAGCTGAATTCTTCGCAGATCTTCACTCTGTTTCTGGAGTCGCGGAAGTTGTGGTTGAGGTCGCATCTGCGTGCGTGGTTGAGTGAAGAACGGGATAATTTGACGATAGATGTGACAGGTGCTCTTTGCACTGTGTTGCATATGATCCAGACTTCGTTGTGCCAAATTGGGGTTTTGTTTCTTGAGGTGTCAACCGGGAAGATGCCCCTGCTTTACAGTACTGTTCTGGCTGCTCCCCCTGGGTCACAGCTCTTTGGAGGTATCCCTAATCCAGAAATGGAAGTGGCCGCGTGGAAGGGACATCGAGAGAAGCGGGAGAGCAGTATGGTTTCTCTGACAGGGGCAGAGATCTCTGACGCTTGCGTGGATTGGCTAAATGATTGCGCGGAGGAGATCGCCATTGAAGCGCGGCCTTTGATTGCACAGATGAMGACGGGTAAAGAGTTGGCTGATGTTGAGAGCATGGTGCGAGAGGACATGAATAAACAKGAGGCTGTAGCAGAGAGTCTTGAATGGTTGCAAGGGACCTTTGGAAAGTCGATAGAGTCTCCTTGGGATTGTGTATGCGAGCTTTTGTTGAAGGATCCCACGAATCTGTGGGACACGGTGTTTGAGGGTCTGTTTGTGAGTCAAATGAAGGTCATTATAAACTCGGGATTTGTGTCAATCAACGTGAAGGAGATGGTCGACAATTGCCTCGAGGCAACGAGACCAGCCGGTGTCACAGGTGGTGTCTATGAGAAGCAATTGTCAACAAGCGGCAATGTTCTGAAGGACTTGAATCTCGATTCTAATGGAAAGCTTCAGTGGAAATCTGGCAATGTGGAGAGTGGATGGGATGGTGATGCCCGGTTCTTCTTCACAGCAGAGGTTACAAGTGTGAAGGACAAAGTGGATGAGAGTTTGGGACTGATACTGAGGGACCTAGTCAGTTTTTTGCGAGGGCCTCATGCACAGTTAAGAACAGATTCGCTATCGCCCTACCTGCAGGAACAGTGCTTTAAGTGGGGGTCCGATGTTGTTAAGGTCCTCGAGGCTTGGCTCTCGAAGCTTTCTGAGAACATGAGCGAGGCAGCRACGGAAGGATCGAATTCTACTGCTGAGAGTCCAAAGCACGTTTTAGAAGATGATCCTCAAAAGAAAACAGTTAGTCGGGCTGGTTTTGGTAGCCATGCATCAAAGAAAGGAAGTGTTTCAAAGGTGGTTGAACAAGCCCTGTTTCTGGGACGCCTTTCTTCAGCTCTTGGAGAACATTCTGTTTCCCTGCCTTCGCTTTTAGGGTCCTCCTCGTGGTGGAMTGCAAAGGACTTTCCGTTTACTAATGCGACACCTAAGGCCGAGTCTCACAGCCTGCGACAGTCACTGTGGTCTGAAACAAACCTCAGTTTGGAGGGTCCTGAAAAGTGGTCATTCAGAAGGGGAGTAGGGCCTGCCGCAACGCATAATTCTGGTGATGGGGCAATAAAATTGCGGGAGTTGCAAAGGGCTTTTAGACAGCAGAGCATAGGTGCCCACCGGATGTGGGTTCATTGGAGTACCGATGTGTTGGCTGGCACCCTTCTGAGAGATCTTCATCAAGATGAATGCTTGTCCACTCCCACTCCGCTTAAGGTATACCTGGATATTTTCATTTCTAAAGTATAATTTATCTTTTGGAACGATCACTCATGGTTCTCATTTAAAGTTGGAAGAATGAGACTATAGTTCACGGGTGTGTAAGGTGTTTTGCTGTATGACAATGTTAGCTGGGTAATACTTCTCACGAATATTACTATCTCAGTAAGTTATAATTGTTAAAAACTGAGCTAGACACATACAATTTCTAAATTTCTAAATTTTGGCAACCCAATTATTTGTTATTTTCAGGGATGGGAGGAGACTCTAATCAAGACTTACGGAGAGGAGGGTGAAGAAGTGGAGACACGAATATCAGTGCCTGCTATGCCATCACCTTATGTTGTTGCATTCCTATTCGCTGGTTGTCGAGAGATTCACCGGATTGGCGGCCATGTTTTAGACAGAGCTGTTTTGGAGTTGTTTGCATGGGAACTTCTAGAGAAGGTAAGATWCTTTTGGCAACCATGCATTCATAGGTCACTCTTCAGCGAGTTCTTCCAGTCAATATTTGCTATATTGCTATACCRAATTCTAAGAGCTCAAGCATGAACRTGGGAGGGTTTGCTCATCGAATTTGCATGTTGTTTGGAAGGACATTATTATACTGGTGAAGTTTTAGTKAAGTACAATTACGCTGATTGAGACTTCAAAATTGGATGCAGGTCTTAACAATATACGAGAAGTTTATGTCTCATCCCTCCTTCATGAACTCGCGTGTTTCTGAGAAGGGCTTGCTGCAGCTCCTTTTTGATCTGAAGTCCCTCGCAGATGTGCTTTCTGGTGGACAAGAAGTGCATCTTGGAAAGATCGAAGCAGTAGAAACTGCGAACCAGGCTTCTCGGTCGCAATCAGCTTTGAAAGCAGATATTGACCGTAAGAGATGGGTCAACAAATTGTTGGATGGTTTGCATAACCATATCGATCCTATTGATTGGGGCACGTAAGTGTTGATGACCCTGAAGCGACTAGTTATTTTGAGATTGTAGTTGAATTTCACCTTTTAATTGATTTTCTAAGAAATACTTATCTGATAGCCTTTGAGATTTGTCTTTCTACAGGTACGAATCATATTTGTGGGAGCAGGAAAGGCGGTATTACCAAAGTTGTGCAGTGCTCTTCGGCTCCCTGATACAGTTGAAACGTCTTCATACTGATGTTCCACAAAAACCTTTATCTACAGGAGAAGCTAACACACTAAGCATGTCTCCAACAGTCCCACGTTTCACATACCTTCCTATCAGGTATGTGGACCACTCATCTGGTGTCAATTACATGTAGTGGTGTCGGTGGGTGCTGGGATCTTTGAAAGTTTATTTCAATGTATCAATTTATCAATTCATAGCTTATCTATCGGATTCTTTATGAGGCATAGCGGACTATTTTGCGTTAGATCACCTACAAGCATTGAATGAGGGTGCATTGTCATGTCTTTCCTATCTCTATTGAATAYKTTGATAGCTTCAGGGATCTAAATTATAGAGGTTATATCTGGTGACTTGCTCGATGTTCATAAATCGCCTTGTCGAGACCCTTTCCTAAGAATTTTGCATCTATGGATTGGGCTACAGTGCGCCTTTGTTTTCAGTTACAAAAGCATCCCCACTGCGGTCTCGACGAACCCCATTACAAGAGGAGAATGATGCAGTCTGGAGRGCATCACTGCTTAGTGATGATGCGTCCACCTTTTCCTTAATGGATTCTYTGTCCCAGAATTCTCAAGGATCTGTCAAGCTGCTGCCGCAACTTATGGGGGTACGTGCATCTATTTGTATCCAAGGAGCTCTGAAATTGGGTTYATTTCTCATGAGGAACTTGCATATTTGATTCTTAGTTTTTAACTTGAAGAATGAAAAACAACTAATTCAAATAGGAAATTTAAAATGAAAGAACCAAAGAAAAAGTAGCCTTTTTACGTCTTTCCCACACAAAAGCCTGTCCCTGGTATTTACGTTCCATTGTCTTTTCAGATKAACAGTGATTCAATTCAACATGCCCTCACAGCAATATGGGATGTACTCCCTTATAAATATTTTCCGTCCGTCTTTTCTGAATGAGCAAAAACAAGCGAGTGATTCAATTCAAAATTTACACGAGCAGAAAATATGATCGTATGGACTGATTCTCTTTGGCTATTTTCAAGGATAATACATCTGTCTTTGAACAGGTTTTAGTTTTTCCTTATTGAAATGTCGGGGCATCATTTTCGTAACCCTGGAGCAGGCTTGGTGACTGAGTAACTTCTGGCTGCTTAGTGACGGGCAAGTTGGCCGATTCAAAGACAAGTCAGCTGCAGCTATTTCTATGTTTGGTGACATGCTGCCAGCACAAGCAGCTGGACTTTTCTCCTCTTTAGGAAGTGCAATGAAACAAGACGCTCAGCCCACAATGTATTATTAGGTTGGATAGGGAGTAGCGCTCTGTGGGTAATATCACTTCATGTGCCTCCTGTTCTGCCGTAGTTCCTTACTAGAAGTATGTAGATGTAGAAAACAAATTTTGAATGTTTAGGGTTCACAATATATGGGTCAGGAGAATGCCYGCTCGGATGGCTCCTGCAGTGCATYGGTGATCGTGTAGAGTTAGGCAGTTGATCATGGATGCAATTGAGTAAGGTTGCTACTATCTAATTATAATTCTTTGGTGTCATCCCATTACAGATGAGGCTGACACTCTTTGAGATCCTCCTCTTTGTTGATAAAGAGAGGAATTACAAGATGTTTCTTTCATCATGTGGTATTTCTTATGTTCCTCCTGCYCTTTTACTCAAGGGGAGCAGTCATGGACGCTCATGCTTCAACTGGCACCGCTTCACTTCCTGGAAGGTTTATCCCTTTGCTGGATACCGGTAAATACATGAAAAATTGTAATGAAGTACAAATTATTGAATGAGATCAGTTGCTCCTTCGCTGTAGATGGCTTTACAATTATACTTTAATCTTTTGGTGGCCTGAAATCTRCAAATTGTGAGAGTATATCAGGAAGGAGAGTAATTATACTATAACCAACCCTAGTCCAAGTCCCACGTTCCAAGTAGTCAACAGATTACCTAATAGTGTAAGTAATTTAACTACACTGAATAGTGAAATTAGGTTGCCCCTCACTAATTTCTCGACATGCCACACTATATAAATATTTATGGCTAATGTACAAAAATATCCTACTTTTAAATTAGTAATTGGTGTATTTGGAACTCATAAACCTCCATGTGCACAAATAGAAGTATTTGTAGAAATATTTTTTGACTTTGATGGCTTTTACAGTCACTTTCTTGGAGGAAGGCAACCTAATTGTAAGGTCAACCTAATTTCACTATTTAGTGTATTTATCAATTTTAACTATCTAAGGTATGAGCACCCAATCACACATCAATGTACCTAATGGTGTCAAATTCTATGTAAGGCATTGATTTTAGAACACAAATGTAGGAAGATTATAGATAGCTTATCATTTAGGTCAAATAAAATAAGCTATTTACAGTCTACCTACAACACCATTAGGTACATTGATGTCATTGGGTGTTCCTACCTTATACTGATACAACTAAAATTGCAAATTTACGCTAACTTCCATGTGGTATAAGATAAGTATACCTAATTTTGACCCTCTGGTGAAAACCAACCTTTGCAAATTCTCATATAGAATTTAAAGCTAGTGTTTGGGATCGGCTTTGAGTACACCTACAATCAGTTAACACTTTAAAAATTCTTTATTCTTTCAAAAGGTGTTTATAAAATACTAAGATTTTGTTTCAATTGCCAACAATTTGCAACAAAATGAAGATAATTTAATAATAGAAACCATGATTGAAAGCATATTTAAACAATTTTAGTTGTTGTCTTACATCTTTGAATACATGTAAGATACCWAATCTTTGAGATACCAAATTTGAGATATATATGTGTATTTCAAAGGACTAAATACATGTGTCTCATCATCAATGAATAATGAGGTATATACATCAAAAACATGTATTTTTTTTAACCAACAATTCTGAACACTAACATATCACTATATCACTAATGAAAATTATCATATCACTATATTAGAAAATAAAAGCAAAAGGGAATTCAATTGGTTTGAAAGTTTTTACAAATCTATATGAATCTATAAAATTGAGGTTACATGGACAACTTTTATTGACACTAGACTACCCGCTTATTCACACATCTTTGAAGTACAAAATGCTTCAACTCTAATTAGGTGCTTCAAATAACTATTTAACTTCCATTGATTCCATTTGAAACTAATTTTTGAGTGTGAATAAGTAAACATTATTACAAGTAGGTGAAGAACTTTTAAGAACTATATTTGAGTTTGAGCAAATGTTAGTATACGTGGGTGAAGAACTCTATACCAACTAGTGGCAAATGGCTAATATTGCAAAAGGGTGAGGATACTTTAGACTTTATTAGACGACACAACAAGTAGCTTTGGAAGTTTTATGGTGTAAATGTAAAAATAAAGTGTCTTTAAGGATCTTTCCAAATCCTCAATATTCCATCATAGAAGTGTGAGGTTTCCAAGTATAGTTGCGATTTCAACTAGAAGTTATGTATGAAGTATGTATTTTCTTCAAATAATGTATCAAATTTTTTCTGACAAAGAATATTAAATCTAATGGCTAGAAAAATAGAAGGCTCTCGTTGGAACCTTGCAATAGTCATTTTTCCTTTCACATGTTACTAAGCTATACACAAAACAATTTGGGTCAAAATTAACCCTTAAAGTCCCGTAGTTCTTTAAGGGGACACTTGCAATATTGGGTAGGCTCATTTGATCTCATTTGGTGACATGATTTTTTGAAACTTTTTATGTAGGTGTATTTTTCTACAAGATTTGTGTACATGTAATTTTCACCAAAATCCATTTTTTTGGCAAAAGTTATGAGACTTTCTCTTTAAAAAATAGTTCACTTAAGCAACTGAAGCAGGTCTTTGTTCACTAAATTTTTTTAGGTAGAAATGCAAGTAAAAAATGGGAAGCAATAGAGGACAAAACGTTTAAAAAGGCAATTAGGGATCACATTGCAACCTTGAGTTGTTCACCATAGATTGCATGGTTGGTAAAGCACAACTTCCAATTACTGGAAAGGTAATCACTTGTGAATCAATCTCCATAGCCAATCTACAATCTCCATTATGGAAGATCTAGTAGCCGCCACCTTCATTCCAATTTGCCCATTTTGATCAAATTTGGACCAATTTCACAAGCAATTCATTGTTTTTTATGAAATTKTACTACCCTAATTTGATAGGGCTCCACCCAAATAAGCAACATGTTGCTCAAAGAAGTGTACAATTGTGTCATTTTTATGTGGTTTCTAATGCAATTTCATTTACAAGTTGATTGTCAATTTGACCAAAAATGAAAATTTTGATTCAAAAGAGGCCACCCTTGCAACTTGCAACAACCTATTTAAGTCAAAATAATAAACTCAAGATCTTTGTACTATATTAGCACACCTCACTTTTCAACTATGGATTAAAATGTAGCCTAGTAATTCAATCATGACTATTCAAGGGGAGAAATTAATGGACACTTTAATAATCGTGTGCTCTACACTACTTTTGTCACCTACTAAGTTCATAATGGAAGGTGGGATAAGGGTGATTGCAACTTACTTTGCAACTCCAATATAAAAGTACAAAAGTATATGTGTATTTTAGGCTCTCATATTCATAAAAAAAGACAAAAAAATGTTAAGGAGACCCACAATGAAGTTAACAGTTGAGTATTGACTTCTTGGCTCTCAAATTTGTTGTCAATTCCAACATTGTCTTTCTTTCTCTAATGTATTTTTCTATTGAATTATTGTAGAATGTCCAGCATGGATTCCATTGCATTGTAATTGTCATTTTCTATTGCTCTTTGCAACAACATCCAAAGATTGTCTATCTTGAAGCCAGATACCTAAACCTCTTCTTGTTGCTACTCAAAGTTTCAACTATCCAACAATATTGCTAATCCCCCATGTACCGTGTTTAGGAGATGAGAACTACAACACTAACTTTAGACACACTAGCTAGAGATTTTACCATGTGAAAAATGCAATTGTTGACAATCAAGATCAAGATCTCGAATGCAAACGATCAAGGTTGTAAAGAACTTGAGGAGGAAGAGTTGGACAAAGGTGCATACACTTATAATGAAGTCAAACCACTAAGTCRATGAACTCCCCTAGGCACTTGAAGTTCTTCAAGACTCATTTCAACACAACAAATGTAGAACAAAACCATGACAACAAGGAGTGCAACTGGAGATTTAGAAGCTACTAATCTTGTTCAATAACATTGTTGTTGTTAGTAGGATCTATCTACAAAAATGGGCAGTTGACAAGCTGGGTTCAAAATCCACCAGAGCTCTCGGATGACAAACCAATGGGAAGTCTTTCCAATGCCTGGAAATCCAAGTCTAGGTTGGGACCTCTTTACAAAACCCCTAGAGCCCAACGTTTGACTGGAACCCCCTTTCCCGAACGGGGATTAAATTGAAATGAAGGAGAATATCCTTAGTAGATACATGAATTCAATTGTTGGGGATGCAGGGACAATTGGAGGGAATTAAGGTGGCCAGTGGTAGAATGAAATTTGGTGAAAGGTGCGTGTGGAAAGTAGTATTAGGAATTTACTATATGGGGGTAGTTGTTAGAAACACATGTCGTTTTTGGCTCAAAATGGCCTTAGTACTGGAGTACCGTGACTTTTGGGATAAAATTTTCAAAAATGAAATAAAATATGGATAATTTGTAAAGCATTCAGAAAATCATATGTGTGAAAATTCAGACCTAGGAAAATTTATCTCTAAAAGTTATGGACACTCAAAGAGTGTTGAAAAATGCCAAGAAAATGAAAAATTTGATGTTTGATTTTTTTTAAATAGTAAAGAATTTCAAAAAATTCTCCCCCCAAAAGCAATTTTTCCTCACTACAAGATTCTTCTTCTCCACCATTTTTGTCTTTGGGAAAAAAAAATTAAGTTTTTTGCACTTTGAGCACATGTGGAGGGTGGATAGATTACTATTTTTAGAAAATCTCTTTGTGGGCCTATGTAACTTTAGTAGAAGTACTTGCATCTCAATTTTGAGCTTCAAATTCGGATTTTCGGGTAGAAAATAGTACTAAAAACCTCCAAAATGGCCTACGTAGACATCTAATTGGGGGCAGGTTAAAAATAGTAAAATGATTTTGAAAATTTTGAAAAAATCATTCAATGTCTAAAACTACCTCATGTACCTCCATTCAAAACTTCACTCCAAAAGATCAAACTATGCAAAAGTTATGAGCAAAAAAACACTTGCTCAAGGGCAAGGGGACAAAAAATGAGACAAGTGTTTCTTGCAATCACCCATGGGCCAATCTATGAAGGCATGGGGGTGTCAATTTGGGTGTGCTTCCCATGATATATAATATGCAAAAATTGATATTAATGAGGGGGAAGAAGATGATGACAATGATGACTTTAGAAATGTACACATTGGAAAATACATATATCATGATTTCACATGGTCAAAAAATTTCATCACATATGACCAAGAGACTTTGGAATTCATAGGGGAATCGGAGTTAAATATAATATGGCACTTTTCAAACTTTTTTGAACCTATTGTTTGATATTTTTGCCTAACACAAATACTATGACAAATTTTTACTAAGGCTAATTGGTATCCTATGATTGTGTAGATCAATTTTGTAAATAATAAAGGAAAATTTGTAACATGTGTAAAATTTTAAAAATTATACAACTTTTTTTGAAAATCTAAAAAAACTCTTGATTGTTGCTAATTCTCAATATCCAAAAATTATCCTTGAGAAAACATTTTTAAAAAAATGACACACTTAGGCATGAATAGAAAAAGTCAATACAAAATTAGAAGTCTCAAAAAATTAGGAAGGGCAAAGTGCTAAAAGCCAAGAAATTCAAATCAAGCTATCAAACTGGATAAATCCTAAATTCAAATTATTTTAGCACCAATGTGCCAAATTTGACATGACTGTAAGGTATGCCACAACAACCAATGTTGGTGGTATAATTTATGGGGGCCCCATTGGGAAGAAGTTACCATGGCCAAATTTTAATTTTTGTGGCTATGTTTTATACATGGGAATGAAGCAACAACCCAATGTATGAACATAATTATTGGCACAACATGGGTTTCTATTTCCACAGCCCAATTGCATCTTGACAAGTTTATGTCTAGCAACGGATTGACTATTTTTTTGCATATTACCAATCTTACTAATGTTACTAGGTATGTCTGGAACTGGGATTTGCCAATAGATGAAAAGATGTATCAAGTTAGATGGTTACTCAAAGCAATTCAAGACAATTACACAAAAGCATGAAATGTTCGCAAATTCACAATTAGAGATGAGATGATGATACACTATATTAAGGCATGTATTGCATGACATAGCAATACATACCCTCGAAAGCTTAGAACTGAAGTTTGAAGGTTTGATGTTTTCCTGATGCATGCCCAAAAGTATGTTCAAAGTATGTCTCCAACTTTGAAGTGTATTTTGATAAAGATCTTGTTGTAGAAGAATAATTACTTGGATGTTGTGTGTGTTTGTTAATGGAGAGGCATGTTTGGTGCATAATGTTGTTTTGCATTTGCTAACACCAAATGAGAGCAATGGACACGTAATAGCTATATATAGACAATTTGTTTTTTGGCATTGCATTGTTCAAGGAGTTGCTCACTAGAGGGACATACACCACTTGCATTATTTGTAGTGAGTGCCATCCCATGGGCCTTCTACATGGATTGAAAACTATTTGGAGGAATGTATAGAAATGTGCAAAACACATTAAAGTGGAAAATGTATGAGTCATGAAGGATTCGAATTTTTTAGAGATCACCAAAGTCGTCTATGTAAGTCCAAATTTCACGTTCATTTTTATTGCTCTTTAGAATTGTAAAATGTTCGAATTTTTAGAGATCACCAAAGTAAGGATGTCAATGCGCATGGCATAATAGGAAGGGAAATAATAAGCCATGTAACCTCAAATCGACAATGGGAGAGGGTCAAAAGTTTGACTGCATGCAATGGAATATCACAAAAACATTTAAGGTCCCATTCTACAAGGGTTGCCCACAACTAATAATTCACAATAGGGTATGTCAAACCTTCTCCGAGAATGAAACTTCTATGAGGTATGAGAAGGTATGGAGTGAAAAGAGGAGCCAATAGTAGCCCTACTCCATGAAGAAACTCCTTCATGACCATTCTCCCTTATCAAAGGAGAAGAAAAAAACTTCTTCAAAGAAAAGGCCCTTCAAAATTGAGGAAGAGTCCCATATCCTCATTTTCTAATTTGGGGTAAGTCAAGTGTGATTCCACCTATCAATCCTCCGCTGGGATGACTAAATTTTGCAAGTATGTAGTGGAAAAAGATATTCAAAAATTGTGCAATGTTGGCATTTCTACGGACATTGTCACGTTGCAAACTTTTGGGGACGTGTTCCTGATTTGCCAGATTTCCAGATTTGTCCTCATTGGAGATATGACTAACATCATTTAGAACATGAAATGGATTTCAAGTCAAAGTCCGTAGTGCAAAAAATTTGAACTCCTGGCAGTCAAAGACATCAGAAATTTGTTGAAATTGTCAGGTAGGGTAAAACATTAAAAAAAATCACTTTGAATGCAATTATCTTTCAGTCTGTGCGGTCAAACTTCACGAAACCTTTTCCACAGTGTTACATATAATACTAGTGTAATACAAGATCCTACAATTACATTCTGAAAAAATTATCTTGTAAGATTTTGGGATAGGCACAATAGAAATGGGTGTTTTGAGTGGGTTTCTTTTTGCCAGAAAATGCCTCGTTACTTTAGGGGTTAATGAGTAAGCGGTACAAATTCTTGAATCAAATTGAAAAAGAAGACCAAAGGTGTTCAGGACTCAGGGTAAGTTACATGTTCATGGTGCATCCGGCGTTGCCTTTGTCGAAGATACAACACCGTAAGCAAACACACACAGAGTGTTATCAAAGTCGTATTTCCATCATCTGCTGAAAAAAGCTTGAWCCATTTTTCAATATTGGGTCTGGCTGTTGGTAATCCATCAACAACACTCATCTGCAGAAACGTGAAAMGGGATTAGAGTCTTAACCATCAGAAACAGGATTTGCCAACACCAAGAAGAAAAGAGTCTAGATTGTATTGAAAAAAAGACCTCCACGTTCACACAGTAGTTAAACTGGCGGTCGCCAAGGTCAAGGAAACATGAGAATGGTCCAGAAACTTACAATGAAGCTCCCACCATACTTTTGCCGCAGGTAGAGACCTAACAAAGCGAATGTGACAGGCAGCATAGCGGCCGGTTCGGTATCCAGCGCTTGATCATAGTAGCGCTTGGCAAGATGGAGATCCTTCGGAAGACCCAATCCATGCTCATACATGTAACCCAAATTGAACATTGCCTGSGAGTTCTGCTGGAGTTGGGCTCTCCTGTATGCTTCTGCAGCCTTGTCTAGATCCTTAGCAGCACCCTGCATGAGCACCAAGTGGGAGAAGGTAATCACCAGCATGAGCGAAACCCATTTTGAATTATCAAAAAATTCTTGTAGGATTAGATTTACAGAACAAAATGAAACCCACTCCTGCCACAGCCAAGTATCAAAGAGTGGACTAAAATGCAGCCCCCGCATCGTTCAAATCAAGCCTGAACCTGAAATTTAATACACACACTAACTTCCAACCTCTAAGTGCCTGAATGGCCAAAAATAGCCGCTTTCATATCTTTAGGAAGTGGAATAAATAGTTTAGGTRGCTTCAAAGGAAGCAAAAAATGTACCAATAGAAAGAGGAAATCATTCCCTACATTTCTCTTAAGTCAGAGATATGTTTTGGAAGTTACTAAGATTGATTATTAGCTTCCAAAATGGACTTTCTATCTTTAGTTTCATCACAGCTAGTACGTTCACACATACGAAACGTCTTTTCAATGACGTCTCGTATATGGGAAATGACCATGRCCAAATTAATCAAAAACTTAAGATGAGGTAGAGGAACTTAACAAGAAGGAAATCAGCAAGTCTCTATGCATCTGAAATAAAATTGAAATTCGATATTGTGTGCTACCTACTCCTCTCACTACTCACCCTGCCGTARTAGTAAGCATCCCCAATTAACAATGCCGCATGCTCGTTTCCTTGCTCTGACGCGTAGCGCCAAAACAYGTGTGCTCGCTGATGCCGCTCAGCGTCTGTGCAAATACCAGATTGGCCTAAACAAACACCTTCATTCCCGTACTTCTCCAAGATCCAGGCTGCATTGCTTTGAGCAGCTTCATAACCAAGCTCCGCTGCACGTGAGTAGAGAAGAAGGGACTTCCCTATCTGTCCCTTCAAATAGCATTCTAGTGCCCACTTCATCAACGAGCCCCATGGACCTCGTTCCGCAACGATTTTAAAGAGCGCCGCCGCCTACACATATTTCAGCAGATAGTTAACATCCAATCTAGGATACTCAGCCACAATCATAATTTGAAAAAATTCATTCCAATAACCCACTGTGGCTCAATTATGGTCCATGTATCTTACTGTAGCAACATCTCTCTTCAAGCCTGGRATTCCGCGCTGCTGCATTTTGGCGAGCTGGTAGAAGGCCTTAGGATGTCCTTTGTTAGCTGCAGTCAGAAAATGCTTACAGGCCTCCTTCACATCTTTCTTCACACCCAGACCTTTGAGATAAAGGATACCCATGTTGTAATGACCATGCGAATCACCAGTTTCTGCAGCTTTTTTGAAGTACTCCTTGGCCTGCTCATCCAATCACACGATATAAAGAATGATTCGAAAAGACAGAATTGGCAAAGAATCACACAATGTGTCTGCGGATCAGTTCCAGCCCCTCCAGATTCCTGATTAAGCCAGTGAATTTATCGAAATTAATGTTAACAAATTGTACAGATCACACCTAAACAACACCCAGGTTCTTCAAAAAAGAAGTCCAGTAAAGATTCTCCTTTCAGCATCCATGAGTTGGATTAGTTTTCTGACAGAAAATCACCGCAACGATGCGAATGGTCGTCGAGGTTCATTTGCATTTTGCGCAATAGAAACAAGCATTGACTGTACACAAAATCAAGCTCTTCTTGTTACCTTGGTATGATTTTTTCCATCAGCAACACCCCGCCCCTTAACGTAGAGATAACCAATGCCATTAAATGCCGCATAATGCTTTTGCCGAGCAGCCTGCAGGAACCACTCGTAAGCCTGGGAGTAGTTTCGCTCCACACCGTATCCTCGAGCATAAATTTCCCCAAGTAGCTCCATAGAACGTGAGTCAGACTTCTCAACTGCCTTCAACAGCCACGTGAGAGCCTTGGTATGATCTCGGTGAACCCCACGCAGCCCAAAGTAGTAAAAGACTCCCAATCTATACATAGCCTCAGGATATCCCTTGTGGGCCTGAGACCATGCGCAAAGCAACACACACGTTTAAAAATATTAATATCTCACTTCCAAAACACTACCTTCCTGAAACAACAAATGCATTCAGGCAAAACAATCAAGCTTACTGGAAGTTAGGTGATGACTTATTAGATTCTAAAGTGATAAACCATCAACTTCTCTCATTATTGACAACCAGCCTACACAGGAAACCTAAACACTTAATACGCCGTCTGCTGCTACTGCATTATGCTTATCGGTTCGACACGTACTTGATACTCTAGGAACTGAAAATCATCGTCTTCTTCTCCACGAAATTTCTTCAAAGCTTCTCGGCTTTCTTCGAACCCATCATTTAAGCGCACAGGCTCCATGAGTGGGGTATCTTTAGAGCTGACGAAACTTGACATAGCAACCGAGGCCAACTCGGCATACAAGACCACTGCCTCCTCGTGCATCTACAGCAGGACACGTCTGCAGTCAGGGCACTAAGAAATCTTATACAAACATACGTGAAATCAATTGTTGTGGCAAGAGAGTGATCATCAAGAAGTTGGGATGATCACAACCCAGTTTTGCAATGCAACAATAAGAGCTCAAAAAATGGCAGCACAGAGGTGACATAAAGCAAAATACTTGTCATACAAAACTCAAAGTAGCAACTACCTGTTGTCTAGAATAGCTGTAAGCTAGAGCCATTTTTGACTGCAAATTCCCACCATTTGCTGCAAAATGATGGAATAGAAAAGATTTCGCATCACTCTGCTGCACACCGTAACCAGATGCCGACAGAAAAGCTAGAGTAGACAATGCATGAGCATTGCCACTTTCTGCCTCGAACTTCAAACCCCTGATGGCCTCATCCAGCAACAGCGGCTCTACTTTACTCACACTCTCCACCATTTTTCTAACAGCAGCTGCATACTGATTTCACGCCACAAAATCACACATCAAGCCAACTGTTCCACCGGGACCAGAAGAATTCATAATTTCCCACATTCTGTCAATCGCTCTAGAGAGGGTAGAGAAGTTAATCCCTAGGTGACCGAATGGCCAAAAATGGCCGCTTCCCATGTCTATAAGAATTGAAGCATTTAGAAAGCTTCAAGGAAGGTAACAAAATGTACTAATAGCAAGAAGAAACCATGCCCTAGATTTTTCTAACAATAGAAATATGTGCCAAAAGTTCCAATAATCAACTAATAGCTTCCAAAGTGAACATTTTATTTTGCTTGGGTATTTAGATGTTAATAAAACCACAAGGCACTGGAAAATGCAGGTAAGGAAAAACACTCACTTCATTAGGTCGTTCATCCCGATCCTCATGCTCAAGAATATGAATCCAAGAGCCTGGATCAAGCAAATCCTCCGTGGTTTCTTCACTGTCGCCAAATTCATCCCATTCCAGACTTGGCTCCKGCGAGTCCACGAATCCGAAGAGTTCCTTCCTATCGACCATATCGTCCGTAAATTCCTCTCCATTGCTTCTGAATTCATGTTTGATATCATCATCCTCCCACACAATAACRAAATTCCGAGCACATGYTACCAAAGGGGCAGTGATAATCGAGAKAATAAGTAACAGTACGAGGACATGACGAGAGCAAGCTCCCATCGTGCCTACGAGCCCTAACCCTAATCCAATACCCCCGACCTCTCCACAAGTGCTGGTCACTGTTTCCCCATTTCACCTGCCATTGACACATTACTTCACGAGAGTTTCAACCATAACAATACGCATTTTCACCTTCGAAAGACCTACATTTCCACGAAATCCAATCAGCTCAAACCATTACTCGAGGACACATGAYCACACACATCAAAAACTTCAAAAAATCACACAAGTTGATGCAGCATTGTACGGAAACAAAGAGATTAAATCATTTCTTTTTGGAATAATGTATCATCTACTTTTTAAATTAAAAAAAAAAGGTTTCATTGGAGGTCAAACTAGTACATAAACCACTGCCAGGAAATGCGCCGTTCATTGCCCGGAAGGATTCTATGGAGTAATTAGGGTTTCATGCCCGTAATGCCCAATTACGCGGGCAAAATTGCGTAATCGGGCATTACGGATTTTACATCCAAATTATTTTCAGTCATCCAAAGTTTTGCATTTCCCGGTAGTGGTTTACGCCGGGCCAATGACTCTTGTCTTCTCGCATTGTGTGCAAAAGAATGCCTCCTCGTCGAGCTCCGCCCTCCTCGTCGGCCCTTTTTGCACGCAATGCCCTCCTTCTCGGGCATTGCCCTATACGGAAGATCTCTTCTTTTTGCATAAAATTTCAAGGATGAACATATGCACTTCTTTCTTTCATAGAAGGATTCTCTGTCATCCATCAAACAACTACGGTAATGTCCTTACAAGGCTCGCTCTAGAAAGACTCAATCCCATGACCAAGGTAATTACCAAAACTCTTTGATTATTGAACCAATAGGTGCATTCTTTGTTTCTACAATGAATGGTGAAGCGGTCATCTAGATAACCTTTTAAGTTTGTAGTGCCCTTACGTAGCTAGCATGTGGGCAAGTCAGGGAAATCATCTACTTTGAGTCATATGCTTGTCAATTGTATACTTTCATTCATAATTCCTTATATTAAATGCAAATTGTGTCATGATTTCATCCATCTCATTCTCATTAGTGGAGTTTATTAGTGATTTGTTTTCGCTAAACTCCAATGACATCCAAACATCTTCATAATGAAACTTTACAGTCCTTGATGAAAATATTTTGGTATTGTTGTATTACAATAGGTTTCATTTTTTGTATCATCCCAAATTTGGAAAACTTTCTAAATTCATATTATTTTAAAATATTACAAGTTGAACTATTACATTTTATCAATTTACTAATTCATACTAATTTTGTGGTGACATTAATTTTATGGATGATGCTAAATAATTCCTCCAAAACAAATTAGTGTATCCAACTTTAACATTTGGTGATAAGAAATTGGCAAAGAATTGCCAAATATAATGAAAATCTCTAGGCATGTTGTTTAGCACTAGTAGAAAATGCAGGAATATTGACAGAACAATGACCGGGACAACGCAACCAAATCAACATAATTCTGTCAATATTCCTGCGTTTTCTACTAGTGTAGCCATGAGGTTAAAACAAAACTAACCTAAGTCAACAATGCTAGCATGTGAGCTTAGAAACGTGAGCCTATGAACCTTGAGCCTCAATGTAAGTAGGTATTCTACAACTATTGAAGGTGCCTATAACCATGGAAGGTGCTTATAACATAGGTATCTACAACTTAGACACGTATAATATAAATTTCCTATAATTATGGATGGTACCTATAATATAGGTACAAATAACATAGGAGCCTAGGCTCCTAAGCTCATGGACTCAAGATCCTAGGCTCACGTGCTAGCAACCGTGTAACCAAAGTAAGTCAAAAAAGAGTTTCTAGATTTTCATAGCATTCATTTATGCAACTTCCTCTGAATGAAATATAAATTCTCACAATGTAAAGATAGGTTAGTTTCTATAAATAAATCAACTTTAGATTCTCATGAATTTGGTGAAGTTGAAATACTAATGACAAATCCTACAAAATTATTGTCATGACAACTTTTCTGGATGCAAATTAGCATAATACAATAAAATTTTGTATTGCGTTAATTTAAAATTGTGTGGCTTTGTCTTATAATTGATAAGGTAGGATAACTAAAAAAAGACTGAATACCTCAAATTTTGGTTAGAAAAATTTAGACAATAAATAGAAGGTCATTGCATAATGTTCAATTACTAGACCTAAAAATTTTGATACAAATTTAGAAAAATTTATCAAATAAAGTTTGGCCTCTTGAAAATTTTACAAACTACATTTAATTCCTATAGGACCAAGTGTCCGTTCAATGTACGCAAGAAATCTCGGGTAGGTTCCTACTAAGTCATTTTTGGTCAGATGTTCATGAAATTTGGACACAATTGTGTAACTATGTACCTCCTTGAAAATCTAATTTTTTTGTTTCTGATCGAGTACTTGGATCAAAAGTTATGTTGCCCTGATCTTTTTGGGCAGCTTGGGCAGCTTCGGTAAGCATGTGCAAAATTCTTCCTTTGATTTTGAAATTTGGTGGGTTCATAATAAAAGATGAAAATGTAAAAAAAAAACCATGTACAGTGTAAAAAAATCATTCTAGAAGGTGTTAAAGTTTCTAGGCCTTGTCGGGCAAGGTTGAAAAAAAACTTTTTCACCTAATTTCAGACGTTATAATCTTCCTATCCGTGTGGTTAAATTTTCTAAAAAAAATTTATACATTCCTAAAGAAGTCTAATAGAAATTTGTACAATTGAATTTTTTTTAATTTTTTTTTTTACATTTTTTCTTATTGCCCAAGAAAATGGAAATTTTTGACAATTTTCGTCCAAAATGTGCTTTGATCCTTTAGGGGTTAATAATACAAGCATGATAAAAATTGACCTTAGTTTAGTTGTGAGTTGTCTACATAAGAATATACATATCTAAGTTTGAAGACTTTTAATTATTATAATTATACTAATTCATTCATTTTTTAGAAATAGGCCTTTAAGTGGAGTAACCAAAATCATCAATATTTCCACATATTTATTATTTATATTAAGATGATTGCACCTAATTGTGACCTATTTCTATACTAAAAGAAAAACGTATCCGCCACAACCGGCTGAAATACGACTATGTGTCCTATACAACTATTCTATGACTAAAACCCTCTCTATTTGCACCAAATCTGAAGACATTATTTTACATCATTGTTTTGCATCATTATTGCATTATTTAGTTGCAAAGTAGTTGTACAATGAAGCATATAAATTGTTTTAGTTGCAAATCAGCCGTAGGATTATGAGAATTGTAACAAAGTTCAAATTTAATATGAATGTGAGTTATTCTCCATTCAAAAATTCATCACAATTGTTGATGTGGACAAATCGTGCTTTGTGAAATCCGGGGTGTTGATCTACAGTTGCAAAAACAACAACTAGGAAACCACTAGAATGCAACTGCAACTGTAAAATGACAAATAGTCGTTTTTTGTCACATTCTAATTGTTTTCTAGTCGTTTCTTGGTTGCATCCTAGTTGTTTCCCAATCGCATTGTAGTCTTTTCCTAATTGCATCCTAGTTGTTTCATGGTTCCATCTTAGTCATTTCCTAGTCGCATCTTAGTTGTTTTTTAGTTGTTTTTGAAGTTATTTCTTGATCATCCTACTGTATATCAATTGTTACATATCAATTGTCAAGAGTACCATTAAAATGAATATATCTTAGTTGTTTTTTAGTTGTTTCACCCTTATGTAATGAATCATCTTTAGAGAATTCTATGACTTCTACAATCTATAGATTTCTATATTTTATAGATTTTTACAGTCTATAGTATCTAAAAATTTAAAATCTAAGTAATTTTAAAATCTACAAGTTGCAAATAAGTTATAAACAAGTTGCAATGAAGTTATAAACAAGTTGCAATGAAGTTACAAATGTTTTGCAATGAAGTCATAGATGAATCGCAAACTAATTATAAATAAGTTGCAATCAAGTCACAAATGAGTTGCAATGAAATTATAGATAAGTTGCAATAGATTCACAAATAAGTTGCAATGAAGTCATAGATGAATTGCAACGGGATTACAGATAAGTTGCAATGAAGTTACAAATGCGTTTTAAATGAGTTGCAAACAAATCATACATTAGTCACCAACAAATCACCAACAAGTTGCAAAACTCATCAATTGAGTTGTGGCGGCAAACACCACATAAACAACCTTGTCAGTAAAGCTCGTCGACAAAGTTCCAAGTATGCTACTGGATGAGACCCCCCCCCCCCCCGTTTTGCTATACAACTACAATTTGACATGCGACTTGTCCACAACGACTACAAATCTCCAGATTATCACCAATTGCAAACGTCCAATGCAATCCAAAAAACAATTGTTCTTTGTAGTTGCAAAACCCATCATTTTCTTCTAGTACTAGAAGTGACCCCTAGTTACAACTTCTTGCATAAAATGTCCCTAGCCTATGTTCATAAGAGCCCAAGGGTCATTGCAAGAAACACGAGTCCTATTCTTTATCACAAACAATGTTGCTTTCTTGTAATCTTCAATAACTTTTGAAGCATAAAATTTGTAAGCTTGAAATTTTTATTGGAGATGCCTAACTTGAAGATAATCATATCTTTTATTTTTCAAAAAAGTAAAAAAGTAAATTTACATTTAAAAATCATTTTTGCTAATTTGTCACATTTTGAGGTTTAGAGGTTTTCACTACGTTAGGAATCACTAAATTTAATGATTTGGAGCTGAAATTTTCATGGTCTACTAACACAATAGAAAAGCATAGACCTACCAAGGATAATCTAAAACTTTATTATTCTATGTCCTCCACATGAGTGCAAACAGCTCTCCCATTGCACGCAATTTCAAAACATTGATGACAGTTCTAGGACCAGTTTTTAGGTGAAATCTCATCATCATCAACTCTTCGCAAATGGCCAATTTTTAATTTTTGAAAAAAAACTTTTCCTATTTTTTACAAATTAAAATGTCAAAGCACCAATTTTAAAAAAACATAAAAAATATGTTTAATGTATATAGGAAGGAAAAAAAAGGTATACCTTTAAAAAGAAGGTATATACATTAAACATATTTTTTATGTTTATTTAAAATTGTTTTTCTAATTTTGCAATACTCTTGGAAAATCATGAGTATTGTAGCCAAAGTGTACACAAAACGGCAAGTGTTTCTTGCAATGACCCCCCAAATCAATTTTGAATAAACCTATTTTCTTAACACTTTGAAAATTCACAATCAACTTAGGGAATGTTCCAAAACTGTGTGCTAAGACAATTTATTTGACTATCAACATGATTTAAAACATAAAGGATGTGATGCATGCTTCTTGTTTAAGGTAGCACTTCCATAATGCAATTAGACTCTAAAGTGTCTTCTAACATAGAAGTGCATTTTGCTTTTTTCAATGTATCAATTGCATTTGTCAATGTACAAACGATGAATATATAAGGGGTAGACACTTTTAGTGAACTATACAATTCAAAATTTAAAATTCATAACTAATTCTACAAAGGTCCAAAAAATATGAAACAACTTGAATAAGGTTAGATGCCAATTCCATTTGTCTTTCAAAGAAAATTTACTAAAAAGTATTGCAAGAAGTTCACCCAAAGAATGCCAAGTTCTTGAATAGGTGCTTTGTGGACCTCCTATTTGATTGCAAAACCATCAAGCATTCACATTATGTGACAATCAGACCACAACGACGATTTTGGGTCAATACGATGATTCAAGTGTCGTTGGTGCAACAATGGCGAAACAAACCTGTCAAAAATCGCATACGTCGCACCAAGAACTTGAAGCTCTCGCACAACGACCGTTCTGGCGCGAGCCCCGGGAGCGATCCGCACGCTAATCTTGACCTACAACCATGTTGGTCACGAACACAACAATCAGAGCAAGCAAGTTGACCTCGAGATTGCGTAACATTCGGTGAGATGATAATCTGCACTGACAGGAACAGGGATAGGGTTTTACTTTCTTCTTCTCGCATTCATCTCTTCTGCCGCTCTCAGACASCTTGTTTTCAAAGGATTCCGTTGTCTTGTCCACCTCCGATTGCAGAAACTCTCTATTGATKCCATACACCGGGTCTGTATTCGCCACCATCTTATATCCCACTGTGAATTGCAAGCGAATGTTAGCAAACAGTCGTCCTCAACACCAGACGATGCACAAACAGGAGGAAGAACTTAACGTAACTAATTGAAGGGAGAATATAGCACGTACAAGTTGGACTCGTGACACGCTTGAGAACACCGAGAATAATGATCTCATCGCCGGGCCGAGCCGCAACATTGATAGCCCAGTCTAACGCCGCAAACGTCAGTTTCTTCTCGGCATCCACAATGATGACAACGATGCCGCCCTTTGTCGGGGTTACCATCTCGGATTTCTCCTCGTTCACGGTGCTCAAGGTGCAATCCCCGGAATCGATCAGGCTTTGTTTCTGCTCTAATTTCTCTTCTTCCATTGTTGGCTTCGAGAATTTGTGACTGTTGTAGCAGTCGAATTTTTCTGGCGTTTGTTTGGGCTTCGGGGACCTTAGTTCCATCGACTGTGGAGGCTTGGGGAGTGGGAARGCTTCCAATGAGCGGTACCCGACTTTGGCAGGGAAGTGCGTTCCCTTGCTCGACAAGGATCGCTCCAGGCGCAACGACTGCAAGGGGTGCAGAATCTCGTGSGTGGGGCTGAAAATGGTGTCCAATTCGGGCGCCTTGGATGGGGGGTTGTGGTCAGGCTCCGCCGCCGTGGAGGTCGACAGCGTCCTTCTCAGAGTGCGACGAGACCGAGGCGTCAAGCAACTGTCGCTGTCGTAGTTCACGTTCTTCCTCACCAGACTACCTGTACTATTACTCCGGTCGCAAAGGAACGCCCTCCGAGTCTCGCAGGACGACTCGACGCCGCCGACGTCGCTCAAGTCACTCTCGTAACGACGCCCGCCTCCGAACCTCCGCTCAACGTCGACGTCGCTGAAATCGTCCGCGGAGGTTTCGTTGCAGCTCTCGAGATCTGTTGGCCATTGTGACAGGGGCTCCCGCAGGGAATCACTGTTCCATCTAATGGCGTACGTTCGCCTCGACTTCATAGCTGGAGCCACGATTGGATTCTCTCGCCTGCAATGCCACACCAGGAAATTGATCTATCCAACCAACCAAACTACCAACCTCACATACATCATCAAGGTGCACGAAGCGAGCTCGCAATCTGCACGAACTCCGGCCGCAACCTCAACTGGTACGTACTCGTAGTGTCTTCCATAGATTGATCAACAGTGTGTGTCTTCAATTCCAAACTCCTGCAAAGTCACGCACAGAAAAATCCTCTGAAAATACTTTTGTTCTTCACAATCTAYATATCACTGTGATCCAAGCTCGCACAAGCTCTGCACAACGCGGACGAAACAGACAGGGACGTCCAGACATGATCGAGTACTCGCGCATCAGCAAGAGTTCTAGCTCATACGCATGTTGGGCTCTGGAGCAGCATACATCGATTCATGAGAAAACCAATAGCAAATCAAAGGCMGCTGCAGGAATTCGGTCTACCACAAGTACTCAACTTCTCCAGTTAGCGAAGACTCATTCCACGCTCATGCTATGATTGATTGTGGCGCATGATTTAAGTTGAAAAATAATAATCCGCTATCCCCGGCGCCCTAACCCAGTGATTACGCARGTTTCTTAAAGGAGAATCCTGTGGGGAGTATGATTACAACTACCAGTCTGGAGGATTCCGCTATCTCCTCACGTACTGGTGGGTATGGGCAACGAACAAGTAAAAGCGAGCATCTTGTGTCCTCGCTCCCTGCAACACGAGTTTACTGATTTTGGGGGGGAGGGGTTAAAGCGGTCACAGGTGGAACCATAGCCAGCGCTTGCATGTGAGGAGAGACGGACGGACCCAGCTCCGGGCGCTTCCTGCAAACAGTGTTAGCTTCACTGGTGACGGAGAGATGGAGCTCGACATGCCTGCTTCAATTCAAGCTGTGCACACCATGCCAAATCCAGGTAGCATAACTGCCACTCTACTTGTACTGTAGTCAATTGTTGAGGGACTCCACAACCTTCACACCTTTGCGGAAGTCAGCAAGGGTGACCACTTTAGGATTCCTGGAATGYTTCCTGAGTCAATAGTTGACTTGATTCCTTTTGGAAATTTTTAATCACTTTTTTTAATGCATCACATGCAAAAGTGGGAGACTTCACTATAAATGGGCCTTTGTGGAAAGTTGTAACTTGCTGTCGTCAACTCAGCGTCTTTTGTTTTTTTGCTTCGATTGGTGTCATGTGCCTGAAATATCAGGCTTCCAGGTCTCACCAGGTCACTCAGTCTTAATTAAAGAACTTGGAACAGTGACTAGAATTCACCTAATGTGGGAAATTTTGTTAAAATGGAGATTTTCCATGATTACGCCATTTTTTCATTAATCTATCCTTTAAATCTATCCTTTAAATCAGGCTGTTTGTTTGTTTTGTTTTGTTTGTTACTTTGAGATCTCCCGGACTGTGCATCCCCGGTGGCATGCTGGTACCGTCAGAAAGCTCTCGGCAAGGAGGGGTGCACAGGCTTCGTTTCATGGCGTTCCGACCTACGGGGTGAAAGTTATTGAATTTCAAGTTATTTTTGGTTTAAAAAAATTTTAAAATCACTTTTACTTTGATTTTGCTTGTGGCAACGTCACAGGGCACACCAGTTTCCTTCTACGGACTGGTATAGATTTTAGTTGAAACTTTAATGTATCTAAGTGCCAAGTTTGTGAACAATCGCCATTTTATCAAAATTTTGGTTTTGACATGTAGGAATGATTAATTACTCTCTGATTCGACAACCATAAGGCTTCAAATTCACGACAGTACAGGAACAGACTCTTCATTTACATGCAGTAAAACTTATATATTTGGGGAACAAAGGAAAGCAGATTCGATGCAAGGAGAAGTACAAGAGCATCTTCAATGCTAATGATAAGTGGTCACACTAACTGTACTTGGATCTGCAACGGCAAAATTGTTGACCCAATGCAGCTTGCAATGCAGCTTGCAATGCAGCTTGCAAGAGGCTCAACAATTTGGAGGTCATAGTAATTTCTTCCTCCCACGCGACATCTTTTTTGTTAACCCATTAACGACCAGGTCGATGACGGGTTACGAAAAAGTGGCAAACTGACACAATTTCATTAGAGCAAGCCCCCCAAGTTGAGGAGGAGGCCGGTCACAGCCATCATAATCGCACGCCAAACCCCCACTTGACGTCCCTGTTTGGGGAGTCAGCTATGGGCTTGCTCTTAATAGCCAGTCTGCTATTGATGAAAATCTGTCGATTTGAGTAATCAGTCATCGACCTGGCCGTTAATGGGTTAAATTGTGCCCTCCAAGTGAGCTAACAAACTTCTAAGACGGTAATTGTGCCATTTCAAGTCAACTAAGGAGCAAAAAGAGCAAGTTGACTCTAATAGTGGGGTGATTGCATGAAAGCTCTATTTTGCGTCACACTTGGAATGACGGAGTTGTCGTCCACTATAACTTTTGAAGTATGAATTCAATTAACTTGAAATTTTTATTCGAGATGTCTAACTAGATATCAAAAGATTCCTTGATTTTCAAAAATTTTTAAAAATCATTGTATATTTAAATTTCAATTTAGTGGATTTGTCACACTTTGCAGTTTAGGGATTTTTAGTACTTGGGAGTATCCAAAATTAATGATCTAGAACTGAAATTTTTGTGGTCTATTTCCACACTAGGCGGGCATGCATCCATCGAAGGGAATTTTAAAATACATTATTTTATTCCCTCTACATGCGTGCTTACAGGGCTCCCTTGCGCTTGCACTTTTGAACATTCAAGATGTTTTTAAGATCATTATTTTGGCGAAATCTCTTTCTCATCAACTTCTCCCAAATCACCAATTTTTAGTTTCTTTGGAAAAAAATTCCCTATTTATTACAAATTAAAACATCAAAGTATCTATTTTCTTGAAATTTTGCACTTTTCTAGTTGTCCTAATTAGAGAGGATTTCTATACTATTCCTTCCTAGAGTACCTTCTTCTTAAAGGTGTAATGGTGTATACATTAAATATATTTTTCACATTTTTTTTAGATTATTTTTCTAATTATACAATATTGTAAAAAAAATTCAGGAGTATTATGCAATACGCTACAAAAACCACACACTGTTTCTTGCAATTACCTTATGTCCCAAAATTAGTCTCTTTATGATTAGAGAATGGAAAGTGTCAAGTGATTTAGGGTTCCAAACATTGTCATAGGGTTGAGGCATTTGGATTAGAATTTGAAGCTGGAAAGAAAAAGGCTTGCAAATCCGTAGAGTATGTACTATTGTAGTGCCTAATTACTTGCCTAAGACAAAGAATGCTCTAAATGCATGCCCGGATGTTTAGCCTATATTTCTATCACTTTTCTATTCCATTATTCAATGAATTTATAGATTAAATTCAATCCACTGATGATTAGTTTGCTAAAATTTGACAACTTAGAAAATGATCCCTGTTAGTATACGTTGAAAGTATATTAATAACTACAAAAAATGGAAAAAATGAATTTGACATTGTTAGTATCTTTCCACACTCTCTAAAGTAAAATATTGCCTAGAATATGCAAGGGGCCTTGAGCTTTATAACTTTCCAACCATCCAACGACTCTCTGCAATTTCTTAGTCAATCAATGATACTAGCATTGCAATTTTTTAGTCTACTAATAATACTAGCATTGCAACTTCCCATTCAACTAGCCAATGACTCTTTGCAACTATGTATGCTCTATTTTACAAATTAATATATATGCATGAATTATTTTACTTTCATTTTATTCTAAACATGGAGTCTAGTGTTTCATATACTGTAGTTGTTGGACAAGTTTGGTAGAAAATAATTCTAAAAATAGATGCCAAGATTTTAAAAAATTATTTTTTCAAGAAACAAAGAATTGTGTAACTAAGGTAGAACCACCCATTACCAACCAATGGCCCATAGCCAACCATAGATTAACTAATTTCCAACCAAGGCTAGAATGGTTTTTTTTCATCTTTTAAAAGCTGGGRCTAAAAGTTAATGACACATGTTCCAAAGTAGTCTAAAAACAAGTAGGAAGCAGTGAGTGGAAAAGTAGTTTTTTGAATGATCGGAATTGGAAGAGTCTAGAGATCAACTATGGGTATGGAGCGCTTTTTGCCTTTCAAAACTCATAGTAATTTCAATTCATGCAATAAAATTACCAAAGTTTTTGCAGTCCTCATCATTTTTATCAACACACCTCTAAAAATATTTACCTTGCATTCCATTGCTTCAGATTTGTCCAAATTCCTTATTTGGTTGGTTATAGGTGGTTCTACCTTAAAGACAAAAAAGTATTGGCAAAAAATATATTTTTAGCATTTGCTTGATTATTTTTGAAATTTTTTTTTGGAAACAGGCACCAACTTTGTCTTAGTGCCCTACATTTACGGCATAAGTCTTAAACCCTAAATGTCTAGTTTAAGGCCTTTTTTGAGCTTCGTAGCTTCTTTTTTGAGTTTGCTCTAAAGAAACATTAAACTAAAATTTTGATAAGTTGTATCAATTTTTTTAGGTTTTTAACCAGACAAACTTAAGTTAGATGTGTTATGCATTGCATAGGAAAAGATTAAAAAAAAAAAAAAAAAAATATTGCTTATAGATTGAAAGATTATAATGTTTGATGAAGAGGGTGTAAAAACTACAAAAGTGATTGGAAGTCTTGCAATGCTCTTTTTACATGTCAAATCTCAAATTGAGGTCATAAAAAAAATATATGAGGTTAAAGGAATTAACATATATAACCATAATCAATTTACATGTTCTCAAAATATAATCTACAATTATTATAAATGAACTTCCAAAGCGATTTTTCCCTCTGATTCAATGTATTTGATTAATTGAGTCTCATTTCCAAAAACCTCTAACACTAAAAAAATTAATATTTATAGAAGAAATTTGCTTGATTTAAAATCTTTAATAGAAAATCGTAAATACTTTTATAAAGCAAAAGTTTGATGCTTAAAATAGAATTTAATAGGTATTCATCTAAAAACTATCAAAAGTAGTACTTTGGTAAGATTCTTTTTAACTTAACATTGGATCAACACCAAAGTATAATGTCTTGTGCATTTAAAGAATAAAACTTTCAAATTCTTTTGTGAAATTTTCAAATAATTGTGAATTTTTCTAGAATCAAAGTTTTGTGATGTTTTGAAGCCTAGCTACAATTGTTTCTAAATATTGGCACTTTTTTCCAAACCAAAGGTAAGATCCTCTTAATTTTCAATATTTTCTTTTTTGACAAATTCAACCATAAGATGTGAAAGTTAACATTCAAGTATGCCTAAACTCCTAATGACCATTTATTCTACAATGGACTTTTTAGGAATTCAAGTAGGTTTCTAAGATGCCATTTTTTATTATAATCAATTTTGAAACCTTTTGTTAAGGTATAAGAATGTAACAACTTCTAGACATGTAATTTGGATTTAGTTGGTGCAAAGGAACAAAAATTGTGCACTCACAAGCACATTTTGTTTGAGATCGGATAACAAAAAAAATCACAAAAATTTGAAATGAAATATAATAAAATATTCCACATTGAATAAATTTTATATGTACATGGAAAGCTCATTATATGTATTCAATAAATTTGGATTAGCAATGTGAAAGTTATGAATAGTCTTGTTACATTGGCAACCATAGCATCTTGTTAAAACATGAACAAACATGATTCATTTTCAGTTCAATTTTCACATTTTTTCATAAAAGAGAAGTTGCATTGGGTTGAGATTGCTTAATGAACAACTTCAACATGACAATTGACATGTTTCAACTCCATTTATAAATTAAGAACCACTACCAAATTCAATTATCCTTTAATCTTGAACCTACTTCTACTAGTTTGATAATTTCTTTAAAAAAGAAATTTAATTATTATTCTTATGAATTTTTCTCGTCTGGATTCTCAATTCAATTCTCTATCTTATTTGTTACTCTATATTTGTCAATACCTTTGTGCCAAAATATTCTTTCTATAATCTAGCCCCCTAATCTTTAGATTTTAGAATTCTAGTTATTAAAAAAATTCTAGTGGTATAAGAAAGGTTGGGCAAGGTCTTCATTGTTTAGTTTCTATTTAAAAATTTTTATGAAGAAGATATGAAATTCCCTCAAAAATTCCTAAAACTAATGCATGTTAAGTTTTTTTTTTTTGTCAACCTTGTCAATACATTGCATTTTTTTCCTGTATGTTATCCATGACCAAATGATTTGAATATTTTCAAGTATGTAGCCAATTTGCCTTGAAGAATGAATCCAAATAAGCATCAACAACATGGACTAATTTTCATAATAATAAGCCCTTGTGAAGTGGAGCTCCTTTGTTTTCTATAGGGCCAAAAAAATAATTCTACCAATTCAAAATTTTCAACACCAATGTCTTGCAATGCACACGTTGGAAATTTTTGAAATTTTTTCCACATCTTTTCAAACTACACTAATAATGGTATTTAGTGTTGGCAACACTAATTACGAAGCACAAGACTAAATGTCAACAATCATGTTAGTGTTACAACATTAAATGTCAACATAGATACTATTTGTCAACTATTGGATAAAATTATTTTACAAAATTAAATTTAGTGTTACATATTATTTCATCAAATTGCAATGAAAAAAATATAAACCTAAATATATGAATTAAGGAGTGGTGAACACAACACTAAATGCAAACTACTTGAAATTTAGAGTGGGTGTGATAAAAGTTCAAGTAACACTATTAGTAACATAACACTAAATACCATTACTAGTGTAGTGACAGTAACTTTTGCACGTGATGCCCGAATTCAATAAAACTTGTTGGAAAATTTGCATTCTCTTTTTTAGTTTGTGTGGTAAAATTTTCAAACCAACTCAAGATGTACTGATTTTTTGAAAGCCATTGGAAATTGACAGGTTCAATTTGAGTTTCTCAAATTGCATGTTTGATGGTTGCAACTTTAGAGGTTTGTATCTTCTTCATCCAATGTTTGTTTTCAAAAAAATTGATTGGGTTATGTTTCCCTTGAAGTCCGATTATTGTGGTACAATTTACATGTCAATCCAAGTTGTTTTGAATGTTTGGAAGCAATTCAAAGTTCAAAGCCAAACATTTTTGGGTTACAATGAACTTTTTGGGCTTATTTCTTTTGTCTACAGTTTCCATTTTCAATAAAAAAAAGTTTGGAAAATTTGAGCAAATTGGTTTAGATTTTGTGGATAAAATTTCTAATCAATCCAAGAACTTATGAGTGACTAAGAAGCATTTTAGTGGAGGGAGGTTTCGCCATAGATGTGTTTTTTTGCAACTTTTTTTTGTTGTTATTTAACATTTCAAAACAATATTGTAGACACAATGACAATGAGTCAATAGAATAATATTTTCTTTCATCAATGTGTTTGTATGCTCTTTTGAATCACTTTCATAGTTTATAAGCAGGTTTTAGGGTGTGTAGGTTTCTCCAGCCACAAATTGCAGGATTTTCAGTTGAATTGAGGGAACTGAAGAACTGAAAGGTCATTCATTCGTTGGACGTGCGTCATAAGAGCTACAGTATACGGTAGTAGTGCCTGTGATCCATCGTCAGCGTGACGGATGAATGAACTTGGGACGCCCTATGTTCATTCGTCAGGTGTTCATCCCCGCTCCCTTTCCTCAAGGCTTCCTAGTTCCCACTCGCCGTGTGATAGACCTTCCACAAGCGCCGCCCTGGCCGTTCGCAAGCTTGCAATCGTTTGGCAAAATTCCTGTTTTGCGTCGTCCGCGTGATACGCGAGAACGTTTCAACGGTACAGCAGCCAACGGGGATTCCATCGGGCTCGCCCTCGCATATTTTGAGTCTGTAGGCTCCGAACGGTGCATCTGAAGCGGATGAACCCATCAGATTGCAATTGCGGTGCCGGACGGGCTTGCAAGCATGGATGAATCGCAACTCTGCGCTACTGAGAATATAGGAGGAGCGGAGCAAGGTTGTGATTCCAAGGTTCAATTCGAACTCACCGCGTCGCGGGTAGCTGACGAGAGGGAATGCTACTGGGAGGTTGTTCATTCTTAAGGTGCAGAGGAGCATCTTCGGAGGTCTTGGTCCGTTGTGATTTGAGAACTGGAAAAGCATTTCGTTCGCAGCAGGAGTTGCYCCCCTTGGGTTGCTAAACCCTGATTCTTCCTTCTTAGGGCCTCAACACGATGCTGGAAGTGCACAGATGCCGACAGATTGAGTGGTCACCGAGCGCCGTCGTTGCTCTTGCCACCAGTGTGAACGGCGCAGCTGTCGCTGTGGCCCGGGAGAATGGCGCTATAGAGATCTGGAGTGTTGCTGCGGGGTCCCTAGGATGGCATTGCCAATTGGTACGTGCTTGGCACTCAGTTTGTCTCCGTTAAATTTGACGCTTAGGGTTTGGGAATTTGTGCGATTGCGCAACTGCGACGTTTCGCTACTGCATTCGACGCAATTTTCGAAGGAGTAGTCCGTATCTTATTTCTGGTTCTAAAACCTAAAACCTTAGGTTTAACGGACTTCATTTCTAAAACCTTAGGTCGGCCGTATTTTAGGGTTTTGTACTAAGAGATTGATTGTCAAGGGTTACTCTGCGAGCGATGGTTCTGGTTTAGWTGGGTTTTGTGGATAGTCTATCCCCGTGATAAAAGATCCCGTACGTGATGTAGAAATATCCCTTTGGATTTTGTGTAGGGTTTAAGGATTAGGTGTTTTTCTGAGAGGATACTATTAATGAGCTAGTATGCAGGAAACCTGATGTAAAGAGCTCGGTGCTTTTCCTTGTTTTTGCAGACAATTCCAGGAAGGCAAGGTGCAGCGATTTCGTCATTGACATGGTGCCAGTCTTTGGGCGAGGATGCGTCACCTCTTGGCAGATTGTTCTCGTCAGGGCTCGATGGTCTGGTCACCGAGTGGAATCTTCGTACTCTTCAACCAAGGGTGAGGATCTCTTTTTGTTTGAATYCCGCGAATTCAGATATATTTATATAAACTGAGCATGAGGTGTCTATTTGTCAATGAAGCGTTCAGTGCATTCCAGGTTCTTAACAAATTCATTTGTTCATGGCAGGCGGTGGTGGAATCAATGGGAGGATCCGTGTGGCAGTTGGCTGCAGAGCATATAGATGCAGTAGTGACTAAGGGCTTGAATGGAAGCTCGAGCAATAGAATTCAAGAAAGCGAAGAAAATGACAGTGAAGATGAGGGGAGCAGTAGCAGCAGTGATAGTGACGACGAACCGGAAAGGAGTGCGCAAAGAGTGGCGCTTGCTTGTGAAGATGGAGTTGTTAGRATATTTGAAGTTTCTACTGCAAAGTATGGTCTTGTTTATCAGAAATCTTTTCCTCGAGTGAAAGGTAAGTTCCATTTGAAATTTAACGTCTTCTTGTGCAAGGGCCTGAGTTATTTCGTGAACTAACATCATGCTTCGCGAAGATGATTGTGGTCTGTCTGCCATGTATTGAAACCTAGAGTTCTTACATGGATTGTCTGGCTTTTCCCAGGTCGTATCCTGAGTGTCGCATGGACTTGGGATGGTAGGAGACTTATTGCAGGGGGCTCCGATGGGTAAGTTTATACGCATGAGTTGTTGTGCTGCGATCTGCACAATTGATTTCAGCCTGGGTCTGGATTTGAGTCTTTGGTTTTCGTGTTTGCCTTTCGTTAGGCCATCGGTTGGTTTTTTGAAGCACTCTTTCGATCGTTCATGATTGATTATCGGAAAATGCCTTTGCAGGTGTATACGATGCTGGGATATTGCCAACACTCGAGAAATTTACCGAATCACCGCTGGTATCGGAGGCAAAGAGAGGGTTTCTGATTTGTGTATTTGGTCTTTGTTGGTCTTGAGGTGAATATTATCCACTGCCTACGGTTTGTAGATGTTTGATGTCGGAATTTCAAATTGCTCTGTAGTGCGAAACTGTTACCGAACGGTTTTTTTCGGTATTGAATTTCAAGCCACCGTATGAATACTTGACGAGAACTATCTAGGAAAGTTCGTCCCGTTCGGTGTTTGGGTGCAAGTTTTGGCTCACTTGAGTACTTCGTGCCGGTGCAGGAATGGAGACATTGTTAGTGGTGACAGCAGTGGGAGCACTCAGTTTTGGGATGGGCAGCTGGGCACGCTGCTGCAAGCTCAGACTCGGCACAATGCTGATGTGTTGGCTTTGGCTGCTTCTCATGACAACGTTTTTTCTGCAGGAGCTGATGGAAAGGTCTTTCAAGCAACTGTAGATAAAAATTTCCTAGTTTCTTGAAACCTTTTCCCATCGTTAGTTCAAATATGGAGAGTTGCTGGTCATCTAACAAGTACAGGCAACTGTAGATATTGTCACATGTACTGCCACTATAGTGAACAAAACGACCATGACTTACGAATGATGACACTATCTGAAAGGTCTCTACATGATTCCCATTATTAATCGATATACTTAATTTGTTTTGGGAATTCCAACACAAATTTGATTGCATTTTAGGACACAATTTATAGCGCAATTTATTTGATATATAAATTCAAAATGATAGATTGACATAATGAAAAAATATAAAAAATAACAAGAGCAACTATTTTCTTTTGTGACACCGTTCTATTTCTTTTGTTTATGGATTTATGTACTTTTAATGCATGCGTGGGTCTTTCAAGAGCCCCCACAATTTTGCTTCAAACTTATTAACAATAGCTTGGATATAAATGTTGTAACTCAAGTTGAAAAGTTGATTTACTTAGATCTCCTAGATCTCTTGTAGTTGTCAAAGCAATTTTTACTACACAACTAGGTAGGATGACCCATTCACAATTTTCATCCATATGAATGCCAAATCACATTTGCCACCTTTAATCATCCATAAGAAAATATACCAAAATTCTTATGTCAAAAAATATATTATATGGAAACAACAAATCTTTTTATTTTTTGGTATATGCCAAATCACATCTGCCACCTTTAATCAATTATTTGACCTTGTATTTGACAAATCTTAATAAACTCAACCTTTGAATATAGGATCTTCCAACTAATGTCCTTATCTATATTGATTACTATTAAYCTATCATTTGTTGGATTAGATCAAGAAAGAAGGTGTTCAATATTGCTTTTGATTGTTTTGGTCTTGTGTAGGTGCTGTTGTTTAATTATTAAAGAGGTGTAAGGGAGCCCTCAAGGTAGCCAACCCATTTTCAATGAGCCACCTATTTTTGTAGGTTAGGTTGCTATCTTTCCAATCAACTATGGTTAATCTCTAAAGGACCAAAATGCATTTTTTTTGGCAACATAGCAATTTCGGGCAGCTCATTACAAATGGATTATTTAACTTTCTTCTTTGAAATTTTCACACAACATGTGTCCAAGGAGTACTTCTAAGACCCAACAATTTTCATGACTTTTGACTACATGGTTAAGAAGTTATTTGCATGAAATGTGATTTTCACTAGGGCAGTAGGTAGCCTGGGCAAGTCTAAAAAATGACTTTTTTCAAAAATAAAAATCAGAAATTGGTTTTCTAGATTTATATAAACATGGAAAGATTTGAATTACTCCATTTTGATCGAGTCAAAAGTTATGAGGAGTTTATGTTTGCGGGCAATCATGGAAACTCTACGGTAAAATAAACTTTGAAGTCCTTTATTTAACTCATTTTTCAATAATGATGAAAAAAATAAAAGAAATTGGGTGCAGATTGTTTATTACAACATTGCAACCATTGGGATTGGCATTTTTATATTTTATAAATAAACTGTTAACAATTTAGTATTTTGAATCATTTGCTATTTCTTTGTGCTTACTATTTTTTTCCTACATGTTGTACAATTCCAAATGAATTGAAAATTTTCAAGAGTATTACCAACTTGACCTGAAGAATGAATCGAAAGAGTCACAACCATTTTGGACATTTTTGCATACAAATGTGGCCTTCTAAAGTGGAGCTGCCTAGACTTTTGTAGGGATAAAAGAAGGATTTTTGTCACTTTAAACACAAATATCTTGCAATCCACATGGTGGAAAAATCTGAAATTTTTGCCACATCTTTCTAGAGTTATTGACAACAATTAATTTGGTCCTACAGTTACATGTGTCCAAAATGATTTTTTTCTAAAATTTGGTACTTATATTAGAAATGGCAGGTTTGGAGCGTTTTCTCTGAAAGCATAGTCAAAAACCTTTAGGGGTTAAATTGTGCATGTTGAAAACAACCAAAGGAATTGAAGTTTTTTTGACCTTTTTGGAACTCCTCCAGTGGTAATAATTTTATCATTCTCTGAGCAATGTTGGTCCATTGACATCTTTTCTATTCAATTCAACAATGTCTTGTGATTCAATTCCAAAAAATTCTTAACAAGAGATTTGTAAAGTAGCAATTTTTGTGTAGTTGTGGGTTGAATTCTTTGCGTTTGGTTGGCTAGAGGTTGCATTTTGATTCCGTTTGCAATGATCAAATTGTCATATAGTCTTTGGAAAGTGGATTTGTGGACTCTTTTGCTTCAAGGAACTCAAACTAACTTCAATTGTTGTCCATCGAGTTATGGAGAGACAATTTCGAATTTAATTAAAGACAAGTATATTTGGAAACCCCGGATTTATTTCGGGACGGAGGTAGTAACTTAAATGTTTCAAAAATGGAATTTCCCAAAGGACTTACACTCTACTACCGGTCGCCGCCCATTTTTCCCTTACTTGAAGCTTCAAACCGCTGGACGAAGATGATACAGCTTACAGCTTTAGGTTATGAGAGCCCTAACTCCAAGCTCGGGTAGAGCCGGTTCACCCGGTGGAACGATGGGTCACCCGTCGAGCCAGGCTCTGCCTAACCCTAATAACCGGACGGCTGCCTGAATTCTCTTTCTTTTTGCTTGCTGCGTGGTAGCAACCAGCTCCGGCACCATGGGTACGTTGCTCATCATCTCGTAATTCTTTTGTGTTTGGAAGCGCTTTTTTAATTCGCTGTGATTTCGCTGTGGTTGTTTTCACGCTTGGTTGGATTTTCTATAGCGAAACTGTTGGATTAGGTTTTGTCCTGGAGTTTTTTGAAGGGTTGATAGAGCATGCAATCAATAGGAATATTCACAATAGACTTTCAAGAAGATGCATTTGAGCAAGTTAACCAAAGGATCCTATATTTGAATTTGTTTAAAAATAAAATATAGACAAAAGATTTTAGCCTTGATTTAGGGAYGAGTATTTTGATGCAAATTTGAATATCTAAATATGAAAGAACTTTAGGGATTAACAGATGTTTATGCAGTTGAACAAAAGTAATATAAACATGAGTTTTGTATTAACCTTTGATAAATGTCTATCAACATAATTGAATTAAAAATATGATAATTTTTAATGGATAACACCACCTAATTCACCTCCAAAATTCAAGTTGGATGATATCTCAACATCTGCATGTATAAATTTACTTATTCACTACTCCATCACTCTGACAAGTCAAGATTGCAAATTGCACTACACTGATTTGTCCTCATACTCCATGTGACACTAATTTATCAAAGCTCGACTATTTCAAATTATTTCAAATTGAAATATCTTTATTTTATATTAATTTCCGAAAAACAAAAAATTATTGATAACCTTAATTTTCTAGGTGACATTTTTTTCCCCTTCACTTAAAAGACATATCAACATACATTGGAAACCTTGAAAATAAATCCCTAATTGTTTTGTTTGGAATATTTTTCACATAATAGAATAATATGCGAATAGTGCGACACTAAATTGACTCCATTCAATTAATTTTTAAATTTGTTCATATGGTAGAACAACTTGCATCCTAAAATGTACGCAAGCAAGGAAACAAATGGGTAAAACTGTTCACATAATTAACTATTAATACTAGCTATTATCCAATTATTAGAAAATCTAGTATTCTTTTTGAGAAGGGTTTGTGTGGATTCATCAAGTTTTTCAAACATTTTTCTTAGTGTTAATCTAGATGAGATAAGATTCTTGTGAAAATTTTCCAAAATAACTATTTAGCTGCTTCCATTGCTTTCTCCCACCACAGTTCAGGGAGTCATGAAGGATAATCGAAGAATTTCCTAGCTTCTAGAAGGTGGCTTGGATATTTCAAAATTTACCCGGAGGTGGGCCTAGAGGGTGTAAATTTTATTGGTTGACATCCCCCATTTTGTAATGGAATTAGGCAATTAGCCGCCATTTTTGTTTTTCAATTTGTTGCTTTCCTGAATGTCAAAAATGGGGCCGGTTGTGCATTTTGGTGGTGGATTTTTATTCACTCCCCCTTTTTTTTGGTTAACCCCTAAAGGACCAAAGTTCCTATGAGGGACACTTGGAAATTTGGACAAGCTTGTGTGACCTCAATTTTTGACATTATTTTTTGAAACTTTTTATAAAGGTAGGAAATCACATTAGGTTTCTAAAACTGTAGTTTTATTTCAATTGGTGCCCAAGAGCAAAAGTTATGCCACCCTATGTTCAAAAAATAGTTTGTTGGGCAAAACAAAACAAAAGACAAAAAAAAATAGTTTTTGAAATTTTTAATTTTTTTTCTCAAAGATTATGTTTTTGTCTACATATGAAGCTTTGATTCATTCTATTTGGACTAATATTGAGAAAGTTATGGGACTCCTAGTCTCTAACACTACATGAAACCCTATACCCCTAAGGTGGGCAAAGGTGACTGAGACTCTGGGAATTTGAGAGAGTGATAGTGAGATAATGATTCTTTTGTGAGTTTCTTACTTTGTCACTTGTTAGTAACTCAATATTCTGTTTTCAGAGCTCTCAATCCCATTTGGGCAAAAGACAACTCACACTCACAATTGCATGACCTGCCTCCAAATTTGTAGAATGCAGACTTCATTATTTTACATGTTTGGGAATCCCATGTACATCAAATTAAGGTCAATTACATCACATACTGTGAAGCAAAGTATAACACACTAAGTATACTACAAAAAAATTCTCTATACATGTCAAAATAATTTTCTAGGAAGCATGTGCCCGGTTGTCTGCCCCCTTAAAAGAGACATGTAGATCGGTAATTTTCCTACATACTCCTAGGACAAACAACAAAATTGTCAAATTTTTTTTTCCTACTCGATTCATTTCCAAAAATCTCTTTTTTTCATTCGGAACCACTTCCTACACTTTTCTACCTTGATAGGAAATTATCAAAATTATCAAAATCAACCCGCTAGCTTGTAACTAAATGCCGGTACTCCCTGTACATTGTCTCCCACTTCCATAGAAGAGCGGGGGCGGGAGCATTTGAATTGGAGTCGACGCATGGGCGGGCAAACCTCAAGATTTTCAAAAGTTTGGGAGTCAGTGTCCACAGCCCTTGCTTTGGTTGTACGATGCAGGCGGACTACCTCGTCGTCGTCCTTTTCCTCAGTTGCAATTGGTCSTGTTCTTTCTACATTTGTTATAGAATCTCTGTGAACTGTAATTGATACGGAGCTTTGGAGAATTGGATCGTTAGGAATTCTGCGTCGTAGCCATATTATCGTGCATTTTATTGGTTAAGAACGCTCTGGAGAGATACAGATGTCGATGGAGGCTWRAWTTTTTTGTTTCTAAGCGGGATTGTCACAGGAAACTGAGAAACTGACTAAACTGTATARTTGCATTGTCTGAGCAATCGAGCGACATTCTGTAACAAAGGAGYGTATAGATGATCGCAATGAACGGAGAGTTGGAGGACGATGAGCGTAGTGCATTTTTTATGTCTTGTTCGCGGAATCACGGATCRAATGTGCTGGTTCGTACGAGACAGGGTGGAGCATTTTGTCTTGAATGCTTCACCGATCTGATTGCATCGCCTTCTTCGCTTGTTGTACATAGAGAAAAAGCTCTGAGTGAATTTACCGAGTCATTGACAGATTCGCAATTTTGTAGTGATATGATACAAAAGCGACCGGAATTTCTTGCCGCTCCTTTGGCGGAAGCAATTTTTTTCACTGATGATGAAGGGCTTGCTAGTGTAATCATTGATGTCACGGTTTCTGTTTGCAAATTGGCCATTGGCACGTTGCTCCAAGATACAATGCTGCATATTTGTTTGCACCTGTCGAGGTCCGAGACTACTCCTTGGAAGCATGGGCATCTCTTCAGTGTGAGTTTTCTTCTTCTTTTGTCCAGTACTGTTGTCGAATCGTAGAAGCAGAGAGACAGTTCTGGTTAATTATTTTCATCTTCGTAGTGCTTCCATGGGATTGTTGTCCAAGTAGTTGCTCGATTTTGACTGTATGACCAGTGGGCGCTGAGAATTATAGAGCCTCGTATAATTCAATATTAGCTTCGTGCATAACTAATGGATGACTTGAAAGCGCACTGGCCAAATTTTGAAACGACAATAGTGAATACATGGATTCCAAAATTTTATGGACACACACACACATACTTTTGCTCGTATTTTGAGAGCTCCGAGTACATCACATTAGAAGCGCCCGTCCATTATTGTTCGCCATTTTGCCAAAATTATTTAACGGCAAACTATCTTTCTTTATGCAGGTACATGCTTTGGGCCTTCTCCTTGAGCTGCATTGCCACCATAACAATCACATTCCTAATGCGATCACATCCCAAGCTRGTTGCGTTAAGAATTTCGTCCAAGCTATTTCGCTTCCAACGTGAGTATCTTCAAGCATATGAAAGACTATGGATTGTGTGAGCAGCCCCTCTTGGTGGTATGTTACTTTTGATTAGCTCCACGAGTAAACAGCGAATCGTTCTTGGATACCATCTCAAATCTTGACGGTGATATACGAAACATGGACAGTACGAATCTCATCATGCACTTGGCTCTTAACGATAGTAGAGAACATTTCTCCGGGCTGTGTGATGAAGCACACGCCTCTGAACAGGACAACGAATCTCTTTTACTGGTCAAGATTGACGAGTTCCTACATGAGAGTGTCTGAGAGACACGAAGAGAGGCAAGAAGCACAGTTGACGCGATAACTCAGTGACAGTACTTGTAAGAGTTGGCCGAGCATCAAGAGAATAAGTTGTCAAGAAGAATCCCAAAGAGCTTCGACAGTTCGGAAGACTCAAATGAGAAATTGCAGACCCCTGAAGGAACGAGGATTTGCTCAACAAGTTGTAATTTGGTTGACCACCACTAAATCAATGGGAATACCAAAATCTCTTACTCAACCTAATCTGTCCAATAAAGTATCGGCACCTAAATCATGGATGACCCAAAATTGTCACCCGAAATTCTTAGACAATATTCATTTGCTAACTCGCCTCCACAAGAAAAAAAAAGTTATAATTCCTCCTTCAGAAACCCTCAGCCTCTGGGAAGCTTCTCCTATGCGCAAACGACTGTAATCGCCTCTTATAAATTTGTTATTCTGCGTAAATTCAGCTGGAGAAGGAATTATAAGGAACTCTGATCAGCACTAAGCGAAGCGAGTATGGTGTGCCCAACTTAGTGACGAGTACAAATCGTTGGTGTTCTACCAACACCAACACGTCACTGATCAAAAAATACCGACACGCTTATAATAGAAGCGCAACAGAAGCTCCAGGAGCACCTCCAACAAGAAAAATTAGGAACTACATATTCCGAGAGGAAATAACTTGCAACTAGGAAAGAGAACTGCTCTCCAAGCGGCACAAAGTCGTAGAAATTCAGAATGCATCATCATCATCATCATGTACAAAGGCCGAGCATGTCAAGTGATCCGACTTCGAGCTTCCTAGTCTAGTCTAATTTGGTGTACTTGCCACCAATACTCTTTAATGCACAGTAGCAAAGACCTGCAAGCACCAGGAAGCTCTGCATATTGATCTTTCCTACAAAAATTACAATGCCAAAATCACCTCAAACTAGAACTACATATGTGCCCTAATAAAAAGCTAAGCTCAGAGRGGTTGAGGAATGCGTATATCTCACTTGACCCGTGCCCTCAGGTGAGTCAGGTCAGGCTCGGGCGCCGTAAAATTTCTCTACTACGTTAAGAACATCAAAACGGGGGCATCGAATKATGTACAAGATGAAGTACAACAAAACGAGCACACCAAATGATCAGACTTCGAGCTTCCTAGTCTGGTGTAATTTGGTGTACTTRCTACCAATACTCTTTATGCACAGTAAAAAAGACCAGCAAGCACCAGTGAGTGCACTATGCATGTTGATCTATCCTGCAAAGTTTACAAGGCCACGGCCAACTCCATCTAAAACTATATTTGTGCCCTAACAAAAAGCGAGGATGAGGAATATGTAAATCTCACTTGAGTCGTGCCCTAAGCTCTGGCTCGGGTGCCGTAAAACTTCCCCACCACGTGAAGCAAGGTCACGAATCCGATGAGCATGACGCTCATGATGAGCACGACCGTCGGGGATATCTTCAATCCAGGCACGTCGTCGGTGTAGAAGCGCAACATGTTGTTGTTGACCCCCCGGGATGCGCCGCCGCCGCCACCACTAGCACTCCCAGTCGACGCGGTTCGTCTCCTCCGCAGCCCGGCACCGCCAGTGCCCTTCGGCGGAGCGCCGACGGAAGTCCCTCTTGGAATCCCGCTACCCGCGCCACTCCCGCGAGCTGACGACGCCGTCGTCGACGCTTGGCTCTGGGACCCTTTCGCCATGCTACTACTTGCTCAAATCCGAGCAACGGAAAACTCTCAAAACTCGAAATCTGAACAAGGGGAATTCGAGCCAGGGAAACTCTCAAACTCGAAACGCAAAAGGCTTCAAAGCAAATCTCAAAATCTTCACGGACGCCTGGTAAACTCTCGAAGTTCTCGAATTTCAATTGCAGCAATCAAACAGGTTTGAGACACCGGATTGCGCAGAAGACCCTGAATTCCCCAAAATTGCACCAAAAGAGAAGCACGACAAAGAGAGGAAGAAAAAGAGCGAATTGAATGAGGAAGATGACTAATTGCAAACATCGGCTAATTCAATAAAACGCGACCAAATTGTCGATCGTGAGGGTCTGCGAAGGTGCAGAAATTCTCCGAAGAACACCCGAATTGACTAAGGGAGAGGCACCCAATGCCAACCGTGTACCCAATGCCGTTCAAATCTGCGTCAGGCATTCATTCTAGAACATAAATGTAGTGGGAAGTGTCTGAATTGTTTCAGACACTGATGAGAAGTGTCTGAAAGCTTGAAGACGGAAGTCGGTCATAGGGTCCCGGCTTTTGGTCACCCCRGACCTCGTTCTTGTAACCGTGGCGAGGCGTAAATTATGATTGCGTGACTGTGCAATTTTGGCGTCCATTGTTCTGTAGATTTTATTTTGATTTAAGCGGTTAAGTAAATAGAATTAAAAAATTAGTTCAAGTAAAATGAAATAAAACATAYTTTGACAAATAAAGCTAAAGCCAAATTTAGAAGATACAACAATGAAAAGTAAATAGTGGAGTGCATAATCCTATGGTTGGATATACAAATTAATATTAATTTTGTTATTTATTACTCTCTGCTCTAGAAATGGCGATTTTTGTGAGGTTTTTGGTAGTATATTGGTGATAGTGATGGAAATATAGGGATTAAA